>JAAGEH010000079.1:1508029-1615723 GCA_011751065.1 Lasiurus cinereus | reverse complement strand
GAGAGAGAGAGAGAGAGAGAGAGAGAGAGAGAGAGAGAGAGAGAGAAAGAGAGAGAGAGAGAGAAGTATTGATCAGTTGCTTCCCATACTCACCCCAATCAGAGATCAAACCTGCAACCCAGGTATGTGCCCCAACCGGGAATGGAACTCACAACCTTTAGGTGCATAGGATGACATTCAACCATCTGAGCCACTCCAGAGCCGGGAACCAACCATAATTTTAATTAACAAAGTTAACTTTCTCTTGAAGCAGGTATCAACTGTATTTTCCAGAGGCCCTCCTGCCTTTTCCTAGGATGTTGACCAGTAGCAGATAAGACAGAGAGAAGCCATTTATTTGCTCCCTAATGTCTGTTTTCTTTTATTTTCTTTCAAACCCACAGTAAATAAATTCACACTCAGCATTAAAAAGAGCCCAATACATAAGCACATTCATTGTGCCCCAGGGTATAAACTTTAGGCATCCCAGCCCATACCAGAAATACAAAGAACACAGCCAAAAGGCAATATAGTTTCATTAGCGTGTTTGTTTCCTAAGGCTGCTCTAATAAATTACCACAGATCGGGTGGCTTTAAACAACAGAAATGTATTCTCTCAGAGTTCTGAAGGCTGGAAGTCCAGAATTAAGATGTTGGTAGGGCCGTGTTCCCGCCAAAGGCTCTGGGGAAGAATACACCCTGCACTCTTCTTGCTCCTGGGACGTTGCCAGCAATCCTTGGCATTCGTTGGCTTGTGGTAGCATAACTCCATGCTCTGGCTCCACCTTCAAATGGCCTCCTGTCCTGCGTCTCTTCTGTGTCCTCAAGTCTCTCACTGAATGTAGGGCTCACCCTAATCCAATATGACCTCATCTTAACTGTGTTACACTTGAACAGGCCCTATTTCCAAATAAGGCTACATTCACAGGTAATGAGGTTAGTCCTCCCTTTTGGGAGGACTCTAGTCAACCCACAACAATGAGTAAGACTTGGAGACCAGGGTTTGAATCTGAATCCTGGTCCTTTGGTAACCACGTGAGTCATGAAGGCCAAAGGTGCAAGTGATTAAAAACCCAACCAGTATACAGGCTTCAACAAGAGAAGAGATGGTATTTTTCCCACTATTGCAACCTCCCTTATCAAAGTGAGACCTCGCTAGCCACAAATGAGGAGGGGGCCTTGGGGCCTGAGAAAGAGTCCTCAGGAAGATGAGGGACCAAGTACATCTGCATGAACTGAGAGCTCGCTGAGACTTTAGCAGCATGGAAATATAGGAAAGGCACAGAGCGAGCCTGTGCCTTATCCCTGACACTTTCCTTTCCCAGTTCTGGGACTGAGGGCTTGGACCTGGTGAACACCCCGATGCTTTATCTCTGGTTAGCAGCTAAATAGGGATGAAAACTTTTTTGAAAAAATGGACATAAAGTGATAGCAACTAACCCCCTAGTTTCCAAGGAGGTCTGTGGACAAACATCTCAACTATTTCTCCTTGCTCTACTTAAACAAAGCCTTTGTTTAGATGTGTGCCCAAGGGGGCTGAGGGAAGCACACTGTATGTAGTCATTGAGGGTTTTGGAATAGTTTTATTTGCTGACCACTAACGGGTCCCTGAACTGCTGCTATTCCGAGTCAAAGAGTACTGGGAAGGGCGCCTGATCCCCATCAGCCTTGGGCTGTCCAGGGCCAGCATTTCCAGGACCTGACTTATAGGACTAATAATTTACATGGTAAATGGAGTCAGTGCTTGGAAAGTGGGGAGGAGAGAGCTAACCTGGAACATCAAAGAAAGTGCATAAGTTGCCTAACACCACAAGATAACCCAGTGGAGTCAACATGAAGCAATGGGTAAACAAAGGGCAGAGAGTTTTTCCAAGGCTAGCATTTTGCAAGTCACTTGGTAGAGATTTTGCTGACAAACTCAGAGAAAGACCCAAATGATGGCATTTTACTTCTGGGGGGAGTATATTAATGATAACTCCAAGTTTTCTTTATGAACAATAAGGCCCAGTGCTTTGTGCTCGCTCAAAGGGATGAAGAAAAATAACAAAACCTAGAACTGATTTAGTGAGAGACCCAGTGCCTCTGTACAAGTAGTTATTGCTTATTCCTAAGAAATTGCTCCTGAACTCTCCAATCTCCACCTTCTCTTCCCCCCATTATTGGTCTATACGTGGAATGACTACAGACGTGATCTGGCTTAACCACCAGCTTTCAAGGTCTCTACTTTGAACAAATGCTATGTGCCCCACTTGAAGAGATTCTTAAATGGCCCTTGGAATTTCAGTATGACACAGCAGCTTGTATCCCTCAGAGATTTGGGCTCTCAAAAAGAAGGTAGCCCTTGGTCCGCATAGGTAACCACACTGCTTCAACAAGAAATAGGAAAGTGCCTCTCTGAGCCAACAAGACCACCATGGTGCTAATTCTACTTATTAATAACAACAGCATCAACACGGGTAGAGCATCCTGCTTTGTGTTGGCCTTCTGCACTACAGAGGAGTGGTGAAGAGTTAAGCTCTGGTGACAAACCTCCTGGTTCCAATGCCAGCTCAGTTCATTTCTAGCTGTCTGACCCTGGCCAAATCATTTAAACTCTCAAGCTTTCAGCTTCTTGCCCTATAAAATGGGGATAAAAGTGGTTATGGGAGGTAAATGAGCTGAATAATTCAAATAAAACTCCATAGCACAGTGCCACACGCACAGCATGTGCTCCATAAAAAGGAGTGGCTGTCCTTATCCTCCTTGCTCCATGTTCCTTGTGTCCATTTGGTCTGCCTAGAAAATGTCCTATCTGCCAAGGTTTTCTCTCTGTCTGAGAGGGCCGGGTCTAATGGTCTCCAGCTGATGATCTGGATGGTTATCCTCTCTCACTTTTCAGGAAGAAAGTGGAAATTCAAGTTCCTCATATCTAAGTGAGCTCACATTCTGACATGGAAGAGTCTGTCACTTCTAATGGATCCACCCCAATAATCAAGACAATCAGGATATTCATGCAAACTTTAAATATTGAGGCCAGAGGCAATCTCATCTATGTATTTTTTAAAATCCATACTTAGCCTTTTTCTATTCAAAAATGCCCTTTACTTTGCTGAGTAGAGCCTATTTCAATTCTCTCTTTAAAAATGTATAACTTCCCCCATTCCTTCCAAGAACAAAAGTCTGCTGCTCAGAGGAGAAGGAGAAAGGGGAAGAACTCAGATTTCCTTCAGGTTTAAAAGTTGGGGTGGTCATGTAAACCCTCATCTCCCTTCTGATCCTATTATACTTTTCATGACAGAAGCTCGCAGCTAGTGCTCGAGTGGGATGCAGCAAAAGTTTTAACATTCAAGGGAGCAGACGAACTTGCCGCGGTCTGTGTGACTGAATGGGAAATTTCCCAGCTCTTTCCTGCTACGGTAACAAGTTGTTTTGCCTGGACTGGATTTGGGTCAAACAGCAAATCCTCAAATCAGAAAATAACAGCATCGTTTTGTTTGGCAAAAAAAAAAAAAGTGGGTATTGATCATGATACTCTTACTGGATCAAAGATGCCATCTGTTGAACGCAAGTTAGAGGGTGACCCTCTACCCTCAGCAAAGTTCTGCCACACTCCCTGGGCCACAGACCCTTTGCAGGGCCTCATCAAATAGGAGCTAATAAAAACAGCTAAGAAAAGATGGCATTCTTTGCTTCCCAGGCCTCTTTTGTTTCCAGGTGTCTGTACAATAAATTGACTCCTTAATCCTAACAGGAAGCTCTGGGAAAGCATCCTTGGAGCATTTTCTTCACTCCAGCTCATCTAAATTAGAATGTTTGCATTAAAAATTAATGACAAAAATTAATGAGGTTACATGGAAAGGTCAAGATTTGTATGGGAAGGGTGGTGCTTTGTTAAAGAGCAGGACTCATCATGTATTTCCCTATGGCCACAGAATCTGGGCAAGCTAAGACATCCTATCCTCAGAGGACTCGGAAACCAATGTTCCTATATGGTGATGCCTTGAGGGCAAAAAGGGGAAGAGAAAAATCCCAGACGTCAGAGACCGTGACAAAGATAACCACAAGGAATGTAAATAAAATATTATTACAAGCGGCTCACTCACCACCTCACACTCAGCATCTTCCTCCCCCAGAGGGAAAAGTAAAAACATACAAAGTGTGTGTGTGTTTTAAAGAAGTGTCGAGCCGCTCTTTGGGAAGAAGCCCTGAATATGAATAAGTTTTTTTCTCCGTGTGGCTCCCTTTGATAATCACAAGACTTGAAACAGTTTTAGGAGCCCGGGGCTGGTTACTAACTTAAATTTGGGGAGCATGAGGTTGAGCCCCATATTGATGAGTACCTTCCAGCAGGGACTTGATCAGCCCTGTCTACCTCAGTTTTTGGAGCCCAGGCCCAGGCCCTCTCAACATGACATCTCCAAATGAAATAAATGCATTGCAAACACAAACTGTAACTAACACACAAGACGCTTGCCAAGTGGATATGTGTACATTTCACAGAAGAGCCAGAAGGACATTTCTAGCAAGCCACACTTGCCACGCGTAACGCAAGCCAGAGCTCTCTTCTGCCAAGGGTCCAGGGCACACCGGAGTCCATACAGGAAAGAGGCTAGAAGCAACAACTTCAAGGGGCAAAATCCACAAAATCTGCCAAAGCACTGACCACCAGGTCCTCAGAGCCGTCTTAAAGAACTGTGCTCTCCGCTCTCTAGGGATGTCCAGGAGCTCCCCACCTTACCTGATGGGGAACCCTCCACCCCGGCCCTTCAGTTACCCCTCCTTTAGAGCAGAATCTACGCCCCAAACTGAAGGAGGAATTCCAATGCACCATAGGTGTCACAGGTGCCACTGCTGAAATCCACTGACATCGCCTTTGGCCCACCACACAGAACCCAGTGTGGACCTTCTCTCGCTGAGACAACGAGGATATTCGAAGCTGGTCCCTCTCCACTCCGTGGCTAAGGCTAAAGGTTCCTTTTCTTGGTTAGTCTGTTTGAGACCGTGGGGGATGGGCCCCAGGGCTCTGCTTCTGTTCTTGGGAGCACCACTTGCCTCAGGCCGGAGAGGCTTGGACAGTGGCTGCGGGGCATGGCCTCTGGCAACCTCCTCGGAGCAAGCAGGTGACTCCTCAGGGCGAGAACTGGGAGATTAATTTCTCCCGGCCTCCGAGGAGCAGTCTGCAGCTTGGGATTTTCATTGAGAACCCTTCCACGCCAGCCCGGGGCGCCTGGCCTTCGCTGTCCTAACTCTTCAGACACACTCCATCGATGCTGTATTCTACCACTGGAGCACTTCTTCAAACTTTACTGCGGAACAATGTGGCTCGGAGCCTGCCAAAAGTTTAACTGCAGGACTCCGTGCGATTTGTCTGGCAGGGCAGCTGCCCTCCCTCTTGAGGATATGTTCGGGCAAAAGGAAGTCATCACACCTCAAGTCGGGGCCATTCCGGGGCCCCAAGGGTCCCCCTCTGGCAATGCAGCTCTTTCTCCCTGTGACCTCTTTCCCAGCCCCAGAGCTTCAGGATCCCAAGGACAGGGTTCTTGGTAGACAGCTGTGGAAAACTTTGATGGGATGACCCAGGACATAATTATTCCTGGCTGGACATAACTTCTGATTTTCAAATATCTGGGGGGGGGGGGAGCTGAGGTTCAGGGGAGATGAAGGGAGAGAGCACCAAGGAATGGGGAAGAAAAAGAAATAAGTAGCATACCATGACCAAGCCAAACCAAGCTTGAGATTTCCAAATTACTGGCAAATGGATGCTTTCACAAATCATTTGCCCTGTCTTTCCTGGAGACAAGAAGAAGAAGAAAAAAAGGTCTGGATGCAAAAATCCTAACCCCAGACCAGTGGAATACCATCCAACATTGCTAGTCAGAAAGTCCAGCCTTATCTCTTCCAACAAGCACCCCCCCTCCAGCCGAAAGTTGTGCTACGTTGCTCCATGCGTTACCCCCTCACTCCCGCCCGGCACCAGGTGAAGCCCACAACATCATGCATCTTACATGGCATTTGGAGCAAAATCCCTGCAAGGGGGCAAAGGCGCCAGCTCGGCTCCTCTGGCCCGCCACCTCCTCCTCCTCCTCCTCCTCCTCCAGGCTGGCCCCTGGCTGCCCCGGTGCCACTTACCTGCAGGCGCTCCGTGGCCGGCTGCCACATCTTCCAGCCTTGGGGTTTGGCAGAGGAGACGCTGGCGAGACTTCCTTGATGCGCTTGTGGGGGGCGAGGGGCTGCGGTCCGCTTTACATCGGGGGTCTGGGTCCCAGGGATGTGCGTCGGGAGCCGGCCGCGGCCGCGCGGTGGGCGAAGGGGGCTGCGAGCAGGAGGAGGCGGCACGGCGCTCCGCTGCCGGCAACTTGTGGGCACGGCGGCGCGCCGCTGTCCTGGCGCAGCGGCGAGAGGACTGCGCAGCTCCGCCCGGGCCGCGAGCGCACGGCGGCGGCGGCAACCGCTCCCTCCCCCTCCCCGCCGCCACCGCGCCTAGGATCGGCTCGCTCTGAGCATGCCCAGGCCCGCGCCCGCCTGACAGCCCAGCCGCGGGGTCGGGGAGCACAGGGCTAGGGCCCCCAGATGCCCTCGAGGGGAGGGAGGGGAAGCCAGAGCTGGGGGTCTTGCTCCCCGAGGACCGTGGAGGGAAGCAACTAGAGAGCCAGCCTTCCCGGAGAAAGAAACTGTAGCCTCCCCCAGCCCCACACTCCCCAGCTCCAAGCGGCAGGGATCTCTGAACCGCTGGGCTGGGAGGCAAACTTCCATTCATCCGACCGGAGTTAACTAAGCACCTATTCAGCTCCAGTCTCTAAGCCGGCCTCTGAGGACAGAGCCGCACAGAATAGAAGACAGTGTTCCTGGTCCCCTGAACTTCCCTTCTACTTGAGGAGGCAGGGGACCAGTCCATGGAGAAAACCTGGGAGCAAGTGTTGGGTCAGGTGGTGATGAAAGCTGGAAGGAAAGAAAACAGACTGATGTGGGAAGAAAGGGAGGGGTAGAGCTGGTTCCATGGGGCCCTGGGAAAGATGGAGTGAGGGGTGATGCGCTCCCCCACCCCCACCCTGCCACAAGACTGGATGAGGAGGACAACTCAAGATCCCCCATCCTTCATTCCTGAGATCTGCCTGTGCTCTGGGAACCCAAGATAAACCCGGGGCCACCCTCAGCTCCCAGACAAATAACCACCTTTCCTAAAATGGCCAGGCTCTTCACATGCTCTCGACCACTGGGCAAGAGAAGTATTCCTATGCCGCTCTACAGAGAGAACAAATCAGGCTTGTGGCGCTGAGGTCGCTGTCCAGGTCACACTGTGAGTGGTTTACAGAGCATGCTCAGATGATCAGATGACGTCCAGGCCAGAGCTCTTGCCATGCAGCTCCAGCTGCTGTGCCCAGGGAAAGCCCTGGACAAAGAGCAGCCACCGGGGGCTGGGGGAGGAGGAACTTGGCAGGATGGGGTGCCCAGCTAGGGTGAAGGGGGGGGGGTGATGAAGAGGGGGAGGGGAGAAGGGTGGAACAGAAGTTGAGGGGAAGGAGAATGCAGTGCGTGGGGCGCTGGGGCCAGGAAGGGGGTGGGGTGAGGATCAAGGCTCTTGAGAGCATGACCTGGACCTCGGGGCTGGCAGGAAAAGCATCCTGATGGCACACCACGGTGGGCCATGTGCACAGCCCGTGCACTTCAAAAATCACACCCCACATCTTAATAAATCACATCCAGAAGGCTCTGTGCATTAATCGTGTGTACGGAGGGTGATCTCAGAGCCAGAGCACTCCAGAACCCAGCAGGCAGCTCATCAGATCTTCCCAGCAGCAAACTGATGGGTTGGGGAGTGAAGGACCTAGAGGGACAGAAACCCATAGCTCCCAAGGCTGTGCAGCACAAGATACATGGGGTGGCCCAGAGCGAGTCACCCCAGGAGTGCTTCAGATCCAGGTTCTGCTCTCCCCTCCCCGTACCCCCTCCCAGGCCACAGGCAGCTCCTTCAGGACCACACAGTTGTTGGTTGGTGCCACCCACCCAGGCAGGGCTAGGACCCTCAGTGCCCTAGGAACCCCTCTGGCAAAGGGATGCCACACAGATGCTTCTGAGAGGCCAGTCTCCATCTCCCCAGGTGGCCACAGGAGTCCTTTGCTTCCCTCACACCCCTCCACCTCCCTAAACACCCCAACTCCCCTCCCGCCTGCAGAACCAGGACTTACTTTCTCAGCTCCTTTCCCAGTCCCTGCCACTTGTGCTGGACCCATCAATTAATCCCTTGTGATAAGGTGTTGGTATGTCAGCCCTGCATGGACACACAATTTTAGACGCTTCTTTTGAGACAATATTTTTACATCTCCTATAACTCATCCATCCTGCACACCTACACCTGAAAATTTTCTGATGGAAATAATAGACCTTCCCAGCCTCCTAGTTCTCTTTTTATCAAATCCCCAAGCAGAAAGAGAGGCCCTTCATATAGAGAATCTAGTAAATCCGAATGTGCATATTAAAACATTCAGGAAGCTAAAACAGGAATATTTGGTTGCCAGGGACATCTTCAAACTTGAGCTTTGAAACCTTCCTTAGTTGCAGATGCCTCCGTGGAAAAATGATTTTGTTTTAAATAGCAATGGGGTGAGGCAACGGGCCTAAATGCACATCCCATTAGAGTGTTAAATCCTGCCTTCTCACCTCTGCGTGTAATTAATTGTGATGACTCAGTGATACAGCTTTTAGTTCAGAGTAAGGTACTATTTAAAGGGCAAAGGCTTGGGTTCCGTAGAGATTGCTTTCCCTTCCCAGTCCCACGGCAAACAGATTTGGGAAAGTAGGGAATGTATTTAAACTCCCATGATACTCCTGTTTCAATTACCTTTATGCCAGAATCAGAAAACTGGGGGAGGGAGGGAGAGTGAAGGTGGGGGCTGGTGGAAAGTAACAAAAGGGATGGAACTACCTTCCAGCCATCAGTTTTGCTCCCAAGCTTTCCCATTCAGGAGGAACTACCCTAGAGGGTGAATGAAACAGAGACATCTACTGGCTAGAGGCGGGATGTGCATTCTGATCTCTCCAGGTTGCAATCCGGGACATCACCTCCTGGTGAGTCTGAAGGTACTGCTTTTACAGCATAAACCTACTTGTTCTGAGCAAAGAATCTTTCTTAGAAAAAGCAGGAGGTGTTTGGATGCAATGAGTAGAAATGTTTTGCACAGAAATGGGTGCCTTACTTCATGCCCTTAACCCCCCCAATAATCATCTAAATAGGCCTAATCTTAATAAATAGCATTTCAAGGAAAATGACCAAAAAAAAAATTTTTTTTAAAGTGACAAGGCCCAGATAAATTATAAAAATAATGTTTTGTCCAGGGGGAATAATTACAACCATCTCTAGAAATTTTTGTAAAGCAGATTAAATCTCGGCCATGATTCTGGGCCCTAAGGTAAGCAACCTCACTGTCTAAATCAGGAGAAAGGTGAAATAAATTGTAGTCCAGCATATCAAAAAAATTATTAAGTAGTGTGTAGCCATTAAGGAGGATGATTATGAAGCTTGTGTTGCAGCTGAAAATACTCATGGTATACTTATAGATTTTTTTAAGTAGACTAAAATACGCATAATTTGAATATATCTATAAAATATGTATCAATTTCAGTAAATATCAGAAAGAAGCTAAACAATGGGAGTGACTCAGGTGGAGTCCCAGCATTCAAATTATCTGAGTGATTGCTATAGCAAGTCATCTGCCTCGTGGGACCTCAGATTTTTCATCTGTAAAGAGGGCGATAATATTATTAACATTTAGAATTATTAAGTGTCGTGATGCAGTGAGTGTATGCACATAGTAGGTGTGCAGAAAACATTAGTTTTCATTCTGTTACCTTCCTCCCCCTTTAGATTATTGAAATTATCAAAGTCTCACAAAATTGCCAATGCTTCTTGTGATTAAGTAATTTCCATGTGGAATATTTGTGGATTTCAATTACCTGCTTTAGTTTCTTAAACAAAAGTGATAAGCTATATTTAAGCTCATTTACCTTTCTAATGTAATCAGATAGCCAGCAACATTTATTATGGTTGCATATTTAGCAGAGCAAGCATGGGAATGTCCTTATGGTATCATTAACTTTATTTCAAAATCACCAAAACAGCTGTAGATGAGCAATATAGAAAAACTTGTGAATGCAATAAACCATTTACACCCTTCTGTAGTGATGGAACCACTGGCTCTTATCCCTCCCAAATGATAGGTGTATATTAGGGTGCTCATATAACTCTTTTCCTCCCTTAAAAGGAAACCTTCACAGTTCACCTGCAAACTTGGTTAAAGGCAAAGAGCACAAGAGTGGTTAATGTCCAGGATGTATGTTGCAGTTCTCTTATTTTAACTTTCTTATACCTTCACCCATCTTGCAAACATAGTAAGCTAAGTTCAAAGATGGCCACAACCCCTCCCCGCCCCCGCCCCGAGAAGTCCTGCCTTGCCTATTTCTCTCGTCATGAGGTGAAATTTATCTGCACCCTTTGAATCTCTGCTGGATCTTGGTTTGTAAATGGGCTCCACACACACAGTGGTCACAGAGAGATGGAAGAAAGAGCCAACCACTCCAGATTGGTAGGTGGCAGGTGTAATAAACATGGGAACTTAACTGCCAAGACAAGTAGATCTCTGCACCACCCGCCAGAACCTTCAAAATTTATATAGAGGCCTTAATGGGGTTCAGTCACACCTTCAGTCCAGATAGTCTCAACAACACAATGCTCTCTCAAGGCTGCATCGTTGAAAACACTCCCACCATGGGGGCAGTGAGCAAAGTGTGCATTCCATGGCATGCAGTAGATAGATGCCTGATTCATCAAACATCACTATTAGATTCAATAATCTAAAGGGGAAGGAAGGTAACAGAATGAAAAGTAATGTTTTCTGCACACCTACAATGTGCCAGGTCTGTTGCATACATTCACTGCATCACGATGCCTAATAATTCTAAATGATAATAATATTATCACCCTTTTTACAGATGAAAAATCTGAGGTCCCACAAGGCAGATGACTTGCTAAAAGCAATCACTCAGAAACTCTGAATTCCCAGACTCTGTGAATTCAGTGTTTAAGGCATTAGCCAGGTTTAAGGGAAATAGTAATTATAAGGATTACATATCTAAATTTCATATCCTTTTCAATATTCCTGAATGATTGATTTATCAGGGTTGGCACTAAATAAAGCCTAACAGGTTAACCCAGTGATCAGTAAACTGTGGCTAACGAGCCACATGCAGCTTGAGAGCCGTGGTTTGCTGCTCTGTTGACTAATGAGTTTGCCAACCACTGGGATAGGGGCTTAATCATAAAGAACGACAGCCTATAATTATTGGAATTGAGAGTCTAGGTCAGTGGTCGGCAAACTCATTAGTCAACAGAGACATAGTTCTCTTTTGGTTTGTTTTACCCTTGCTTCCCACTTCCCTCCTGCCCACCTCTGTCCTAATCTCAGATTGGGGGCCATGCTTCCACCTCATGCTGGCTAAGTTTTCTAGTAAGTCCTTCTGAAAGGAAGAAGGGCAATGGATTTGTGCTTCAGGTAAATAATGATCAAAGTGGCTGTTTTTCTAGCCCAATTAGCAGTGAGCGTGAAGGTATTTCCTGTCACAGCCCTTCTCATTCTCTTGGGGGCACTATGTGGACAACATCCTGCCATCCTTTCAGGGATAAATTCAGGTCCCATTCAAGTGAGAGCCTGGAGAAGTGAGACCAGATATAGGGTGATGATGGGATCTGCTTTCCCCACATTTAGTAGAGACAGGGACAACAGTGTTCTTGGCAAACTGGTTTCTAAGGGTCCTTATCACCCTCTATCATGGCCCTGACTATATGGTTAGCAACATGAGCCCAAATGCATTTTCACTGGGGCTGGTGAGAAGCCACGCCTTGCAGTTTCTTCCCACCCATCTCCTCACTTCTTCATCTGAGCTGATTGCACACAAAACCACCTCTCTGGGCACTGCCTTGCCCAAGGTTATGCTCCCTCCCTGAGGGCACCCCACTTCCAACGCCTGGTCAATGTGAGCTGCAGAGACCTCAGTGGGGGACAGATGTTGGCCATTCTAGCTCCAGACCTCCTCCTGAACCAGCTGAAGCCTTGGTGGCGGCCACCTCACAGTTCCCCTTTCTGTTCTTGCCCAAACCTGGGTCTCTTACTTCCTTTCAGATAATCAAGTTGGGATTTGAGAGCTGGACCACCACTCACTAGATGAAAGTAGAGTACTGATCCGCTCTGGAACTCCATAGCAGGGTGATTGTAACACTTCTACTGGCGATGAGCTAGAATGGATACAAATGGAGGAGGATGCGCTGACGGGTGCAGTGTCTAAGGCATTAGCCAGGTTTAAGGGAAATAGTAATTATAAGGATTACAGAATCAATGGCTACTGCTGAGTGCTGGGAATGCACTGGAGGAACACAAAGAAATTCAGCTGCTACCACAGCTTGGTATGAAAGCCAGGGTACCTCCTTCCCAGTGGAGAAAGAGACACAACTCCTGCATTGAAATGGTGGAGAAAGCCGAGGGTCAGGACTCAGGATTAGTTCTATGGGGAGTGAGGCCTGAGAAGATTGAATTCTCCACTCCAGAGAGTGCTGCTCCAAGTTCAGGACCTCGAGGGGAAGGAGTGGAACCCTCAGGACTGGGCTGGGAACACAGGTCGATGTACTTGGAAACTCTGAATTCCCAGACTCTGTGACCCTTCTGTACCAAGAGAACTGCCGCTCTCTTTGCTCAGGATAGATGTATTGAATTCTGCTTTGCAAAATAACTAATGCAATTGATTTCTGTAGAGCACTGCCTGCAATACAAGCAGACTCACATTCTCTTTTAAGTGCACATGACTATTCACCCATATAGCCATATGTTGCTCCACAACACAGGTCTTTATATCTTTAAAGGAATTAAAATCATGTAGAATATAGTCTCCAACCACAACAGAATTCACTCACACATCAATCACAGAGAAATGCCTAGAAAATTTGGAAATTAAATAAGAAATCATTAAATAATCTGTGGATCAAAGAAGAAATCACCAAGGAAATGTTTTAATATCTTAGCTAAATAACAATAAACAAAAGCATATCAAAATTGTTGCACATAGCTAAAGTAGTGTTTAAAGGGGAGTTTATAGTTTTAAATGCTTATATTTAGAAAAAGAGTCTAGAGTCAAATATCTAAGCTTCTACCTTAAAGAGTAGGAAAAAAGTATGGGATAACTGGTTCTCGCCAACATTGCTGCTTGGGATATACAATGGCACAACCATTTCAGAAAATAGTTTGGCAGTTTCTTATAAAGTTTCTGATTTGAAAAAGCAATACACGCAGAATTCTTAAAAGCTGGAAAATGCAGAATATTATCAGGAAGAATATAACTACTTTACTAATCCAGTCGAGCAAAGAAACCCATTTAAAAAATATTTTGGTGTATTTTTTTTAGGCATTTGGATAGTTAAACAGATAGAAATATGATTCCTATCAATATTTACGTAGTTTAGCTTATACTATGTATGCAATTTTGAACCCTCCCCTTTTCCCTTTAGGCTACAGGCTAGGCTTGTGTAAATACTTTCAGCTGAAGCACCCCAGAGGGGGAGTGGGCACAGGTCAAATGAACAGCCCCTCCGCTTACACAACTCATCCTGGAGGTCCGAGTTTACCCCTGGACCTCCTGGACCACAGACAAGGCCAGTGCCAGAATTTTAACTTAGGATAATATTTTCCCAATATTATTCTTCCTGTCTTCTCTAAAATGTTTCTGTGTTTATTTCTCATAGCTGAAGCGAAAGCCACACTCCATGTGGAAAAGAGTGAAAAACAACATTGAGCACACCATAACGTCTGGAGCCTGGCTCTGGCTGCTGGGTTGGGGCAGGTACAATCAGGGCTTGTTTCCCAGTCTGGTTGTTCAGAAAAGACACATGAAATGAGGGAGTCATTTCCACCAAGCCTCCTTCTATCTGACCATTTAGGTTTCTCTACTTCTCTTAAGGTTTCAACTTCTCTTGAGGTTTCAACTCAATCTTCATTGGTTGTGAAATCAGTTTCTTGAGTCATGGTCAGCATTGTGTGTATATGTGTGCACATGCTTGCATGCTTATGGATATGTAAATAACATAGGATGCAAACCGTATTCTTACTGTGTGACAAGAAATGCCTCCAACTCCTTCCCTCATTCTCTGCACAAATGTTGAAAAGCACCACTTCCAAAAATGTGTCCTGTCTGTCAAAGATTTCAAGTTGTTCACCAGGTCCTGTACTTCTGACCCCCTGACAACAGACACATACACACACACACACACACACACACACACACACACACACACTCACACACTTATCTTGATTCCCCAGCTTCATTCCTACATATGATTTTTAAAAATTACACAGAAATAGGGGTAGGGTTGGGTGTAGTAGAGACAGAGATAACCAAATGAATCTTTAAGGCAAGAGGAAAAAAATAACAAAAGAAGGAAATCTACCAAATGGTTGATAATGATTATCTCTAGATGATGGTTCCACAGGAAATTTTTTTTTTAATCCTCACCCAAGGATATTTTTCCATTGATTCTTTCAGAGAGTGGAAGGGAAGGGGAGAGAGGTGAAAGAAGAGAGGTGAGAAGTGAAAGGGGAGAGGGGAGAGTGGAAAGGAAGAAGCAGAGGGAGAGGGAGACATCGGTGTCAGACATATGGTTGCCTTCCACACCAAGGCTGGGGATTGAACCTGCAACCAAGGTATGTGCTTTTGAACCTGATACCATTTGGTCTACAGGTTCACACTCTAACCACTGAGAAAACCAGCCAGGGCCAAGCAATTTTTAATCTCATTTTTCACTGGTTCTATAATTTTCTCGACTTGATCTTGCAAAATCTGATAGTCCTGGGTTCAACTATGATTCCAAGAACTCATCAGAAACTAAAACCATAACATGATTCCCACTGTATCTATAGCTAAATACTAATCAATGTTAATAAACACAATGTTCCATAACTTTTATAAATTTGAATATTTTTATTTAAGGTCATATTCTCTCCCACAGCTAATACATAAACTCTGAGCACTCCATGTGACAATCAACAGTGAGCCACTCTCATTTCCCTTAGGTGACCTACAGTGAGTCAACTTCATCTTCCCTTATCTGATATCTAATTTCCAATGCAGCTGAAAGTCAGACTTTAGAATATTGTGTTGAATTAAGGGATATAGTGGCAATGTTTCCATGGTTTGAGTCTCTGATGAGTTATTGAGTTTTTCAATATTAAGTTTCAGGGCTGAGATATTTTGCTACAATTTTGATATATTTTTCCCAGAAAAAAACAAAAACTCATTAATAATGGCAAGAGCATATAACAAGAAAGTCCTTGGTTTTTTCTACAATATATTTCACATGAATTCATAAGTTCATAAATATTCTTATTCCCCAGATCATCAGAACACAGTGATGTCATTGTGAAATGTAGAAAAGTTTACTCAAGGTCTTCAGACATCCGTGAGGCCACCAGTGTGTATAGAGCCCAGTTCTGGGCACTAACCTCAGCCCTGCCACTGAGTGACTTTGAGAAAGTTACTTCTCCTAGTCTCATTTCTCTCATCTATAAAATAAATGATGTGGATTGGTTTACCAAAGCTTTGTTCTAGACTTAAAATTTTATTATTCTCTTATTTGGGTAATGATCCCATTAAATGTGTATAATGTAGGACATCAATAACACTAATGGAATTCTTTAAGACCCATCGGTGCCTGTTTCAAATATTGTCACCATCATTCAAATCTTTTCTAAGAGCAGGAATAGTTTTGTTATTTGTCCTTTGGGATCCCTAACACCAAATATAATAGTTAAGTGTGAAACAGGGTGCAGAAGAGTAAGAAGAGTGAGGTTAGAAGTTATTTTACATTCTAAAATGTTGGTCCAAGGTAGATGAGACATTAAAACAGAAAACTTCATCCCATAAAACAATGACTCCTTCTTGTTTGCTAAGAAAATGGTGGTGGTGGTATTCATTCCAACAAGTTTCTCCAGAACTAGCTAATTCCAAACACATGAGCCCATGTATTTGCCACTGGAGTATCTTTTTTTTTTTTTTAATAAATTTTTTATTGATTTTTTACGGAGAGGAAGGGAGAGAGATAGAAAGTCAGAAACATCGATGAGAGAGAGACATCGATCAGCCGCCTCCTGCACGCCCCACACTGGAGATGTGCCCGCAAGCAAGGTACATGCCCCCGACCGGAATTGAACCTGGGACCTTTCAGTTCGCAAGCCGATGCTCTATCCACTGAGCCAAACCGGTCTTGGCATGGAATATCTTTATATACAGTATAAGAGACAAGAACAACCGGTCACTATGATGTACACTGTGGTGGCCAACTGGCCCTATCAGGGCCCCAATCGACCCCCTCAACCTCCTGTGAACCCTCTTATGGCCAGCCCAGTTCCCAACTGCCCACCCCCCCATCCTGAACAGGGATGGGGCTGGCCAACCAACCACCCCTGGTCCCTCCTCCCAGCCAGCCAACCACCCGGTGGCTCCTCCCTCCACCCGTGATTGCTCCTTCAACCCCGTCGGGCGGGACTGGCCTGCCAACTACCTCTGGGGCTCCCCTCAACCAGTCCACCCCGCATCATGGTGGGCAGCTGGACTATATATATATATATGGAGAGAGCAAGAAAGATAAATATTACATATGTATATTTCAAGCCACCCTCATATTGAAAAATTAACTGGGTAAGCACAACAGAATTATTATCTATGCTTTAGTTCTATCCCAGTGGTTTTCAAGGTGAAAATTAACAAGAAACATGAAAATAATTCCCAGAGTGATAGGGGAAGACTATTATGGAGAAATTCTTTCCTGATGAGGAGAGAAGGAAAATGAGAATTAATACTAGTATACTAAGGAAAAAATGTTAAAGCAATGTTTACATTGGATTTACTAAAAATAGTGTGTGGAAGTTTCCAAATCTTTCACTTCTAACCTTCTTATATTAATTTTTCTTATTTCACTCTGACACTTCTAAAACAGACCTTGCAAAAAGAATGTGTGGAGGCAGAAAACAGGTGAGAAGATAGATGTAGAAAGAAATTTCCAGAACATTTGTGCACAGCTCTTCACTAATCTTCCCAAGGACACTTGGAGGTAGATATTACTAGCTCTGTGTTCAAAGAAATTCCTGTCACTCAGACCAGATGTGTAAATGGCTAAAGTAGACTTAGGTACTTGAGTTCTGGGTAGAAAAAGAATTCAGAGCCATGACTCAAACTTGAGAGAGAAGATTTATTAAGCAAGCCAAGAAAAAGTACACTCAAAAAGAGAAATTGCAAGCAGGTGGCTCAAGGAACTGTCCTATGGTATGGTCTAGAGCTCCTTTAACTCCTTGGGGGGGAACTAACTGCTCTCTTCTTAGAGCTGATCTATTGGGCCCTGTCCGGTCATCTTCTGTCCTAGTATGGAAGTGAGCATCTTTCCTTCAGCCCCCTTGTTCTCCTCTAAGGGTGGGGTTCTACCACATGACTGGCTAATTCCAGGGGAGAGAAGGCCAGAAGGGAAACCTGACCTGCATGACCAGAGACAATCTTAGAGGGAGGTCCTGATGAACAATATTTATCCCCAATACTGTTCTACCAGTTTTCACATTGCTAGGTGTCCCGGACCTTCTGTCCTGGTGATCTTCTGTAACTGGTCCATTGTTCTTGCTCTGCTCATGTCTGTCTGACTACCACAGATGGACTCAAAAGACTGGGTTGTAGCTTTTTAAGGAGGACACGCAGAAATGTGTGTGGATTCAAAGGAAGGAAGGAAAGAAGGAGGAAGGAAGGAAGGAAGGAAGGAAGGAAGGAAGGAAGGAAGGAAGGAAGGAAGGAAATATTCTTTCAATCACAGCTGAGTGGAGTAGCTTTATAGTACCTCTGGGAAGAATTCCTCTATTTACTTTCCATGAGCCGATGAAGTTGGCTGACCTCAACTTTCCTAAATTGCACTCAACAATTATTTTGAAAAATGAACTTCCCATCCCAAGTGAAAAAGCCAAGTAAGAAGAGAAGATGTAAGGCCTGCTCTGGCCAAATCTCCCATCCATGTCATAAGACTTGGCTGACTTGTGATTGCACCACAGAACCTGGGGTATCACAAAGATGAACTAAGGAGGAAGGGTGCCTCTCCTTATTTCACAGGCTGGGTTCTGCAGGAGACTTTGTTATGCATGTTCTCTCTTTTTAAAAAAAAAAAAGCTACATTTAAATTGAGTTAATTAAAATAAATGAATAAATAATAAATGGATGGATGTCACATTTTCATCTTATTTCACTTACTTCAGCTGTTTCTAAATCTTTGTTTCACTCTTCAGGCCTTGAATTTCTTTTAATGAAGATGGAAACAAATAACTTGAAAAGACTTAAGATTTTTCACATTTTCTGCTTCATTGTCCAAAAGGTCAGTATTTTACACGTGTTGTTCTTTCCCTTCAGACACTGCAACATGTCCATGGCATCCCATTATCTAGAATTAGCAGCCATTTACCTGTGATCTCTCTTGTTGAAATGCAGGCTGGCTGTGCCTTTTCCTTTGATGCAAATAACAGCAATTTGTTTCCTTTAAGAATCATAATATTTTCTTTCATTACCTTGGAGAAAATACTGGCGGAAAGAATGTTTAAAAGTGGTTTGTGGCTGGTCTGCCCAGGCTGATGTCTCAGCAAATAGGCTCTGTGGTTTCAGAAGGAAGAAGTGGAGATCACAGAGAGCCATAGTGGCAAAGAGAGGACAATGACATGTGAGAAAGTGAGATGGGAACAAGGACACCAAGGTGTTCAAATAAAGCCTTGGCAATGATTCCTTAAAGGATATCCAGTCAGGTTTCTGGCAAACACTTTATGGGCTTCCTTTTGTTGTCACCTCAACTACATCACCGTATTTCCATGTAATTCGGTATTCTTTAATGGATATCCTATTGTGCCAAAAACAAAGAGTTTGCATTTCCTTAGACTCATTGAAAAAGGCAGAATGCAGGAATAGAATTTGGAGAACATATATGCTCATATTGAACAAAAATACCTGAGGAGATACATTTTCAACCAGCTCAGTAAAGGATCTACGGCATCCAGGGGTATGAAACATGTGGTGGGTTAGAGAGATTCTGGAATAGGGCCTTGGGGCCAACTGATCACTCTGACCTCAATTTCCCCATCAATAAAAGTGAGGCGAGTGGATGTAGTGGTTTCCAGTAATTATTTCCAAAGGCCATTTGTATCTGCATGTCTCTTGAGGAATATTTGCTTAAAAATAGTTCTACACTCCCCCGAAAATGGCTTACAAAATAACAACTCATTTGTCTTTTCATTTCTTTATTCAAAGATATATACAACTACTAATCAGAGCTTCTAATCAGCAAGAGATGAACAGGGTTAGCACATCAGGGTGCTAAAATATTTGCCAAAAGTAAATAAGCTTAGCTCGGTTATCCTGCATGATCTGATCATGAGAAGATGTATGGTTTCTGCTAAGTTCTCAGGAAAACTGGAATAAGCTTATGGACTCCCTTTATCATCAAGGCAGACTCCAAAGCTGCATGACTTTGGGACATTTGAATATCCTGTTTCTGCTCCAGCAGGAATTTCTGCAATTCTGTGATTCTTCCCTTCTTGTCAAATTGGGTATGACAAAAATATGTAATATATATATATATATTACATTATTGTTATGGTCACAATAATGATCTTTATTACCAATTGGCAGCAACCAATCATTTTTTGCAGGAAGTTCAATGTTAAAAGGAATAACTTCCCTCAGTTTTGATAAGCCTTGTTACATCCATTTCTTTTACAAAGCAAAGGGCAGCTCAGAGAGAAACTTGAGCTTCTAGATATTCCTTGGGCTCACCCTTGACTGATTTTTGACATTGTAACTAATCATCAAAAATAATGTGCCAAGAAAAAAAATGTATTCATGCAAGATACAATACTGAGTCATGTAAGTCTTACCTGCTGGAGGTTTATGAACCAAGCTTAATAGAATGAATTTTTTGATCAATGCTGTTGATTCACCCTATCACATACCCAATCACCCCAACAATTAAGATGAAATCCAAACTTTTTCTGTGAATGAATCTAACTTCAATCAACATCTTCAATCATATCTCCTTCGCTATGGAGTTCAGAAAAAATAATCACTGGTACCTTCTTTGTACCAGACCACATACTAGTAATAGACAATAGTGATACAAAGATAAATAAAACACAGTCCTGCCTTCGAGATGCTCACAGCCTCTTATCTGAAGAGGGAGGCTATTGACACAGATTTAACAGAAAACACACTCGTACTTTGTTGGATTGTTATGAGGGTCACATGAGATAACACATTTGTGCTTATCATGGTACTGGGCACAGAGTAACAGCTAGTAAAATGGTGTGATTACTTGTGGTAAGTCTCTCTTGAGTGGCTTTGTTTTCCTCTCTTCTCCCAACCCATACTCTCTCACCCTTGCACACATACAACCACCACCACCACCATGAGACTAATACCCATTGCCCCATCTTCCAAACAGTACATTGGCAAGTCATTTGGATTCTACTGAATATTTTACAAAGAGATAGGGAAGAGAATTAGCAACAAAACATAAGTTCTTCACCTGACAATTCAGTGCTTCCTCTAAACATGTCCTCTCCAAGACCTGCCACTCCATCTTTCTACCCACTCCACTCACCACTACCCCCAGATAGAGTCCACTCTATTGTTCTGTGCTCCAGCCCTCCCCACTCATGGAGGGAAAACAGCCTTATAGTTTAGGAGCTCAGAAATCACTTGAATTTTTGTGTTACAGAAATATGTTCCTTCGCTGTTTATTTTGAGGGGAGTGGTTGTAGATTGGGTTTCTCTCCCCTATTAAAATTTTCACCCAACAAGAAGCAGATTTGTGGCAGGCAAGGGGGACTGAATATTGCTCTTCTAAGAAAATAAGATTACCTCTTCACTTTGGGGCTCAAAAACAACAAGTACCAAATTTGCTTAAAACTGAAAATCTCACCAGACATTCTCTGTAATTGACTGTCAATTGACCTCTGGGAGAGCAGAGAATGGGTCAGGCAATAGTCAATTTTCTCTGCTGAATTTCCACCCCTGAATGTTGTCTTCCAGGAACAAAAGCCCAGTCTTTCCAGCTTGCCCAGGACTCTCTGAGCCATCCTGACCCCTCATACACTCCCTGGATGTATCCCCACTATTGCAGGACTTCATTCCACTTCCACAGTTTGCTGATACAGCCAAGAAGAGCCATGTTTCTCAGAGAAGAAAAGAACATAGTCTTAGAGGCACTCCATGATTTCTCCTGCAGCTGCATGCTCTCTATCCTCTCTCATTCCATCTCATGGAACAGGAAGTTATAGCAGTGCTACTCAAATCAAATGTCGCATATAACATAGTTTTATGACAAACCTCCAAATTTCTACAAGCAAAAACACAAAAGAAAACTTACAGATTGACAAATAAGTGTAATTGTGTTATTTATGCATCATTTGGGCTTTGTTACTTCTTCTGATAAATCAGAAACAGCCTCCTAGAAGGTGGGCCAGGGGCAGGGTTTGGGCAGTATTAGTAACTGGAACCCCTGACCTTCAACCAAACTCAGGCATTTCTCACTGTCATTTGCCTCTGTACCCTGTACACATGCACATAATTGTAATGCTAGAAAAGGCTGAATCAAATATGTCCAAGACATGTTTTGATTAGTGTTTACCCTTATCTAGAATTATCAGGTACACAGTAATCTATTTTTCTATGTTTTTAATTTGATTTGGCTGCTGTGAGACTTACAACATGTCTTTTCTTAGGTACAGAAAGTTCATGGATTGTATTTTAATGCTGAAATTGCTGTTGCACTAACAGATCCTCCTATGGGTGTTGGCGAATGCTGGTGAAGAGAAATAGCTATCAAGTCATTTCTTTTTCTTGTGTCACCTTAAACTTTTGGAGGGGCAAAGTGAGAGTTATTGCTATGGATGTAGTTTCCTCATCTTCATTATAGTATCATCATACATCTAGTGCCTCTATGTGGTTATTCTATCAAATGTGTTTTTACTACAACTAATAAATTGATACTTTGAGAACTTCTGATCAATGACTATTGCGGTATACAACAATAAAGTCAGAAAATTAAACAAAATGATTATTGATCACTTTGGTGAGGGGAAAAGGAAGCATAAGAAATAAGCAAAATAATATGTACCTGGAAAAGACACTAGGTGAGTCATCTATCCAGTAAAATTATTCCCAATTTTTTTATTACATTTCCTACATTAATACATGTTGGTTGCACCCAGCACAGTGGGTTTTGTCAGAGTCTTTATTGCTGAAAAAAATTAGAAAACAGTTTCTTTAAGCATAAAAATTTGCAAAACTTGAAAATATTTTTTGCAACCTTTACTCTCAAGGATCACAAGAGCAGCAGAATTGTGAATGCCAATTAGGGAAGTGAACTGGAGAGCTGGCTTTTTCACCCCACCAAAAAAAGAGAAATGACCAGATTACTCATATGTGCTCCTCCAAATGTCTTGGCCATTCCAGAAGCCAGCCTCCAGTTCATTGATCACAATCAGTGCTCACAGTAGTTCTGCATAAAGAATATAATAGAATTCTGAACTAACATTGGGACTGCAAATAAGGTAGGCCAAGCACTTAATAGGTGAAGCAAAGTACAGAGACAAGTTCACATAATCCTGTTACTAGCATGTGTTTTGAGCAGTCCCTACCAATGCTAGCTCATATCTCCATTCAGGCACCACATATCACTGAGCCCACTCAAGATAACAGACTGGAATGATAGTGGTGTGAATATAGAAAAATAAAAAGCATAGTCTCTGATCTCCAAAAAAAGGGATGTAGAGAAGAACAGAAGGTCTGAGAGAAAGAAAGCTAAGTGGGATACAAAAAGAAAAAGGAGAAGGGGGAAGAAACACAAAGATATATAGATGGATCTGTAGGTGTTTCCTCCATCAAAAACACGATTTATGAAGCTTTAATTTCTTCCTCTAATGACATTTCCTTGCCACATATATAAATGGTAGTGAGCACACACATGTGCACCCTTCTCTATCCAACCTCTTACCCCTTTCTAACTACTGCTCTATTATTCACTCTCCCTTATTCAAGTGTGAAGATGAACCTCACCATCTCCAGTTCTCCAAACCTTTTCCCTCACACCCTTTTACAATTAGCCTTTTCCTCCATTTCTCCCGCAGAAGGAGCATTTGCCAATGTTATTGCTAGCTTCTGCTGAATCCAAATGAAATCTTTTTAAGTCTTTAATCCTGTTAGCATTATTGATTAACTTCTCTTGGAACTGTCCACATCCTGGTCTTCTGTATTACTAATTTTCTCGGATTAACCCCCCATCATTCTGGCTGTTCTCTTCTTCATTTCTTTTGTAGGCTGTCTTTAACCACAACTTCCTTGGTTTCCCTCAGACTTCTGTTCTTAGCTGTCTTTTTCCGTACATCATGGTCACATTTTTGGCTTCAATTTCAACCTAGCTGATTGCTTTCATGCCTTGTACTGAAGTCTATGTTTCCAGCCAGTCTATGTGAGGAAAGAGATTGAGGTACATTCAAATCTTGTATCAAACTTAGAAATGATGTACTGCAAACAAAAGCTCTTACAAAACTCAAGATAAAGAATAATTTTGAAGCAAGGCCAGTGCAGAGGATTCATTGAGTTCCATCTTGTCAATGATCATGAAGATCCAAATGGACAAGTGTTGAGCAACTGATTCAAGGACACAGCCAAAGGGGCATTGGAGATCAGGGCCATAGACTATGGAATAACAACAGGGAGGAACTCTGTTCTTATGAACACTGTGTATAGGAAAGGATTGCAATCATAACTCCAGAGCTAGTTCCACAGCATGAGTGAAAATACTGATAAAATACTTCCTATATTTCCACCTAAGGCCAAGGAAACTCAAGGGCATGCCAGTGGAGCAAATGATCAGAGACATATGATTTATTAGTCAGAATTAGAGCCTGAGGGGTCAGAAGTTTAAGCAGGTCATTAATATTCTGTATCCATGAAGTTTTAAATATATAATTTTACAGGTATCCTATTTAAATTTTATCTTACTGATTTCTTCCTAGAGTTCTGGATGTCAAAATAATCTTGAATTTCAATCCCTGCATCTGTCATATTAGCTCTTTTGGTTGCATGGCTTTGTATCATCTGCAAATTTTATGTGGCCTTCTATGTTCTTTCCAAGCAATTGATGAAATGTTGAAATCTGCCCAGCCATGTGACATTTCTCTCCACATTTCCTCCAGTTGACATCAACACCTTTTGAGACGTCATTGTTCACCTAGCTATAATTCACCTGATTGTCCCAAAATCCAGCTAATAATTCATTGTTGTGTTTACCAAGCTATCATGAGAATCTTTGGCAAATGCTCTTTTGAAACCAAAGCAGGCTTTTCTAAAGGTTCCCCCAATTTTTCCTGTTCCACTAATTTAGGAGTGTAATTAACAAAGAGGATGATTATTAGTTTGGCACAACTTTGCCTAATGAGTCACTGCTTCCTCTTCTCTGTGCTCACAAGCCATCTGTTTAATATTCTATTTTAGAAGCTTTCTCTGGAATAAAATTATATTTGCCAATGTGTAGTCTTCATAATTCCTCATATTCAAAATTGGAAGAGCATTTGTTCATCACAAATTTTCTGGCCTTATTTTCATTCTTGATCAGATGGTTCAAAGATGCCTGATAGTGACTCTGAGCTCATAGAGTCCTTATAAAATAAAATCTTCCAAAATTCCTAAATGCTCTTAATATTTTCCCACTTATCTTCAATTTTTCTTGCCAGCTTTTAATGAGATTATAGATAAACCAGAGCTATTTCCAGTGTTGTTGGAGAAGCTACAAACAAAAGTGGCTTTCCCTTTTCTTTGTTATTTGTTAGAATCTCACCATCTGTCCCAAGCAATTGGGTTTCATCCATCCTTTTGGTTCTGAACATACCTTCTATCTTTATTCATTTATTTTGGCCTCAGCTAATTCTGAGCTTAATTTCCTGACAGTATTCTCACCATGTTCTGGTTGCTCCATCTACTTCTGAAACAAAATCTGCTGGCGTGGCATTCCAGCATGTGATTGCATTCCAAGGCTTTCTGTGTAGCCACATCAATCCATACTCCTCAATTCTGAATGTCACAAATCCCTCTTTAGAGATCTCTTGCTCCCTAAAATAACTGAACAGCATGGGCCTAATTGCCATGATCTATTGAATCTTCTTTATTTAAATATTTTTATTGATTTCAGAGAGGAAGGAAGGGAGAGAGAGAGAGAAACATTAATACTAAGAAGGAATCATGAATTGGCTGCCTCCTGCATGCATGCCCCACACTGGGGATCGAGCCCACAATACAGGCATGTGCCCTTGACTGAAATCAAACCTGGAGCCTGCTGGTTCATAGGTGGATGCTCAACCATTGAGCCATGTCAGCAGGCATTGAATTCTCTTGGGTCCTCTTCCATCGAATGAGAGTTCCAGACAAACAAGGAATGTATTGGGCTTGTATGTGCTTGAGTGACAAGGTAAATAGCAGTCACGTACCATGCCTAAGATGCTCTCCATAGTCTCTTTTCAAGATCCTTCCCATTTCACCACAATCTTGTCTCAAAAATGAAAACTTGCAGATTTTTGCTTCCTTTCTTCCTACTTTGTAATTCATTTGCAGGTGGCTCTGCTCATAATAAATCATTAGCCTAAGGAAGGACCTCCATTCTTGTTTTTCAATTGGGAGTTCTGACCACTTATTCTGACTCAAACTAAGTTTCTGGCTCACTTGTATGCATGCTCTTAAGAACATGGAATCTTGACATATTTTTTTCTCTTTCTCTAGCCAGTATCTTTACATACCTCACTCACCCACACACATTCTCCTAAATCTACATACTTAGTACATTCTGTTTCTACTAATTCAATCTACAGAATAGTCTCACGTTTATATAAACATTTTAATTTAGCTTTATAGAACTTCCAACCAAATACATTTTATATAAATAATTTAATGCATTTTTCTCTTCCTGTTTGGTAGACTTTTCTTCTGTGAATACTATCCCTTATATCAACTTTGAGTCAGATTGGAACATCTAAGAGAATATATTTTCTAGAATGTTCTTTTTTGAAAACAGACCATTTATTGTAAAAAAAAAATTATATCCATTTGGTTATAAGTAGCTGCCTGTGCATTTATTTCCTATAAGCCACCATATTGAATGTGAGAAAATGAAGGCATTATTTATCTGACTTACTAACTGGGTTTCAGCCATAACTCTCCTGGCCCGCTCTACAGATTATGGACTTGCCAGACTCCTCATTATATTTACACACACACACACACACACACACACACACACACACATGTCCTTTTGGTTCTGGTTCTCTGGAAAACCCTGACTGATACCAATTTTGGTATACAGCCATAAATTCTAGATCTGCAGTGAAAAGATTTTTCTGTCAGTGAAGTGATCAATTCCTGAAGAAGATGGTCCAATGCTACACACGAGCACTGATGCAAGGCTACTTGGAAATCCAGAGATGAAAAAAGGAGAGAAGGGTAGTCACCAGCAGAGAAAGATCAGGAGTCCCTGAAAAATCCACTTCGAGCTGGGTTGGCATCTATCTGGGGAGGTAGTTATGAAAGTGGTGAAACTTTGATGTGTCCTAGTTAAAGTATGGGAAATCCATGAAAGTCAGAGTCAAAATCATTAGAGTTGGGTCCACTCATGAGCGGGCCTCACAAGTATGATTTGAAGAGGGCATTTCAGGGCTGTGTTCAGAGCTGAAGCAGAATACCCAGAGACATGGAGAAGTGACTTCAAGCCTGGCTGTGTGGCTCAGTGGAGAAAGTGTCAGCCCACACACTGAAGGGTTGCTAGTTTGATTCCCAGTCAAGGGCATGTACCTGGGTTACAGGTTCAATCCTCAGCCCCAGATTCCTGTTTTAATCTTTCTTATATATAGTCATGTCTAATATACAGCTTAAAGTTCAGGAGGCAACTAATCAATGTGAGTTTCTCACATGTCTCTCTCTCTCTCTCCCTCCCTCCCTTCCATTCTCTAAAAATCAATAGAAAAATATGCTTAGGTGAGGATTAACAAAAAAATGATGCAACTTCAGGGTGGACTGGCCTCCACAGGGGGGATGTAAGCAGGGAACTGGGAGCCGAGAGCCAGTGTGGGCATCATGACCCAGGTCAGAAGATCATATCTAAATTACAGACGCTAATCCTAACCCCTACTTTACTACCTCAGCCTTAATAAAATAGACACTAACACAGACCAAGGCAGATTCTCCATGGTTCAGACTGGGTTAGGCCATAACTCTAACCAGTGGAGCAGAGGCAGGAACTGGGAATGCTAATGGATATTTGATGCTGCACATTTAACTCAAATTTCCAATTTGTACAGTAACAGAACTATCTGAGATAGCACAATTTTAGAAATGTCTTCACATTCAAAATGATAATAAAATTTAAAATCATGATTTCTTTTTTGAAAAACATTTCAATGTTTTTCTTCATTGAATTATCATGTTGATAATTCTATTTACTCAACCTTTTCCATTTTTATTTGAGAACTATACAAACATACTTAGCATTTTTTATTTATTTTCTTCTGTAAATTTTTAAACAAAAATAACAAATATTCTTGTCTCTCCCTAGGTTAACAGTTGAGCTATTTCTCAATCAAATATTTATTCACTTATACAGACATTTGTAAACTATCCACTGGTCCATGACACTGCATCTGGTATTGAGACTGATTCTTTCAAAATTGCAAAGATTGTCAATCCCTAACAGAACAAATGCCCCCTATTTATCATTCCCTAATTGTCTTAGTAAAATGTATTTTTAAAGCCATTGCTCTTTAATCCTTAGGAAATGTGGATAATAGATGTCTTTGAATCAGATTACTCCTGCTGTTTTAAAAACAAACTTTTAAAAATCTTCAACAAGATGTTACATGTCCAATTGGCATTATAGAGGCTTAGCTCTATTAAAACTAACCATCTTTAGAGACTGTCCATTCTCCCCTTTCTTTAAACTCTTTTATCATTTGAGTTTTACATTCAACTTTTTATGGGTCTTTCTAATGCCTTGATATAATCCAACATTTTTTACCATTTTCCTCTGCAAATTATTCTGTGTTGAATTATTGAATATGATACTCCATCACTCTTGAATATAAAGCTGTACAGTGGAACCATGATTCTCAAACATAGTTCATTCCTAGAAGGCTGATAGAGAAGTGATTTGTTAAAAAAATCATTTTTCCCATTAGAAAAAATGTAAATTGAATTAATTCATTCCAGACCCCATAATGATTCCCTGTTTTAATCTTTCTTATATATGGTCAGCTTAAACTATAAATAAATACTTTCTTAAATTGGTCAAACCATGCCCTCCTAGCCTTAAAGGAATCACTTTCTAGGGGTCAGTATGCTACATCTTCACTTTTTCACTTATCACTGTCTCTGAAATGCTGGCTAACTGCTTCTTGTTTATTCAAATCAACAACAATTGATTTATCTCTTCAATTGCCAGTGATCATTGTTTCTTTCACATCTTTAGCAACACTAGCACTCTTAATGGCCTCTTCATGTTTTGAAATTGTGCTAATACAGGCAGTCCTCCAGTTACGTTGGACTTGACATATGTCATTTGGTGGTTATGTCACCATCTCCCGTTTACAATATTTATTTTTTTTTAAATCTGTCATTTCGACGTAAGTACAGATGTGCCTTATGTTTTTATTATTTATTTACCACAAGTAAAAGTCAGGAATTGTTACCTTTCTTTTAAATTTTTTTAACTGTTTCACTTCATTACTGCTGTGTATGTGCTCCATATGAGTGACGTGGGTGCTTATGTAGGTGGGTTCCGACTTACAATGAAATCCAGTTACATTGAGCCCTAGGAAGGGATCCATGTAACCAGAGGACCTACTGTAGTTGATTTCACCAGCAACAAAAGCATTCAATCTTTTATTTGTTGTCTCGGGGATGCCTTTTGTCATGCTGAGGTGCCCACATGAAAGAAGTGTCAGGTTGAAAAACAAAGTTTGGTTTAACAACTTCCTAAACTTCATTAAGAACTGAAGTCTTCAAGATGGGAGATGTTAGAGAAATAAGGTGTGAATGGATTTCACTTTGGTCAGTGTTCAGTATACCTCATGCCTCCTGCTCGTGATTATATTGGACTTTATGGGAGACCTGGCCTTTTCCTGATATAACCCCCATTGCTCATCTACCTTCACTGTGGCCCCCTAGGTGCCTGCCCCTGGGAAAGGCCTTCTCCTTCTAGCTGGATGTGGTCACAGGGCAACCCAACCCCAGAGTGGAACTCTTCCCATCCCCTCACCCCCACACTATTATCTTAAGAAGGTTCCCCACCAGCCTGGCTTCCCTGCTCATTTGTTGCCTCACTGGGCCTTGTGTTTCATTCCACCAGCTACCTTTCCTGGTTTGATGGTAATAAATGCCTGAAAATATTCTTATAGTACTAACACCCAGTAGGTAAGGAGCCTGTAGTATTTTCCTAAATTAAATGGGCACTTATTTTATTATAGACTTTGTCATTTCCCCCTTTTCCTAAATTTCATCAAAACCCTCTTCCTTTCAACAAAGGAAGCTGTCCCAGTGCCTGGCAGTAAGCCCACCTGGTCCAGAAACAAGCAGTCTTCAGTAGCTTTCAATCCCCAGGGGACTTTGTGGTTGAAATCCATTGTTTCTTCTTAGGGACCCCAGTGGCTTCTCCAGACTTTCTGGGTCCCATTTTCTGAGGAATTTCACCAGTTTTGTTTCTTATTTTAATTCTGAAGTGATCTTTATGTCCAAATTTTGTTCTCAATTGTTTTAACCACTTTTTTTTTTGGTTGTTTTGTGTGTGTGTGTGTCTGTGTGTGTGTGTTTGCTTGCTTGGCATATTCTGTGTATGTACAGGTAAAAATTCAGGGAGTGGTCACAGGTAAAATATATGCCAGAGTGCTCCTGGGACATAGATTGGCACATGCTTTAGTTATTGATAGCATCAGATGGTGGAATTCCAGGAAGAAACCTTAAAGATCAGCTACCTTGTAAACCTTTATTTTAATGTAACATATATATTGTGTAATGTATCTTCAGTTACAATCTGAGATTTTAATACTGCTTTCTCAATAACTGAAAGAATAAGCAACCAGAAAGTCAGTATGCTCGATTTTATTAGGTGACTTAACCTAACTGACATTTATAGAATACTCCTTCCAGTGACAGTGAAGACACATTATTTTTCACAGCCTAAGGAAAATTTATCAGTATAGACCATATGCTGAGCCATTAAGTAATTCCAAAGATATTTAAAAGGAATGAAATCATCTTTTTTTTTGCTTTTTTTTTTTAATTTTTTATACATATCTCCCCATTGCCCCCCCTCCCTCCCAGGCGTACCCCGACCCCCCAGTGTCTGTGATCATTGGTTATGTTTATAAGCATGCATACAAGTCCTTTGATTGATCACTTATTTACCTCACCTAACTTTAATCTTTCTGCTATAATTTCACAGTCTGTTTGATGCTTTATGATTTTTGTCCTCCTGAGAATTATCAGTCTACTCCCTTTCTGTGCTCCTGATTCTATTATATTCACCAGTTTATTCTGTTGATCAGATTTTTAATTCACTTAATTTTTAGATTCACTTGTTGACAGATGTGTATTTGTTGTTCATAATTTTTTTGTCTTTTACCTTTTTCTTCTTCCTCTTCTAAAAGGGTACTTTTCAGTATTTCATATAATACTGGTTTGGAGTTGATGAACTCCTTTAGCTTTTTCTTCTCTGTGAAGGTCTTTATCTGCCCTTCAATTCTGAATGATAGCTTTGCTGGATAGATTATTCTTGGTTGTAGGTTCTTGTTGTTCATCACGTTGAATATTTCTTGCCACTCCCGTCTGGCCTGCATCGTTTCTGTTGAGAAATCAGCTGACAGTCGTATGGGTGCTCCCTTGTAGGTAATAAACTGTTTTTCTCTTGCTGCTTTTAATATTCTCTCTTTCTCTTTTGCTCTTGGCATTTTAATTATGATGTGTCTTGGTGTAGTCCTCTTTGGGTTCCTTTTCTTTGGGGTTCTGTGTGCTTCCTCGACTTGTAAGTCTATTTCTTTTACCAGATGTGGGAAGTTTTCAGTCATTATTTCTTTAAACAGGTTTTCAGTATCTTGCTCTCTCTCTTCTTCTGGCACCCCCACAATTCTGATGTTGGTACGCTTGAAGCTGTCCCAGAGGCTCCTTACATTATCTTCACATTTTTGGATTCTTTTCTCTTCTTGCTTTTCCAGTTCAATGTTTTCTGCTTCTGTATATTTCAAATTTTTGACTTGATCCTTGCCTTTCTCTAGTCTGCTGTTAGTACTCTGCATAATAGTTTTCATTTCAGTCAGTGTATTTATCATCTTCTCTTGGGTCTCACTAAATTTATCCATCTTTTCTAGCATATTCTTGCAAAACCTTATAAGCGTGGTTTTGAACTCTATATCCAGTCGTTTTTTTTCCTCCATTTCTTTTGTTTGTGATCCCTTCCCTTGTCTCGGCATTTTCACTGTGCCCGGAGGACTTCTGTGTTGGATTCAGCTTTATGATAGCAGACGCAAAGCCGCAGAAGCCTCTGTTGAGCTTGGGAGGTGGAGTCTCAGGGCTTAAGGGACCGCCTTGCCTTCCAGTCGGCCCGCCCTCCACGGCCCCTGAGTCTCACGTGACTGGGTAATGGCTGGAGCGGTCCTTGTGCGTGCGCACCCGCAGTGCCTCTAACCGCTGCCTTTCCGGCTCCCCTGCAAACCAGGACCACATGAGTCTAGGTCCCCAGGGTTTCGCCCAAAACAGGGGCCCAGTGGACTCAGAAGTGGCGCAGTTGGGAGGGTCTGTCTCCCGCCCACTCGGGAAAGCCAGCGGCACAATCAGCAATCCGTCCTCCGCGTGGTGCCGTGCGCGACCAGACCTCCGATCCTTTGCAACTCCCCTAAATTTCCGTGCACTTCTCCCTTTTCACAGTCCAAACTCCCCCCGTATGAGTTTCGGCTGGATCTGGGGTTTAGTGTCGTAAGATAAGGGGTTCAATGCCGTTGGGAGTCTCCGTTTCCCTCCCGCCAGAGAAAGCCAGCCAGGTTCTCTGGCACCCGCTCTCTCCACACGCGCTTCTCCTTACCTCAGCTTTTTGCAGCTCCTCTGGGTCTCTGTGAGCCCCTCTCTTTCCCTCTAGCTGTAGAACTTCCACTCAGCCAGCTTTCCTGTGGTTCTGGATGATGTCCGTTCTGTCTTTTAGTTGTAGTTTTGAAATTGTTGTGCGAGGCAGCAGTATAGGTGTTTACCTATGCCGCCATCTTGGATCTCAGGAATGAAATCATCTTATGTGACCACAAAGGATTAAGTTAGAAATCAATACCAAAGGTTTTCTAAAACTAATCTCAAATTTTTTATGAAAATTAAACAGTATCAGGGCCAAGGAAGAAATAAATTTATTTAGAAAACATTTTAAGTAAAAGTGCAAACAAATCATATCAAATATTATGAAATGTAATTAAAGCAGTGCTTAGAATGAAATTTACAGCTTTGAGTATTTATATTTAATGGGACAGAGGCCTAAAATCAATGATCTCAGCTTATATCTTAAGAAAATAAAAAAGGACAAGCAAATTAAGCACAAAGAGAAAGAAAGAAATAACCAGGATTAAAGAAGCCAATGAACTAGAAAATGGACAAAAGATAAGGAAATTCAATTAAACAAAGGAAAACGTTAAGATGAGTACAACTGATGAGCTTCTACCTAAAGCAGTGGCTCTCTAAACCTTAACAGAGTATGAGAATGGCCAGGCATGCCTGTCAAAGCACAGATTGCTGGACCCAACACCAGAGTTCCTCACTCCGTATGTCTGGAGTGGGAACCCAGAATGTTCATTTCTAATACATGTATGGGTGATCTAATGCTTCTGAGGATTACATTTCAAAAAGCAGAGTGCAGAAAAATGTAATTCTAGTTTTGTCCTAGGAGGAGGTGAGTGTAGCTTCCATCTAATCTTGGATTTCTACATGGGATTTGTATTGCCACTCTCAGTTCTGACCAGTGGTTTGTTCTTCATTTTCCATGTCCATCTCCATACCATTGTGTTTAAACATGACCCCAGCTTTTGTGAAGTACTTGGGGTACAATAATGTGTTCCATATCTGGAACAGAGTGGAGCAGAGGAAAGAAAAGCTGTAGAAATTGAGATACATCATCTTGTGAGATTGACATTTGTCAGATTCTCAGAGACAGAGGGAACTGTGAGCCGAGCCCATCAGATTGGAAAACGACAGCCATTTTGGAGAGGGCATTGGCTGACCTTGGTCATGAATTGTAGGCTAGAGTCCATTTTATTTTTATTTCAAAGGACCACTACATTTTACTGACTACTTGAGCTATGAAATCACTCTTTATCTCTGAAGCTCTTGTGCCCTGTACAGAGGCCTGTGGTTATATCTACTGCACTAACTATGCTGGACCTGTTAGAGATAGTCCCTGGATCAGGCAGTGAACTTGAGGTCTAATTAATCTTTATTACTCCAGCACTTTGCATGGGACTTGGCATCAATGAGTCATTCAATAAATGGATGTTGAAATAACCTTTTGCTTCTTATTACAACTAAGAGTTCCCCTCATTGATCATATCATAACCTTATTTAACTGTCATCAGTAACCAGGTCAGGGTTCGTTTTGATGCTTCCTCCTCCTGGCTTCCTTATTTCTTCTTCTTTTTTTTTCCTTTTCACTTACAGATGGTTCTGTGGTTTCACTTCCTATGTGATTTCTGAACTCTGAGCATGAGACTTGGAGACATGGCGTCCTATCACTTCAGCTTTTGTAACCTTTTTTTTGGAAGGATGAGGTCAATGCTGGCACTGCATAATTGCTGTGTGGGCACTTAGCAAGTTCTCTCCCCGGAGCCTTGCTGAGAGCCACTCTCCTGCTGAATGGCTCTGGCACATGAGAGAGGAGAGAGGGCAATGATCTGGGTTGGCAATGTGGCAATGATCTGGGCTTCTGGGCTTCCGTAGTGGGAGTCTTCTCCCAGCACTTAAAGCATTTCTGTCATCTGGGCATGGACATGGAACGTACAGGCAATGCTCACCTGCCCCACTGGTCATCACCACCTTTCCCAGCACCTCCATGATGCCAGCCCTTCCGTCATTGCCTTCACCAACACAAGATTTGCAGAACTCAAGTGTGGCTTCAACATAGGATTGTATCCAGATGTATTTTTATTAAAAAGCTTAGCTCTCTAACAGCTGGGATTCCAAAGAGGCCTCATTTTCCCTCTCTGGTCAGTCTTTTTAAAAGGCAAATTCTATCAGAGAGGAATGTTTTTGCCTATATTTAGGATGGGATTCTCAATACACATAATCTCAGAGGTGGTCATAGAGGAGACTAAATGTTTGTCCTGCTTGTGGTTTTTGTTGGTGATCATTGGTTTGTTATTACTTTTAAATTAGTCAGATTCATTTCAAAAAAAATAAATGGGGAATGGCTTCCATGTTGTAGGCAATGTGACAAATATATCAGACATTTATAAATACCATTAGATAGTGTTCATATTTACTGTCAATAGTACTCATTAATTTCTTGTGCCAAGACAGGAGCCCTTCAGAGCATCATTGCTGCAGGCTGCAGCATCTCTATTCCCAGTGTGAACCAATCCCACGTAATTTGCATCTCTGCATTGAGAGTGGGACAACCCATCCCCTCCTTCCACACCATCCTTTATAGTCACCCAAAGTTAATATCATTTCTGCCTTTCCACTAAGCAATGGGGGAATCTTATTCAATTCATTAATAAAGTTCAACCAACTTTTTTAAGATCCGTCTATGTACCAAATACTGTGCTCATGAGAGGAAGCCAGATAACACTTATTTCCTCTCCTCAAAGGAGTTCATAGTTCAATGGTCAGATAGAAAGATAAGCAAACAGTGTAGATTCTGGGTGATGTGTGTAGTAATAGAAAGATGTACAGATGTGGTTCAGGAAGAGGAAGGAGGGGCTTTCTCTGCAGGACCATTAGAGGTACAGAGAAGGCAATGTCTGGGTTTTAAAGGATGAATAGAAGTTTCACATGCAGGTGAATGAGAGAAAAAGTGCTCCTACCTGAGGACCCATCAACTCTCTTCTTCCTCACCCCCACCTTTGCTTTAGTCAGAGACTAGGATATTGAGGAGGTGGGAAATGTGAAGACAGAATGGCTGAGGGGTTTTATTTGAAAAGGGAGGGTGGACACTACTTCCTGTTAGAAAGAATAGATTGAGGAATAGAAAGAACAGAAAGAATAATAATAATAGTAATAAACCCATACCTAGCACTTACCTGGTGCCAGGCATAGCTCTAAATACTTTACATATATTAATTCATTGAAACTTTGTCCCCATTTTATAGATGTAGAAAAAAGACTAAGTAACCCAGGAATACAAAGTTTCAAATGAAAAAGTAGAGAATGGAACCTAGGCAGGCTGGCTCTCAATCTGAGAACTGTGAAACTACAAATTCAGGGGTTATCAGGCCAAGTTTGGGGGATGTTTTCACTGGGAGCTGACATTGAAAGGAAAGATGAAATTCAAGTGAAAGATCCTGAGAGAGACAAATGTACCAAGAGGGGATTTTAAAGGAACATTATATTTTTGTTCCCACCCCCATCCTCATCAAATTCAGAGTTAGGTTTTTATTTGTTTGTTTGTTGTTTTGTTTTATTCATCCTCACCCAAGGATGTTTTTCCATTGATTTTTAGAGAGAGTGCAAGAGGGAGGGGAAAGAGAGACAGAGACTGAGAGAGAGAGGGAGGGAGAGAGAGAGAGACATCGATGTGAGAGAGACATATCTATTGGTTGGCACACAACCTGCAACCCAGGCATATGCCTTTGACTGGGATGCAAACTTGTTACCCTTTGGTGCTCAGGCCAATGCTCTAATCACTGACTCACACGGGCCAGGACTAGGTATTCTCTAAATTGTCTCTAACAAAGATTAAAATCAACTTACATGATTTTGTTTTCTGCTGGGATACTTTCCCTTTAAATGTGATTCTGTATTGAGATCAGGACTTGAGGATAACACAAACTTGTCAGACAGAGGTGGCCAGATTGGGGAGAAAGTGTCAAAGAAGAAGGAGCAGTACATTCCAGAGATGAGAGGACAGCTCGTGCGTGGACATGGGAACAGCCTCTAAGAGGGAATACATCTGTAACAGACCAGGCCGGGATTCCTTTCATTTTCAGTCTCTTCCAGATGTCCCAACAAAGCCCTATCAGGTACTCATGTGGAGCTTGAAGATATCCCCAGTGACGCCTTCATTTTGGCGCCTTTCTCTGCACAAAGCCTTGATTCATGCAATAGTGAGCTGAACTGTATTCATTTTCTTTGGAAAACGTGGCTCATTCCCAGGGAATACACCAGATGACAACAGGCATTTACTTTGTTAGGGATCGGGGAAGGAAACACAACTTTTTGATATCAAAAGAGCATTGGGGCTTAAATGAAGAACATTTAGATCAGAAACCATGGGGTGGAAATAAAAACTGCAGAATCAGGGACAGTGGTGGCTGTCGATGTGGGGATCCATTCAGTTTTCCAAGTGTCAACAGACTGGTCATTCCTAGGATCTGTGTTTCCTCTGTGGTCCTATTTACACATTGGTTTCTGGCGAGGGTGAAGTGGTTGCAATCAACCTTCGGGAAAATGCAGACATCACCTCATTCGGTCTCATCAAAAGCAGGACTTGTCCTCCCATTCATCTTTGTCAGACCAGCAGGAGCAGCCAGGCTAGGTCATCCAGAGCACCCTTTCTCTCCCAGCGGAGGCAAAGATGTTATCCTTCATTCTTCTAATTAGACATGGGCACATGTTAACCCCTGAGATAGAAACATCCCGTTAAACCCCAGCTTTCTCTTGGGATCATTTCTCAGTAGGATCAGGAAATCACATGTGCCATTAAGGTAAATCTGGGGTTGGCTTTTGGGGAAGAAGGGAGGCTGAAAGGATACAGACCCAGGAGACCCTCTTCTGTTTTTGAAAGGGAACTTCCTGCAAAAGATTCAGGCTTATGGACTTCCTGCTCCCATCGTGGCCCCACCTCCAGCATTCTCGACTCTCTACCATCCCCATAGGAAGATGATGAAACGCTTTGGAAGAGAGTTCAGTGGGGCTGCTACCAGTCTGCAAGGCAGAGGAGAACTGTTTATCCTATTAGCAAAACCAGCAGAACCTTGCTTCGTTCTCCACTGAAAATTTCCCCAAGGCGCTGAGCAGGCTGTGACAGACTGTTTTGGAAACTACTACAAGAAGGGATCTGTTCAACGTTATTTACAGTTCAAGAAACCATAGCATGTCCCTGCCAGTTTCCAGACCAGACCAAACTCTACAAAACAGTTCTACCACTCAGCAAATACGGTCAGTTCACGGAAGAGCTCACTGTCTCCAGGCCAGCAGCTCAGCCCCAGTACACGGCCACTGAGGCCCCGAGTGACATGTTCCCATCTGCAGTCACACTCAATCCCGGTTCTGTGGGGACAGGTGGAAGGGACATGCGGACATAGGATGGTGTGAGAACTGGGACTAACGGGTCAGAGAAACTGGACGCAGCGTGTGAGAGGCTGACTCAGTCGGGTCCAGCCTACTCTCCCGTTCTCTGCAGAGTAATAGCACAGGTGATAGAAACTTGCTTGGACTAAAATAACAGTTATAGACATTATCTAGACCATTAACCTTACAAACATAGTTTTAAAAGTTTTCAAAAATTTAATTCATGTACTGCAAAAGGAATGGATAGTATTTTTGCATGTTGATCCACCCAGAAGGTCTAAAGCAATGCTTCTTAGAATTGACTGTGTATGTGACTTATCCAAGGATCCAGATTCCAACTGGGAGGTCTGGGGTGAAGCCTGATATTCTGCATTTCAACCAGCACCCAGGTCATGCGGACAGTGCCACAATGAGTCTAGTAAATTCAGATCTAAGATATGTAACTGTCTCTCTCCCCCAATGCAGGCAAGCCCATCTCATTATATTTCAGGCTATGTTATTCTACAATCTGCTTTCCTCACTAGCTACAGAGAATAAGCATACTTCCAGGTCAATGCCAAAAAAATATAACACCTTCTTTTTACTACTTACACAGAATTCCATAGCTGAAAGGTCACTACTTATTGGCCTTGCCTCTTATAAATGAAGAGTCCGCATGTTTCTAAGTGCAGCCATTTAGACCTCACTGCTATTCACTGACTCTGTTACTGAGACAGAAGGAGGAGCCATAGCTGATGAGCAAGCTCACCTGGACCTGTCGCCAAGCTCTTTATTCCTCCGGCAATGAGCTATGCCTGAGAATGAAATCAGTGAGCTCTGCAGCACATGGGAGCGCAGCTTCTGTGGTTCCTCAGCCATTGGGTGCTTCCGGGAAGAGATCTCACAGGTGAGCCAGAGGCTATGACTTTGTGGATAAAGAGTCCGTCTTTCTTGCTGTAAACATTGTGCAGGAAGAAACAATTCCTCGTTTTATATTAAGATACATACATGTGTTATAAGAGGAAAATATCAAATTCACAGGGATATTTAATATTCAATCATGAAAGCTCAAAAAGTTTTCCTTGCTTGTGACTGGCTGCTTTGGACCCTTTTGCATAGAGCACACACTTCTCTGCACTTACGGGCAATTTCATGGATAATGTTGAAGACCAGCCATTAACCTGGTTCTATACCCTCCTCTACAGTTGAGAAAATAGGCTCACTTGGCTAACCAGCCTTTGGTGTCAGATTAACAAAGCAGGTCATTAAAGGGCTCTAGATCATTAAGATAAAAAAATCACGTGGTGGCAAAGCTTTGCAAAGCTGAGGACAATTTACAAGTCACTGTTTTAGCCCAGTGGCTGTCAAACTTTCATGCATATTTAAATCAGAAGAGAAGCTATTAAAATCTCTAATGTTCAGGCCCAATCAAAACCAATGAACAGATTTTCTTAGGGTGGGATCCAGAAATCAGTACTTCCTGAAACTCCCAGGTGATTTCAGTGGCAGATCTAGCAAATAAAACAACTGCAAACCCAGTTAGATTTGAATTTCAGGTAAGTAATTATTTTTAGTATGTTTCCAAACACTGCATGAAATATACTTATACTAAAGATACATTCATTCTTTGTCCAAACTCCAACTTGACTAGGAATTCTTTATTTCACCCGGTCACTGCAAGTTACCAAGTTTGAGAGCTTTATAGAAAGTTTTTGACTGCAAGGGCTGCCTTCAAGGTCAAGGAGTCAGCTCTCTGTACTGATCAGTAGTCCTCAATCCCAGAGAGATTCAGTCTCAGACAGGATCATCAGGCCCTGGCCTGACACTTGTGACTTTTCTCCAAAGAGAGAAACAAGATCTTATTTAATGCCAACTGAGTGCAGCAGGTGGTAGATATTAATGGTTTGTGATTCTCTGCTGTGTGTAGCTTACAATTTTCCAGAGCAACTTTTCATGTGGTTCCGCACACAGAGACACAGAGTAAATAGCTGAACCCCAAACCAGACCCTGACAAAGACTTAAATGCTCCCAGCAGGAACGAGTCCTTTCCCATAAAGATAGATTTCCTTCACTTGGGACTAAGAGCAGCTCGGCAGCTTCTGAAAGTGGTATTCAGGCTCTTGCTGCAACCCACCTTCTACCCACCAGCTTCTTGTCTCCCAAACCTGGCAAACAGTGAGCTAAGAAACACTGTCTACCTTTGCAAAAGTCCCTCAGGGTGTAAAATGCATCCAAACTAACAAGAAACAAAATTCCTCTATCCCAGTCAGAGTAGCTAACACTGAAAGGATAAAGAGAGAAAGGCCAGCCGCAGGGCCCAGCTGCTTTCTTCGTGGGGCAGGGAGGTCTGTGTGCCAGGTAAAATGCTGACCTGTGGTGTGGGGAACTCCATGGGCCAGAGTCTCCAGCTGGTAGCTTGATTTCAGCCATGGCCTTGCAGGAGTGGTCCAAGAAAGTGATTCCATAGGCCTGACCTCCCAGACCTCCCAGAACTCAAGAACTTCCAGAATCTCCTGGGATTTACAAACTATGAACTTACTACAAAGAATGAGTCCTGTGAGCTACCAGTTTATAGAAGAAGTGCTAAGATCCTATGCACTGATCCCACAGTTCCACAACAGATGGTTCTTCCCAACACACATTTTCCTATTTTGCTACCAGTTTCTAACCCATATTTGGTACCCATGGAAAATAAGGCGCTTAGTTCTGCATCGTTCAAACCGAAACCAAGTTTCATTCAAACATATCCCAAATCCAAGACAAGCAATGTGTGGGCGAGGGGAAAGAAAAGTGATGACTGGGACTTTCAAAAGAGCACATGGGAAGGAAGTGGGAAGGAACTCTGGCTTTCTTCTGCCTGGTGTCTCAGGCTTCCAGCCCAGGGAACGGGCCACTGCTTTGCCAGCCCGGGTCTCCAGCCAATGTGCAGAGATTTCAGCCTCCCACCACATACACACACAACCTATCAACCCTTGCCTTACCTCCCTCCAAGAGCCCCAGATGGCCTCCGCCGGGATGTTCCTGCGGTCTAGCTCCAAACATGATCAATTATAGCCCAAGACACTCTTGAAGACATTTGTCACCCTTGAGGTTAAAGCTATGAAATCTCTTTTCTTCACTAAGGTCCCTCTGATCCTTAAAATCCACAAAATGCTTCCTGGGGCAAAAAGCCTACTTTGTTAAGCTGCCTGAACTCCCTGGAGGTTCTCTGGGGCCACAGTGACTCATTTAGCAGCCATCCGCCTACAGGCCTCCAAGGACGAGGAGACCATCTGGACACCAGGCACCACTCACATGGTGCCAGGCCACCTTGGCCCTGGTGCTCCTAGAGGGCCTATGAGACAGGCACCGAGTCCCATGGGTTACAAAGTCTCCTCTGGTCCCACTTGCTACTTAGCTGGTTCATTCATCAAACACTTCTCAAGCTCCTGACATATCCTGGACCCTATGCTAAATGAATAGGATAGAGACTCTATGAGAGAACTCCACTGCAGGAACCTCCAAACACTGACCCACAGGCCACCTCTGGTGATCTGGCTGAAGGAAATCCTTAAGGAAATAGAGGAAGACTTATTTATAGAGGTGGTCATTGGAGTTTTACTGACAAAGTGAAAGTCTGGAAACCTGTTGTCCAATGAAAAATATATGACTAGAATTCTCGAAAGTAACTATTTGATCATTTATTATGTAGCATATTGTATTCATTTACTCATTCAATAAATAATCACTGAGTGCCCACTCTGCCTGGCCGAAGTCCAGGCCCTAAGGAGACAGGTATGAGCAAAGTAGAGGAGGACCTGGCCCTCCCACAGCTTATAGTTTAGGGGATGTACATGCTTGTGTGTGTATTTGTAAATTTGGTAGTACTTAGTGTTAGGACAAAATAAAGAAAATGGTCATAGAGTAACTGGGGCTTCTCTTTAGTGTGGGTGATGGCTGGTCTCCCTAGGAAATAACTATTTGAACACAGAATTTACTGACTATGTTTAATGAAGGGAAAATGCTTCTGAAATAATATTAAATTTAAAAACTGGTTAAAAAACAGTAATCGATAGGATCCCAGTTTTGTATTTTATAAAATACTACATGCCTGGTGCATGAAATTTGTGCACAGGTAGGGTCCCTAGACCTGGCCAGCGATTAGGGCCAATCAGGGTCTTCTGGCTGCCGGCCAGAGCCTTCCTTTATTCTGTGCTGCCCCCTGGAGGTCAGCACACATCATAGTGAGTGATCAAACTCCAGGTCTCCCAGTTGAACTCCCAAGGGGGCAATTTGCATATTAGGCATATACAGTGGTACCTCGAGATACGAGTTTAATTCGTTCTGTAACCTTGAGGCGTGGGAAACTATGAGATGCTCGAGTCGCGGTAAACTGGTGGGTCGTGTGCAGCTGGCCGATCCACGCTATTACTCCTATCTCAAATGTTGCTCGTATTTCAAAGCAAAAAATCGCTCGCTCGACACTCGTATCTCAAAAATCTCATATGTTAGGGCACTCGGATCTTAAGGTACCACACACACACACACACACACACACACACACACACACTACACATGTACACACACAGTGAATCAAAACCTGGGAGAGCAATGTAATCACCTTGGCATACCCACACTTTTGGTCCCCCTGAACCTATCCACCTTCCCAGCCACCAAGGCCATCCTTTGGTCTCCCAACAGGCATCAGACCCTCCAGGAGGCTTGCCTTCCTGCCTCCCCTTCCCCGCTCACCCCCCTTCCCATTCTCTTCACACCTGGTTTAAGTTTGACTCTTACCCTCAGTGAACTGTGAATCTTTGCAGGGCAGTCCACACCCCTCCTGGCAGGGTGCTTCTAGAATGCTTTTTTTCTTTTGGGACCCACAGGAAAGCCTAAGGCCCTCTTCTTACCATCATTATTTAATTTGGTTAATCAATGCTTTCTGCTCAATCTTTGGACACATGCAAACTAAACCTAAATTTACAGAAAGTTTCCCAAAGCTTCTCCTTCCCTCGCTTGCCCCTCTATCTCACTGAGGCCTTTCTAGGGTAGATTTCAGGGAAGCAACTGCAGCCCCCCAGGCACAGCTCTTACAATGTCACCTTGGCACTTTGTACTTAGCTATTTTTACAAGAGAAAGTTGGCATTTCATTATTTTACTTTTACTTAGCATTTTCTTACAGGTGAATTGATGGCTTCACAGGTGAATTCTACCAAACATGTAAAGAAGAATGAGTGCCTATCCTCAAATTATGCAAAAAATTGAGAAGGGAGGAACACATCTATACTCATTCTATGCGGCTGGCATTACCCTAATACCAAAACCACACACCACGAAGAAAGAGAATGACAGACCCATATTCCTGATGAACATAGATGCCAAAACTCTCAACAAAATACTAGCACACTGAATTCCACAGTACATCAAAAGTGTAATATACCATGAGCAAGTTGGATTTATACCAGGAATGCAAGAGTTCTTTAACATCTGCAAAATAATTAGTGTGATTCATCATATTGACAAAACAAAGAATAAGAATCATATGATTATCTCATAGATGCAGAAAAGCACTTGGCAAAATTCAACATCCACTCATAATAAACATTCTCAACAAAGTGGGAATAGAAGGGACATATCTCAACATAATAATCTATACTTCATATGACAAGTGTACAGCTAACATCAGACTCAATGGTGAAAACCTAAAAGTTTTTCTGCTAAGATCAAGACACAAGACAAGGATGCCCACTTTCATCTATATAATTCAACATAGTACTGGAAGTCCTAGTCACAGCAATCATACAAGAAAAAGAAATAAAGGCACCCAGTTAGTAAAGAAAGGAATAAAACTGTCACTATTTGTGGATGACATACTAAACAGAATTTTTTTTGCATTTGTATTTCTTCTGTAAATTGTCAATGTTCTTTCCCCACTCTTCTATTGAATGTTAGGACTTTACATATTGACTTTTCTAAACTTTTATATAATAAAACCATGATCACTGCTCTAAAGACAGTCTGAGAGGTTAGGCAATGGAAGAAGTCACAAAAGGAAAAATAAAGTATTTGTGTAAAATTTAACATCTGTAAACTTATGGAAAAAACACCTAACAGTTAAAATGCAAACACATACATTTAGGAAATATATTTGTTGAAAATAATTTTTTTAAGTACTTATGTATCAACTGATGATGGAAAGAGAATTTCTGGGCATTTGGACAATAAACAGAAAACACATCCCAAAACTCAAGGTCACAAAGGGCTATCCCTTTTTACAAAGGAGGAATCTGAGAATCAAGGAGCTGATGAGCCTACATTTAACCACACAGCTGGGAAGTGACTCCAGGAAGTGACAGTACAGGACAATCACCACGATGAGTCACCTCTCCTTGGTGAATAAAATGAAACATTCAAAAGAAGGAGAAGTGGCCTAACAGTAGCTTCTGCATTCCACATGGTCTATGAAACCACAAAGCAGGATGCTATGAGAATGCAAAATTGTCCATTTACTTAAAATCAACATGGAAGAAAAGTCTTGCAATTTTAGAGAAGCCAAGCAGATTGGACTTTTATTGATGAATAGCTGGTAAAGACCCCTATTGGAAACAGATGGGCTATGTAGCAGGCAGATAGTGGGTAGACACAAAGGATAAAAGCAGGACAGATGCCCTCATTGAGGTCCCTTTGACAAATTTCAAGCTCTGGTCAAGTGTCTGTATGTCTGACTTTGAAGAAGTCTTTTGTAAGAATACTAGTGTATCTTAATAATATGATTCTGAAAACAGAAGGCTAGTTTTCTGAAGAATAAGGTCATTTGAACAAATGTCATGGGAATACAATAAAGCTTGCTGAGTAATAAGAAAATGGACCCCTCTTTTGAGGGATTCTCTGGGGACTTGATGGATGCTTGGGAATCCAACTGCATGCACACAGCATGCCTACTTCTCATCCCCATCCAGAAAGAAGGAAACTTTCTTCTAGAAGTAAGTACAAATAGATGCTTTACTTTGTGGAGCAAAGGCAAGATGGAAGAACAATGGTTTCCAGATCTTTTATTTAGTGAGTAACTGAAAAACAAACCCATTTCCAGGGCAAGGCTCGGAGAAGGCAAGTGGAGTCGAGTCCAAAGGCACATCTAGTTCCAGGTTCCCCCACTCTATCTCATGTCCCCAGTTTAACCAGCCAGTTCCCAATCACCTTAAAGGAACCCCAAAATTAGTTATTTCAGTCTGAGAGCAATATAAACAGAAATACATATATGTATATAGATGTTTATATATATACATATATGTGTGTATATGTATACATATAAACATCTATATACATATATGTATATATTCATACATATATATACATATAATAATATATATATTCATACAAATAAATTCAAGGTATAATTTATAGATTAAAATTCTGGGGTCTTTGAAAAGAAGAGATCGGGGTGATTCTCTGTCATAATTAGATTTAAATGTGCAACTGAGTTGAAAAAATTCTCCACTTTGTTGATCCTAGACTTTGGCATTTGCAAACTCACTACAAGTGAGATGGTACCTATAAAAATGCACTGAAGGCCCTAGGCCCTAAAGGTAAAATGCTCAGTATTAATTTCTGTGTCAATAATTGGGCAATATCCAACTTGATGTAGGGTTTAAAAAGGACAGACAAGGCTGGAACAGAAATAATCGGTAATCATTTGTTTTATTAGCTTCTCCCTCAAGATAGAAGCCTACCTACTTGGAGCTGACCTGAAGGCCCTGCTTATGGAGCAGGCCCAGCTTTGACTGCCACAAAGCTGGGCCTGCTCCAAAAGCAAGTCCTCAGAGAATCCCTCAAAAGAGGAGTCCCTTGGTTTCTGGATTTCTCCTTTCTTTACCTTCTGCCTACTTCCTGCCCAAAGCTTTTAACACATCCCCTCCCCAACTGCAGTTTCTTGAAGACAATGGATCTGAATCAATATGCTCACCATAAGCTATTAGGACATGGCCCAAAGTTAGGGCAAAGCGAGTCCATAACAGATGTTTGTTGAATCACTCTCCACTGAAGAAAGTCACAGAGCCCATTATTTTTACAAGCATGCCAGGGGTTCCCATAATGAAGCAAACTTGGGAAGATCTGATTTTATGCAAACATATTATTTTGGAAAAAATGAAAATAAAGGAATTGGGTAAGGAAGTGTTGGACTGGAAAATACTCTCTGACACTTTTCAACCACCCAGATGATATGGGGTAGGATAGGCAAAGAAGAGAGTGTCCTAGGATAACAAATAATGGATACTTTTCATAAGTGGGACAAGCATAAAAGGTGGAGTTTCCACCCAGAAGGACCATACCATCTAATCAAGTAAGCATCTAAACAAATCAGCAGGAGCTAAAGGACGAGAGGTTTGGTGCCTTGCAAGCAATGGATCTGGGAGTGAGACCTTCTTGGAAGAAAATAGCTGGAAATTAGTCCTGTCTGTATTAAGTGGTGATTGCCTTCAAGGAAAGTACCATGAGGAATGGTATAGAGATCACCCTTTTCTTATGGATATGATCCAAATAGTTGCAGCTTTTAGGGAAAGGTTGATTCTGCCGAACACTGAAAATAAGGACTGGGAAAGCACTCAACCCACTTGTACAGCAACCACGAACTTAACCTTAGTGCTTTAGGTTTACACACTACCTCAAAAAAAGACAACTACACACATTTAAAACTATTTGAATTGCAATTCTTATCCTATTATGTAATTCTCATCACTAGCACCTGAGATTATCTGAGAATTAAGCTAAATTCATTTGTATCACACCTTAAAATTCATGTGAAGAACATGAGTCATATCCCTAGCTGCCTGATTGTCTGAAGCCGCCCATTGTCTTCTGATTGAGACATTGGTAGCTGAAACAACTTACACCTGTCAATCTTATGTAAATTCTTGCTGATTGGCTATTACTGGAATTGACTGCCTCTATAGGTGGATCCCAAAACTAAATAAAAGAGATAGCAAGGCTAGAGTGGTGCATAGTCCTACCCCTAGAGGTAGGCTCCCGTTTGGTCTCCAGTATCACCAAATTAATACTTTTCTAGTCTCTTCCATTTGTGTGCGGCCTCCTCCAGAACCAGAATCCAGAACATGAACCCAGAACCTGAACCCTGAACCATGTGAGATGTGAAAGGGATTCCCTCAATTGGTGATCCGATTTGGGGTTACTTGAACCCTGCAGGTACCAGCATCAATGGCAGGCATCTGAAGGGGATGATATTTTTGCCTAGAGGGAAGGAAGGAAAAAATACAATGAGAAAAGGTGTGGAAAAGATCACCGAAAAAGGAAGGGGAAATTCACCACAAGCAAAGCCCAGGACCAGCTGCAGAGTTGAAATCTGTAAGCAGGGTGGGAATGTCTTTTTCAGCCAGGCTAATGGGGAAGAATTAGGTTATAAAATAATGTGGTTTCTTGTTCAAATTAAAATCTTAGTTTGTATTTAGAATCTAAAATCTGTAATAAGAATGAAATTCCACTGCTAAAACTGCCTCTGGTGCGGAGAAATTTAAAGGTGGCAGGAGAGGACAGGGCTATCTGCTCTCCCGTAATGAGATTACTCAATACTTTGTTTAAAATTATAGAATAACTCACAGGGAAATGTAAGTCTTGGACAAATTGGCTGTTATTCGGAAAGGGAAAAGGAAAGAAAAAATTTAAGATCTGTCTTTATCTATTAAGGATGAAAAGAAACACAGCCAGATCTGTTACTGATGTTTCCCCCAGAGCTAGCAGGATGTGGGGGAAGGGAGACACGTGGCAATCGAATATGGAAGGCCACTCTTGCAGTATGCTAATTTAAAGGTTCCTTTATCGCTATGAAAAAGTTTTAAAAATTTAGAAATGTGTCTGGAATTTCTGTACTTGTGGAGAGAGAAACCAGGCATAAAAACAAATGCATGCACAGTCTAATTTTTGGACATACGTATTAGATAGGGTTTTAAGCTGGAATCTCTCTACAAGGGCTGCAGAAAAGAAAAATCCAGAACTGGGTTTTTTCTTAAGAAAAATGACAAAGTTGACCCAGGGAAAGAAATTCAAGCTAGTTCTAGCTATAGCAACATTGGCATCTCATAATAAAGCGTAGTTTCTAAAATGCTACTGAAGCTTGGTCAAAGTTAACTTTTAAGGCCTTTAAGGAAATCAGGCAATTGTTTTTGGTACGATAAATTTGCCAAAGAAAATGCTTTAAAATAAGTATAAGTGACTCTAGAATCTCAAATAAATTGTTGAAATATATTTAAATAATGTATTAATTATAAAAATCTTAAGTAGCCCAGATGGAAACTGGCTACATCCTTTCTTAATGGAGGAAAGGGTAGATGCCCTTCCCCCCAGCAGGCAGGTAATTCAGTTTCCTGCCAGCAGCCTTCTTTAAAGAATGTGCTAATTTGCATTTGAATGGCTACAGGTTTGCTTCCCCCAGCAGAACAAGCAGACAGGTAGACCAATTTCCGGCCAGGAGCCATCTTTGAAAAATGTAATTTACATTTGAATAGACCAAACATGGTTTTCCAGAGCCACTGGCAAATAAAAAGTAAAGTTTAAATTTGCCTCATAGAAAACCTAGAGGACAGAATTTAATCTATTAATTGATGTCTTCTATTTTTCTTAAAAACATAAAAGTGTTATTAATTTAAGAACTGTTAAATATTTGCCAGCTTTAAAAATTCAAAGTGCAAATTAAATTGGGAGAAAATGTGGTTGTGGTAATTAAATGCCTAAAGTATAAAAATTTGTTTTTGAGAAAATAAAATGTGTTTTCTCTGATAATTAGGAATTCAAAATATGTTGTATAATGGTCTAATTAAATAAGGATTAATTCTGATCCCAACCAAGATTTTTAATGCAATTACCAGTTTGAGTTTAATTGATATCTTAAGATAATTATAAAAAGTATTATAATATTTAAATCATATATAGGTATTTGTTTGATGGTTTTTTCCAAGTTAAAATTTCAAGGCTATAACTGAGAGATGATTCTTGGAAAGCTCTAAGGGCACCCAGAGTAATTCAAAGAAGTTATTCTCTCTTCTTAAAGGAAATATTTTAAATTTAACCGATCTAATATAATTGAAATTGCATGGAAAGCTTTATCAAATAAAAATGAATAACTATATTTTAAATGCTATGAAGGATTTGGCCTCTAAGAAGGCCAAAAATAAGTAGCAAAATATTTTTTAAAACCCAACAGTAGAGTTTAAAATGACAAAAAGCCCATAGCTACCTGCATTCTTAATTAAGCTAGAGGCAGCGCAACATTTGTGGCTTGTGAATCAGATGTAAACACTTACTAGGTATGCTTTGCTTTTGAAATGAAGATACCTACTTTAATTACTTAAATAAATTAGCTTTTTAAATTATAATCAAGATTTTCAGCTAAATGAAAAGCCACTATTTTTATAAACAATTCTAATAAAGACCAGAAACTGCTAGTAAGATTTCTATTTGTCTGCAATATAATCTTGACTGTCTATCTTTTAAAAGAATGGATTAGACAGCCGCCATAATAGCCACATGGCTTGCCACTCCCCTGGGGGCAGCCATCTTGAAACCGTAAAGGCCAACTCCTTCCTTAGAATAAAGTTACTGAAGGCTTCCCATGATCCCTCTATATATGCAAATTAGCCTAAGGAGATACTCTTTAAAAATAAAATTTTAGCTTAATAAAAAGGAGAAAATTGAAAATTTTGAAATCTTTCACTGGTATTTACAGGATAAACTGTAGATTATTAAAATATTAAATATAATCCATATTAGTGGTCACCACTAATTGTCCACAGCTATAGCCTGAGCTTTCTATTCACGCTGAGGTTGAAGCCTCGTGGTAGCTGGTACCATGGATCTGTCTCTCGCCCAATGGTGTGAGCTGGGCCCTACCTGGAGAAGGAACCTGAACTCCCCAAGATATATGATCAATGCCGGGGCCCCACCAGAAGGATAGGGGATCCCAAGGCAGGTGCTGGGCGTGGAGGCCAGGGGGCATAGGCTACCAAGGATCAGAACCGAACCTCACATCACCCTGCTTGGCCCTGGAGGATGGCTGGTTAGCCAAAGACGGGTAAGATTCCTTAGGGAAGGAACAACCTAAGACAGGCACAGTCGTAGAGGGGCCATCAGGAGAGAACTTGGGGGTTAACAGAGGTGGGGCACAGATCCTCACCCCCCCAACTTTGCAGGGGCCTGAACCCTCAACCCTTCTAGGGAGGTCTCCTGCCCCCATGGCTGCTTCCCTTCCCACGCCCAGCTCAGATCGGGACCCAGGTAACAGACAGAGACTTGGCCAACAGCAGCTGCCCTATATCTAAATCCAGCCTAGCACCAGGAATGCTCAGGGCCTATTCAAGAATGCAAATAATCTTTCCACTAATATTTACAGGGTAAAATAAAATTGTTGGTAGAGTATTAAGTTTGACAGTAAAATAATAATCAAGTTTTCAGATTAATTTAAATTGGCTAATTGAAATAAATATTCAAAAAATTTAATTGTACTGGACAAAAAGCTCTTCCTAAAGTATTAACTGAAATTTCTTTTGGTAGTTCATCTCATGGTAAAATTGCTTAACATGCAATGAACCTAAAGCAGTCTTATTTTTGCGCAAAAAATTAAAATTTAAAGTTATCAAGACTGCATTATAAAATTTCCAAAAGCTTCTATCAATCAAAAAAGGGGGGATAGTAAAGTAATGTCATATAGGGAAAAATATCCTGTAAGTAAATTTCTAGAAAAATTTTTACTTAAGAAAATTAATTTCCATTTGTAATGCTAACAGCAAGACACCCATGAAAAACACACATGGTGTCAAAATAAGCCAAAGGAAAATTGTTTGGGCAAAAATAAAAAGAATCATAAGTCAAATTTATAGAAAAGATTCCTTTATTAACTTTTGGTTGAGAATATGTTTATATATTTTCAGAAAATAACTCTAAGACAATGTGGATTCCTGCAACAGAGAGGAATTGACAGAACTGCTCCAGCCACAAAGAAAAGAGGAGAAACAGTCCAGAGATGGAAGATGGTGAAGACACCTTGCCATGCTAGCAGACAGCAGCTGTCTGTTGCTTCAAGTTGCCCAGGACCAAACCGGAGAGGGTCAGACCTGCATTGCCACCATTTTTCCACCATCCAGAACTGAAATATCATTAAATACACATAAGGAACTGTTTGACATTGAAATTGGGACTCAAAGAACTGTTGGCCCAGAAAGAAACTTACTATAGACTGATTCATTTGCCTCTCAACATAACCATTACTGCTTGTCTCATTTTTTGTTCTTATATATTTTATTTCTAGTCTGCAAATGCAATATTTTTTTAAAGAAAAGAAACGGGGGAGATGTTAGAAGCAACCCAAGGTCCTCTGATTGAGACATTGGTAGCTGAAGCAATTTCCACCTGACAATCTTATGTAAATCCTTGTTGACTGGCTACTACTGGAATTGCCTGCCACCATGTGTGCATCCCAAACCTTAATAAAAGGGGTAGCAAGGCCAGAGCAGGGCATAGAGGTGGACTCCCGCCTGGCCCCCAATATTGCCAAATTAATACTTTTCTAATCTCTTTCATTTGTGTGTAGCCTCCTCTAGAACCTGAATTCTGAACCACAGGAGACGTGAAAGGGGTTCCTGCACCTGATATTTTCCACTTGAATATTATCCAGTGCTGAAAACATTTTGCACTTAATCCCGTGAGTTCAGAACTGAAGCACTTATAAGTCTTCTGGAAGATGAGTTGTGCTAACATGTTCATGTGCAAACAAGCTAAGTTCCATAAAGTGATCTCTCCTGAGTGTCATTTCTCATCTCTGTACAAAACACTTCTGTCTTCTGTGCACTCAGCTGGCCTCAGGGTGGTCTAGGGAAACAAGGACCCTTTAGATATAAGGAGTTACAATTTTTTGGGTACAATATGCCAGGAGATGTGCTGCCCTTCAGTTACATGAACCCATCTTCTGCTTCTCAATAGCACTGGTGTACAACTGACTTTGAGAAAACCATCTTCTATGCTCCATCTGGCTCATCTAGAGAGTGAGGGTGAAGCAGAATATTTTCCAAACACTCACCTCTCAGCCACAGGAAGCCTACATCAGTATGAAAAGCTTCACTGTCTTTCTGAAAGTACCCTCTTCACATCCACTGCCCAGGATCAGGAAACAGGAGCCAGGAGCCAGGAGCAACCCAGTAGGGACATTGAGAGGACAACAGCAAAGGCCCAACATCCCCCTTTCCCTGGAGTAGCCTCACTGCCAAGCACAAAGCTCAGAACTCTTGTTCTTTGTCTTTTGAATTGAGGCTCAGAAGGGAGCTTCCCTATAGCCACTATTGTTAAGAGATATAGACACAACTTCCTCAGTGAAGCTTATGATATCCAGGAGTGTGAGCAATTCCTGTCCCATCTGCTGTCATGGCTCTCCTCCCCAAATAAGGGGAGGGTTTACTGGTCCATCGTAGGCATTTAATAAATACTTGCTAAATGAATTAATTCATGAAGATCTAATGAATTAATGTTGGGTAGGTAGATGGATGGATGGGTAGATGGATAGATGGGTGAATGGATAAATAATGACTATGAGCAGAAGCTCTGATTCTGTGTTTTAAAACTTTCTATGTCTAAAAAAACTGGGACCTTGAAAAGCTATTTAAATTATCTAGGACTTAGTTTCTTCCTAAGAATGTCCATCATAAAAGTCTCTACTCTCATTGGGTTATTGTGAGAATTAAAGCAGATAATCTTCAGCAGTTTGGCACAATTAGCATTAATAAACATAAGCTATTCTTATTAAAATATTGAGTGCAAGTCATCTTATTAGAAAGAAAACCTTTAATCGGTTTAAATCATGAAAAAGCATCGCCTACACGAAATTCAAACCTACAGAATTAGCAGCACATTGTTGGCTCTCCACCCCCTAGACTCACCAGGAAACAGCCGTGGATCACAAGAAGGCATTTGAGAACTACCCATACACTAAACGGGAGTTCAGTGAAGATTTGTAATTTGAACAGATGGAATGAACTGCATGAGTGAGAGAATAGGTGAACAGATGAGAAAGAATGAACAGGAATGAGAGATTGTCTTGTTCAGTGGTTTTCAACCTGGGATGATTTTGCACCCCAGGAGATATTTGACAGTATCTTGGGACATTTCTGGTTGCCACATCTGGGAGGTACTATTGGCCTCTAGTGGGCAGAGGCCAGGGATGCCTCAACAACACATAGGACAGCCCACTACAAAGAATAATCCAGATCAAAATATCAATAGTACAGAGCTTCAGAAGCCATGGTCTAGTGCATTGAATTTAAACTCAACTCCTCCATAGTATGTCTGTGTGTGTGTGTGTGTGTGTGTGTGTATGTTTGGGTAGGTCTGCCTAAAATTCAACTGTTCTAAGGACCACTTTGTATGTGTAGTATATCTTTTATGTCTTTATGGATTTATATCCATCTCACAGCAAGAAAGATCCTGCTATAATGAGTCAAATTGAAATTGCCCATGGGAGTCACATTTCTGAAAGACTGTAAAAATTGCTTGTTTTCCAATATAAGGAAACCACAGTATCAGAATTTCAAACTGTTAAGGGGCCTTTTGACTCAGAAAAGCAGCAAAATCACCTTATTAAAATATATTTTGGCCATGGAGCATTTTAATAATGGACTAGTTTAATAATAGAAATATTTCAATTTTATGAACATTTTCTTTAGCAATCTGGAGATTTTCAAATAAACTAGCAGAAATGACTGGCTATCTGTTGGTCTCTATTGCCACACAGAAGTCTGGGAATGTGTCTGTGGGTTAAATTTTAATCTGCAGATTAGAAAATTTTAAGAGCTATCATGGAAATTCATTCTTGAAAAACCTCCATTACAAAATTATGGGGCTGCTGATTCAATCCAGAAACTGAGGTCTATAATGCACTAACTGAATTTCATTTCTGCTTGAATTTCTGTAGCATAGACATCCTGCCCCATCAACACAAGACCTTGCCTTTCTTCCTGTCCTGGTACACCCACCCCACCCACCCCCGTCCTACCCAACCCCACCACACACACATACACACACACACACACAACATACACCATTATAACTATTGACATGGAGATTTCATATCGACATTACTTTGGAGAACTGCCATTGTTGTATTTTTATTTGTACAGAATACTATCTGGCTCACAACTATCTGGCTCACAACTATGACGGTGTTTTTTTTCTGAGAGTTTGAGCCCCAGAAATAGGTTTTATGTCATTTTTAAAAGAATAAGACAAATTCTTTCTTGACTTGGTAATATTTATTCAATATTCCTTGAAATTAGCAAGAATCAGAAGAAGCACATATCAATCAAATACAGCCACAAAAAAGTCCTCATATAAATAAAGATGCACTATGAGAAATACTCGCTATGGAAGGGACTGGTACCCTCTTACATTTACTATCTCTTAGCAACGGACAGCTCCAACATAAATGTAACTTGCTCACAATTAAAAAGACCTTGACTTTTCAAAGAAAATATAAATCCAATTCGATTGTAATTGCCTCCCGGGGCCCTTCCATTTACGTACATTTTCAAGGTCTAGCTTGATGACTGTCACAAAAACAACCAAAAACAAACTCAAAAGAATGTTTCCACAGGTTCAACAAAACAGTGCAGAAATAAGTTACTTACCCATGCACAGAATAAGGCAAAGGCTAATTTCATTCGGGTTAGGAATAGTAAAGGTAACTACTTTCTTTTTCACAAAACAGACATTTCAGACTTCTTTTTAAGTCACAGGGATACTGTACTACGCGTCATTCTCTATGTGTTTCCTAACTCTACTCAGAAAGCCACACTCACACGTTAACTAGAAACTTCTCCTTGATTAGACTATTTCTGACACAGCCACAGAAATTAATCTGGGTGCCATGATAGGGTCTGAAAAGACCACACACTAGTCGAAGCTTAGGGTTTAGAAGGATAAAAGTATGTTAAGTCGTAGTCTATGGACTTCTCAAATTCCATGTTTAAAATATGTGTTTCAAACTAAAAGCTGCAGAAAATTAGTTCTTAGATATTCTACTGAAAACTCTTGAGCAGCTAACATTTTAAATTTCTTAAGCTTTTTGTTTTCTTAAAAATATTTCAATGAGTGTAGTATCCCATCTTTTTGAAAAATAATCCAAAAAATGACTACAAATCTTTTGTTTTAATCAGTGTGACCAAAGGTTTGTCATCGGGGCTGTAGTCCTCATAGGCGATGGGGGTCACGTCGTACATCGCAGGCCTGGATTTCTTTCCAAACCTAAAATCACAAGAGAGAGGACTCTAGTTAGATACATGTTGGATCTCAAGTCCTATGGAAGGCAAATGGTAAGAATAACTTGTATTCAGGAATCAAATGTAACTATAAAAATACCCTAACAGATATATTCTTTAGCAAGTACAGAAATTTAAGACTTCCTCACAGTAACACTGAATGAGTAAAAATATTAGTCTTCGGTGCAGGAGGCAAGAAATGGATTCCACAAAACACAGAGTCCAAATTAATGTTGAAGCTTGTACGTTAAATCTTGGCAAAGCAGTCAGGCGTGACAGCTCCACAATAGGATTTAAAAGAACATATATTGATTTATCTTTTTCTTCTGAGACCTGTAAGGATGTGGAGAGGCAAGTTTATTTTACATTCACTATGGAGCTGGGAATGCAGTGGCAGGGTGGTCTTACCCAGACCATGGACAGACAGCCTCTCCTACGAGATTTGCCGGAGGGCTGTGAAGGCTCAGTGGTCCTTTGAGGCCCCAAGACAAGAAGAAGGGATGAGGGAGCAAATGACTTCAAGTAGGTGTTTGTCCACAAAATGTGCCATCCAGTCCCACCCACCTATTACTTCCTGACACCCATGTACACACACGTCATTGTTTCTTCCCTGAGCACAAAGCCATTGTCCCAATAGATGTGTATATTTCAAAATCTCCTTGACAGCAGGACTGACAAACAGAAGCCATGGGCATCAAAATCCAATTTCAGGACTTCCTGAAAAGTCAGAATCAAGATGGTGATGATTACAATACGGCCAATTCAGCTTCTGGGTGGTCTCTTCCCATTCAAGACTTCACCTTCCCACAAAGCCTCTGCAGTGCAGTGGGATTTAAAGGATCAAACCCACCCCCCACATGCCTTTTATAGAAAACAGGTTTTAACTGTTTCAAGTCCACTGAGGCCCATTAAAAGAGAAATTTTAAAAGAAGCTAAAATTTTTAAAAGGTGGCGAGGATGAGCACCCTAAGACATCAAGGGGCTAATTTATGGTGGCTTACATGTTATCTCCTCCCTTTCCTATTTCTTCCTTTGAAAAGTCTGTCTTTTCATGTACAGAGATGAAAGTTAAAATGTAATGGAAAATGACAAAGATTGCATTTTTATGTGATATTTTATTTTTAAATGTTTTTCTATCCTGTATTCCCATTCATTCAAGATTTATTGGCCTCCAGGAGCACAAAGGCATAAACCATGCTCGGTGAGTGCCAGGCACATGCAGAGACAAAGAGTTAGAGCATGCTGCCACCGAGAAACCACAGCTATTACTACAACGTTAAAGTCATCAATAAATTGGTGTCTAAAATGCGAAGCCTCACCAAAGGTCTGGGATTCTGTGTGCATTAATGTGTACAGCCTGCTGCGGTCTGTATATCTCAGTTGAGGGAGGCCTGCATAATCTGAGACTCAGAAAAGGGGCACCAATGTACAAGCCAACTTTTACTCAACTATTGTTACGCGAAAGGGTCTTAATACTTTCTCCCAAGTCTGAAAATTTCAGAGAGTACCTAAGGTACAAATATTTGGACAATGTATTTCTCATAAAATAGCCAGCTACACTGGTAATAATATACTACTAATAATACTAATTAATTTTAATTGTATATTTTTGAAGCTATAGAAAAATATAATGTAGACCAGGGGTTAGCACACTACAGCCTGCAAGCCAGTTGCAGCCTGTTGCCTGTTTTTCAAATAAAGTTTTATTGGACCACAGTTATGTCTATCTGTAGTGCCTCTGCTGCTACCAAGGCAGAATTGAGGAGATACAGAGACCATAAGGCTGTATGGCCCACAAAGTGTAGCATTTTACAGGCTTAGATGAAGGCCACAATCCCTTTTTCCAAAAGACTTAGCGTAGTATTGGCCGCATTAACCATCGTGGAAGCACTAATAGAGTCATGGGAACAGTAGTATCTGTGTGACAGGCATTTAAATATCATATTTGGTGACAAGTCTTATGTACATTGTTTCACTAAAAAACAAACAAACAAACAAATACCACAACTTAGTTATAAGGCAATTCACAGAGTACACATTCTTCTAGTTCATATTCCCTTGAAAGTCAAAATCTAAAACAATGCCACAAAGAATATCAGATGGGTCTGACTTTGAAAAAGGCCCACATCAGAATATACCATTTGAGAGAAAGTGACTGTTTCCTGTCATAGGTCTCTTCCCCTTTCTTTTTGTTTTCTGGGATCAGGCACTTACAGCTGGTGGAGCGGCGAGCAATCAGGTGTGACCAGAACTTGGACAGTCATGCCATCGCTCCCACCAGCCAGTCAGTTATAAACTCTCTCCAACCTAAAGGTAAGCAAAGCAGCTACAGAGCTGATGACTCGTAGGATAAGGGGCTACTTCTGAACCCAGCACCAGCACCAATCGATTGCTGACATCACAGTCACCACACACTTCCTCAGTCACTCCTGAATGTCATAGATGACCCAGTCGGTTTTCGTCCTGTGTGGTTGCTGACCTGCAGTCATTCTATCCAATGTCACCTCCAGACTAGCAATAGGAAGACAGGCCATAAAATGAACATTAGGTATAGGCTACTGCTGAAGACTAGGAGGAGGGTAATATCACAAGCATTGTGTTTTGTCAGTGCTTTATAGTGTTTCCAGGAAAAAAGAGCAAAAAGGGCCTACCAGCCAGAGACCCAGTCTGGGCCTCCAGAGGGCCATGCTGCAGAAACCACAGGTTGTAACTACAGAAACCTTCAGATAAGAATGTTCTCAGATATGGGGAAGGTACTGTTTTGACTTCAATGGCTTTATTTGCAGTCACTGGTGCATGTAGGAGCTGGCTGGCTAGGAATTCTGCAGTAAATATTTTTGATAAAAATCGGCACCAAATAAGAACCAGGTTTGTAAATGCTTTTAAGTTTATTCTTTCCTTCCAAGAATATTCAGTAAATAACTTCCCAGCGGGCAATATAATCAGGAAACCCAGAAGGATCTATCTTAAAATATTCTGAGGCCAAAATAAAATATTCTTCCTCTTGACTGCAAAAGCATCTTACTTAGCTAGGGATCCTCTCGCAGTAGAAGAATCCAATTTCTTGGGTCTCCCAGTATACCCCAGTATAAAGTGGTAACATCTGCTCCTTCCTAGTGAACTGAACTCCTCTGGGAACTCTTGAACAACTGAACTTTCTATCCTCAATTTTTCACATCTTCTGATTATCATCCAATGATTTCAGGACAATGCAAAGACTATTGCAGGCTAGTAACACTCAACAACTGGAATGAATATCTTTTAGGCAGATGAAGGCATCTTCCATTAACCACTAACCAAGATCAAAAATCCATTTCAAACCAAAGTTTAGTAAGACCTCAAATTTTAGTAAGGTCTGCTATGTACTAGGACTCACTGAAGATGAAGTAATCCTATCTAATAAAAGAGTAATATGCAAAATAACATCACTCTGATACACCCACAAGCCATGCCCAGGACTGAGTATGCAAATTAAGATGACCAATCAAGATGACTGCAGCCACAGAGCAAGCAGGAAGCTTGGGTTTCCCCGGCAATAGAGGAAGCCAAGCTTTCCACACACCCTGGCTGGCCCAGGCCTCCACTCAAGGCTACAAAGTTTCAATTATAAAAGATAAATAAATCCCAACAAAAATGGCAGCAGCCATGGAGCTGGAGAGATCAGGATGCTTGAGTTGCCCCTGATAATGGAGGAAGCCAAGTTTCCACAGCCCTGGCCTGCCTTGGTCTCTACTCAAGGCTACAAAGTTTCAATTACAGATGGTAAATAAATCCCAGATACCAGGGCCTCCATTTGGATCACTGGGGGGCATGGCCAGCCTGAAAATCACCTACAGGCCCCTCACCCATGCTGCCCCAGCCCCAAGTGAACACCCACCCTGATCCAGGACATCCTTCAGGGCAAACCAGCTGGCCCCCACCCGTGCACTAGGCTTCTATCCTATCTAATAAAAGAGTAATATGCAAATTAATCATCACTCCAACACACAAGATGGCTGCCCCCCAGGTGGTCAAAGATGGCTGCCACAAGATGGCCAGCAGGGGAGAGCAGTTGGGAGGGACCAGGTCTGTAAGGGAGGACAATTGGGGGTGATCAAGCCTGCAGGGGAGGGCAGTTAAGGGTGACCAGGCTGGCAGAGGAGGAGTTAGGCATCAATCAGGCTGGCAGGAGAGTGGTTAGGGGGTGATCAGACTGGCAGGCAAAAGTGGTTAGGGACAATCAGGAAGGCAGGCAGGCGAGCAGTTGGGAACCAGCAGTCCTGGATTGTGAGAGGGATGTCTGACTGCACATTTAGGCCCAATCCTACTAGGGGTCCCAGATTGGAGAAGGTGCAGACTGGGCTGAGGGACACACACCCCTGTGCATGAATTTCCTGCACTAGGCCACTAGTTAGAAAAATAAATAAATAAACCTCTGTTCTTTATGCACAAGCCAGTAGAAAAATTAGTCAAATAAATAATTAAGATGAGATTTGCAGGGATCGATCTCAGGGCTTCTTGGAAGCTGTATTGTCCAGTTGACTCTTAATGGAAGGAGCAAAAGACAGGCAGCTGTGTAGGGCTTGCTATGGTGAGAGATGAACCCTTTTTCCTCATTGTTGAAGTCAGGCTCAGGTTCATGCAAGTCCCACTAAGAAGCTGTCCTGGCTGCCCCAAGGCATGGGGGAAGATGCTCTGTCTCCCAACTCCTCTCTTCCACTGGCTCCTCTGCCTGAAAGCAGGAGACTGGCTTCTGTTTCCATTGATGTGGCAAAATTTCTTAAGATCTAAGTGTTGGATATGGGGTTTCCTTTTTAAGAAAGCAAACTTTCTGAACTTCTGAACTTCTTTGCAATTCAGACAGAATTTAGATCTGCTTGTATCAAAACCATATCAATATACAATGACCCAATCAATGCAGCTAAGAGTACACTTGAGCCCCAATCTTAAGGCACCATGCTCAGTCCACTTGTTACTTGTTTCTGAATTGTATGCTTTAGCTTATTTTACCATTTAAAAGAAAAGATAATATTCTTTAACACAGTATCATTATTTTTGTAATAAATATTGTTTGCAAAAGTCAACAACATGTTAAATTAGCTATTTATTTTTAGTATTATAATAGATTTGAAGAGGTAAATATGGTGCTATCTGTTTACACAACCCTTTATTATTTGTAAGTTAATTTGATTGCCATAACTCTCTTGGAAGGAAGTTATTCCTTTCTACAGTTGAAGGAACTGCATTTTGAAAGGTTAAATCATTTAAAATCCAGAACCAGGTAATGGAATAATTGGGCTCAATGAAATATCTGAGACACCTGAACTCACATTCTTTCTGTGATAGCATACCAGGTCCTTGTCCCTTTCTGTGTCTTTTCTCCAATAAAGGACACTGTTTCATATAATACAAACTCTATTTTTAAAAATAATTTCTTATTTTTCAATTATATTTGACATACCATATTATATTAGTTCCAGATGTACAACCCAGTGACTAAATCCTATATAATAAAAGGGTAATATGCAAATTGATCCTAATGGCAGAATAACTGGGAATGACCAGTCACTATGATGTGCAGTGACCACCAGGGGGCAGATGCTCAATGCAGGAACTGGTGGTCAGTGCACTTCCACATGGGAATGCCACTCAGCCAGAAGCCGGCTCATGGCTGGCCAGCGCAGCAGTGGTGGTGGGAGCCTCTCCTGCCTCAATGGTAGCGCTAAAGATTTCTGACTAACAGCGCAGGGAGCAGGCCTAAATCATTAGCCAGATATGACATCCCCCAAAGGCTCCCGGGCTGCCAGAGGGATGTCTGATTGCCACCTTATGCCCCATTCCTAAAGGAGCAAGCTTAAGCTGACAGGTGGATATCCCCCAAGGGGTCCCAGACTGTGAGAGGGTGCAGGATAGGCTGAGGGGACCCCCGCCACACACATCTGAGTGCTCAAATTTTTGTGCACTGGGCCTCTAGTATTATATAACTTATTAAGAGATCATTCTGATAAGTCTAGTGCCCATCAGACACCATATGTAATTATTATAATATTAACTATATTCCTTGTGCTGTACTTTATATTGCTGCGACTATTCTGTAACTACCAATTTGTACTTCTTTTTCCCTTCACCTTTTTTCACCCATCCTCCAACCCCTTCCCCATCTTGCAATTGTCAAAATGTTCTCTGTATCTATGAGTCTGTTTCTGTTATGCTCATTTATTTTTTTCCCCTCTTTGTGGGTGTAAAGTCCTATGTACAATATAACCCTGGTCCCAAGAGTGCACATCTGAAAGCAGCCTGTCCCTTTCCCCTCCTGCTGCCCCTGCAACAGCCCACCTGGCGTGCCGTATGGAGGCGATGGCATTGCTGAACTCGCTGTCGATGCTGCGGCAGTTGTAGAACTCCTCATAGGCCGGCCTGGAAGAGCCCTGGTACTCGATGCGGCTGATGCGGCAAATCCCCACAATCAGGATGATCAGCATCAGGATGAAGGCAACACACAGGGCCCCGATGATGATGTAGAGGGAGTGCCGGGGCATGTTGGTGAGACTCTCCGCCATGTGCCCGGACTTCCACTGGAGGTCTGAAGGCAAAAACAAGCAAATGGTTGAAAATAAGTTGTGGCCTTGAGCATAGGAAGGTCTTTTCTTATCCTTGCATGGATAACTTAAAATGTAAAGGCCATCCACACTTGGAAGGTTGATTTTCTAAGGATTTTACAGTTCCACGGCTAATATATAAAGATTTCTTACAAATCATTAAGAAAAACCATGAACATGTCATAGAAAAATGGGCAAAGGATGTAAAAGGAATTCACCAAAGAAATGCATATAGAAAATTAGCTTTGTAATTATTTTTTAATTTTATTGATTTCAGAGGGAAGAGGGAAGAGAGGGTTAGAAACAATAATGATGAGAGAGAATCATTGAGCAGCTACCTTCAGCATACCCCCGGCTGGGGATCAAGCCCACAACCTGGATATGTGCCCTGACTGAGAATCGAACCTTGACCTCCGGGTTGATAGCTCAATCCTCAACCACTGAGTCACACCAGCTGGGCCATAATTATTTTTTTTAAAGCAATTCCTCTCAGTTTCCAAATGTAATTTAAATTTTTGATAACAATACAGAAATGGGAGCTGTGCAAATTGATATACAATCCTTATAAGGTCTGAGGGTTGTGAGTGCAACAGTAAGAAGAGTCCAGATAACTCATGCTGGGGAATTGGTCCCATAGGATACAAAGCCTTCTGTACAAGGATGTTCATCTTAGCATCATAATGTTTAAATATTAAATTATCAACTATTACACATTTAGAAAAATATTCAGAAAATAGGTCCAGAAACCCATATACTCACCAAAGTTAATAAGTGTTCATATTTTTTCATTTTTCCTTCAGTGTTTTATTTCCCAAAAACTTTTTAAAATAAAATATCACAGATATAATTAGAATCCTCACTTCCATTCTCTCTCTTCATTCCACAGTAGACAACACAATTTATAAAAGCAAAAACATGGGATGCCCTGGCTGATGTGGTTGTTGGTTGGAGCATCGTTCCATACACCAAAAGGCAGCAGGTTCAATTCCAAGTCAGTGCACATTCTCAGATTGTGGGTCAATCCCCAGTCTGGGTGTGTGCAGGATGCAACTGATCGATGTTGCTTTCTCACATCGATGTCTCTCTCTCTCTCTCTCTCTCTCTCTCTCTCTCTCTCTCTTCTTTCCTTTCTCTAAAAAAAATCAATTAAAAATTTAAAAAGGTGAGAAACAACCTAAATTTCAACTCTTAGTGAAATGAAGAGATATTCACCAAATAGCTAAAGAATTAAAGGTTATCAAGCAGGACTGGTTGTAGAGTACAAGCACATGTAAGCTTAAAATGTCTGGTTACACACTAAAAAGCTCAGAAGAATAGAGTGATAAAAGGGATGAACATTTGTTGTTCCCTTAATATGGACTAAGCTCTTTGAAAACATCTCTTTAATCATTATAACCAACAGAAGATGTAACTTTCTCTCCCCATTTTACAGAGATGGCCTAGGAAACTGATGTCACTTCCTAGGTATGTTGTCAAATACAAGTCTTGATATAAGTTCTTGGCCTCTGCCTCCATGTGCTAACAACAGTGATCTCTGGGAGGCAGGCATTTTTATTTCCTTCTTCATACATCTCAGGCATTTGCCATCTTTTTGAAAATAATGTATTCCTTTTATAACAATTTTAAAAAGAGCAATACATTATTTGAAGAAAGTACCTATGTATTATCTTCCAGTGTAACTAGTGGAAGAAGGATGGGCCTTGGGATCATACCAACCTGGCTTTCAATCATGGCTGCAACATTTACTTAACTTCCCTGAGCCTTAGTTTCCTAATATATGAGAGGAAAATAGCAACATATACCTCATGGTTTTGCTGTGAGCATAAGTTAGGAAACATGTTTCTAAAAAGTAAGAATGTTCGCTGCCAGGTATGTAGTGGTTGGTGCCTATAGAGGAGCACCTGCGTGGTAGAAGAAAGGATAAAGTGGCTGGGGCCTCGAAAGCACATGCCCTGAGCTCAGGATTATCTAGCATTGCCCTCTGCCCTTCCAAAAAGCACCAACCTGTATGCACAGGGGAAAAAGTGAAGGATGGAATGTAATCTCAGTGTCTGGCAGAAGTCCCGTTTATAGACCTGCACACAAATGGAATGCTCTGGATAAACATGACCAGGATTCAAAAGAAAGATGTAAAAATTTAAAAGGACTATGCAAGCTCAAAGAGAAGTTAACTTATGTAGAAAGAAGATGCTTTCTCTGGCACACCATCACCACTGCCATCACTTCCATGTTAGGACTCTGGGTGCCTGAAAATGGGATTCAGAGATGGGTGGAAATGGCCTGTCTTCCCGGGAAATCCTCAGAACTCTTCTCACTGCTGCACTCAGAGCCTCATCTTAATGACATGGAATCCAAGCGTAGCTATTCTTTACCTGGAAAAGTTAGTTTGCAGAAGAGTACAAGATCCCTTCCCCAGAAGCCTAATGGAAAAATGACCCATACCCCAAGCCTGGAGAGTTCCTGAAAGTTTGAGAGGGATGAGACAATGGGAGACAGCACTTTGCATCCAGATCTTCTGACTCTTGAGCTTTTCATGAACACTCATGCTTGAAGTCTCACGTTGCCATTGGAACCTGCCTGCCTGAGCTCACAAAGCCCATGGAGCCATAGGACTGACTATCAGTGCATTCACAGTGCCTTCTGTGCCAACTCACACACAGGCGGAGGGACCAGCAGAAGTCACTGCAAACAAATGGTTATGATGAAAGAGAGAAGGTGTTTAGTAAAATCTGAACCAAGACTCAATCCTGAAAACGGCAGTCATTGCATTTGGCATGACCTGGTGCACATTGAGAGAGACAACTCATTTTTCTGGCTGAAACAGAAGTGTGACTCACTTGATTTCCAAGTATTTTGACATTCTCTGAAAAAATTCAGTTGTAGGCTGGAGTCCAACACTCACAGAGTCTGCTCTAACACCCATTTAGCATCAACACAAAGGCAGCCAGTACCACTTTCTGTTCCAACTTGGTGGAGGGCTCAGATCTGATTGCTGCAGCAGGCCACACGGGTTGTGAAATCTTATGGTTGATCATAACCACATAAATAGTTTACACATCATATTAACTGTGTACACACAGGGAGTGCACAACCAGAAGGCTAGGACAGTGGAAAGACAACTGTACTGGATTATGTGCTCGGCACATTGTCCCACGTCTGAGGAGCTGCCTAAACTGCTTGTACTTCTGACCATCTGCTCTGTTTCCCAAAACAAGATGACTGGACTTTTAGGAAAACTCAAAATTTCTCCTAAAACCTCTACTTCTCACTGCCTCACCCTGTGTTTTTCCCACCTTTACCTTCATCTAATGCTTCTCTGGTAAGTGAATGTGGCTGCTTTGCACACTAATCAAGTTTGGAGCCAGGTTGGACCTGAATAAATCCAACGCTTGGTCTGAGAGGCAGCAAATTTATCTGCACCAGGTGGCTGAAGCTGCTGACTCCTGGTCCAGGAGTGCTCCTCATAAGTCACTGCGCTGCTGCATCCTGGGAGTCCCACTGCATGAATCATTTACTATAATGGCCACAGCGTGGCTGGGGAAGAATCACACACCGGCACATGCTGGATGGGATGGTCTCAGCAGTCCCAGCAGGTGCATGACCAGGAATGTATGCACACGAACTGTCCAGGAAAAATGTTACATGTATGGGTCTGAGGGATAATTTGTGTTTTGGTTTAAATTCAATTTGTTTGAGGTTTTGTATTTTCCAAAGTGCTTTCACATTTAACATTTTCACTGATCGAGTGCATATATCCAAGATAGCCTATTCTCCAATCTCACCTGCAGAATATCAGTAATTCAATAGTTTGACCACAAATTCAACTGTTCAGTGTCTATTATTGTGCAACTGTCGGTCAGCAAGGTTGACTGTAATTCTAACTGTATGAACCTTCTACACAGATGATACAAAACACCACTAAGTAAAAATTTATAGGAATTTTGATTTTTAGACCTTGATTCTATAAATGCAAACATTTTATAAAAATACACACACACCGCCAAAAAACTGTGATCAGTTCCAAGGTTATAAGAATAAGTGGCAGTAACGCTTTACCAGGGTTGTTTGTTAATTTCAAGAATTTAGGGTTTGCATTTGCCTCAAAATATGTTCAGAACACCAGAATTATTTGAATGGTCCTTTTCGGGTAATTCTGGATCAACTTTTTGATTGTTTTGATAAATCTGTATGGTCTGCTTGATTACTGCTTCTTATTACTGATGGGGGAGACAGATAGTATATCTAATGGGGCAAATTGCTAAGCAACATTCATTATTAGGGTGAATACTGGCACAGGAGGTAGCCATAAAAATGGAACCACTAAAATGATATTGATTTGCCTGTAAATCCTATTGAAATAGCAGGATCTCTTGTGATGGCTGCTGGAAGGGCTGATTTAGTTTTATGTGTAGTGCCCTTCACTGTGAGGTCTCAGATTTCAGGATTTGCATGAATTCAAGCTGAGATGTGTCTGCTGAGAAGAAGATACTTGTGCTAAAATCTAAGGAAAGAGAGCTCCAGGCATAAGGAACAGCACAGGCCAAGACCCTGAAGATAGGAATAAACCCTCTCTGTTCAAGGAAGAGAAAGTAGAACTATGTGGCTGAAGCAGAGTGAGAAAGAAAGGAAGTGGGCTGAAACTGGTTTGGCTCAATGGTTAGAGCGTCAGTCTGTGAACTGAAAGGTCTCAGGTTTGATTCCGGTCCTGGGCATGTACCTTGGTTGCAGTCACATCCCCAGTAGGGAGTATGCAGGAGGCGGCTGATCGATGTCTCTATCTCATTGATGTTTCTAGCTCTATATTCCTCTCTCTTCCTCTCTGTAAAAAATCAATAAAATATATTTGGGGAAAAAAAAGAAGAAAGGAAGTGGGTGATGTGGCCTCCAAAGGCAGAGGTCAGGCCAATGGAGGCTCATTTACTGCCTTTAGCAACTCAGTAGCTCTCCAGACCACATAGTTGTGTGGGCTTCAGATCTCTCTGTTCTGTGTGTATCTGAGCTTTCCTGTTGAGATCTACTAACCTGAACTTGTACCATTCAGACACCCTCTTTGTGGTTTCTGGCCACTTCAGAAGCTCACAGATGCTCAGGGTTAGAAAGAGGCCTCTGTGGTCCATGGCTGACATACGACTAGAGGCCTCTTAGACCCCTGTCCACTGACAAGCCAGATTCTGCTTGCACACCTGGTCTCTGGATTCCCCCATTTGATTCAGATCCAAATCTCTAGACTAGAAGTGGGGAATGTCTGGCCATGGGCCTTATAAAGATCCACAAAAATCATTTTGTCTGGCCCTGGCAAGGCATTAGGTGTGAGTTAATTAAATGTTTGACCAAAGATAGCAGGCTAGTTTTTAAGTTGATAATTTTGTATGCCCCTTGAATGATATGATAACTATCCAAATGGCCCTTGGCAGGAAAAAGTTTTTCCACCCCTGCTCTAGACACTGTACAGCAGTCCCAGCTATATTTCATCACAAACCCCCCACGCATGTTCTCCATTGTTACACTCAGGTCAAGGTGAAGTACCCAACACTGGAACCCACAGAGCCTAATCTATGATAACATTTATTTTAACACATTGGCTTAATGGAGAGAGGCAAATGAGATCAAGTGGAAAGTGCTCTTCTAGGCAAACAAAGAGCTCAAGTGTGGACCAACATGTGTGATGTGCTCCAACACCTTTGGCTGCTCATGGTGGTCCATCCCTGCAGGTGCATTGGCTAAAAAGACAATTGCAAAGGTTCATCTTCCCAAGAATACCTCCAGCATAAAAGGTAAATACGTAGTGTAGAATTAAAGAGAAAGAACAACTACCTTTTATTTACTGCCTACTGCATAGCAGACATATGCACATATTTGCCTCCTTTAGTCTTCACAGCAACCTTACTATAACCATTTTACAAGTGAGAGAAATGAGGCTCCATGAGATAAATGTGTTTACATGGGTCACAGAGCTAGAAAATGAAGTAAACTTTTGTCCTTTTATTATTTGTGCATGTTTTACTAATATCTTCATCACTGGGAGAAAGTAAAATTTAGATTTTTTTTTGTAATTATAGGATTGTACTTTCAAAACTTCTTGAGAGCATCCTATGTGTTCTGACTTCTTATTCATACTTTACTATGTATATATCTTTACAATTAAAATTTTAAAGTTATAAATAGATATTATTCTGAGAAATGTGTCATTTCATACAATTATCAAATTTCAGATCAAAAAGTGGTCCCATTTTATGGATAAGTACACTGAGGCTCAGGACAACTAAGTAAAGCTGCACAATGAGTACCATGGCCAGGGTGAGAAGTAAGGTCCTACTGACTCAGGTCTGCAATCCCTTCCACAAAGATCTCAGGAGAATGGACTTAACATCTGACACCAATATTAGTTTTAACATCCTACCCAAATCATAGCACTCAGCATTTTTATTATTGGAATCTCTTTCTGTCTCTTTCTTCAACAAGAGAGTATTTATCATCAGGATAGTTGGTCTTAAAACCATTCTGTTTAGGAGGATTTGAGAAAGTTGAGGGAGAGGCCTAAAAATAATTACCTTCTTTCCCTCTCAAGCTCTGAGCCAAGAGCAAAGACAGAGTGAGCAAATAAAAGCCCAAAGTGTACTTCACTATTGGTCAAGTCGATGGAAATGTGGTCCATACTTGTGAATAACATGGCTTCCTAACACTGACCACCCCCCACCTTAGACACACGCTAAGAATTAGCCATCCAGCCACAGGCCATGTGGACCACCAGTGAGGGATCTATTCTTAAAACAGTTACAGCATGGAGGACTACATGCAGCAGAAAGGCCTGCTCAAGAGACAGACAGGGACAGACAGACAAATTTTGTATGCCCCTTGAATGATATGATAACTATCCAAATGGCCCTTGGCAGGAAAAAGTTTGTCCACCCCTGCTCTAATGCTCAGGGAGGGCATTAGCCACAAGGGGCGACAGTTGTGAGTATTTGTCCTCCATGTAAGTATTTGTTCTCTTCCAAACTCACACAGCAGATAAGCTATCTTCATCTGATGAAGAGTAGGCCAGTGGGTGATAGGCCCCAGGAAAGAGCTTTTATGAAAGGTTTAACTGAAATGATCCATTTAAATAAGAAGAAAGGCAGCTTTCAAAGTAGAATTTTTAGCAATTTACAAACCAATGGAAACCTTATTGCCTTGTCAGTTCTCATTTTCACCTCAGTCTTAGTAGACATGGTATTTTAATGTATAAAATCTTGATTGTGATATTTTTAAACTTCTGTTAGTTCGTCTTCAGAGAACACTTAGCTCTAAGCAGCTCAAAATGTTTTTCGGGTTTTCTTTTCCACTCATCTTACTGGACTTTTTTTTTGTACCAGGCAACTGATGGAACCTAATATGTTTGAAGACACTTGAAGATATAAATGCAAAGTGAATTTACATATGGTGGGTTTTTTTTCATATTTTCAACATAGAGCCTCTGTTTTGTGCTGCGATTCTAACGCGTCTCTGTTGAGCGCATTTTTGGCTGTGGTAGCAGCAGTGAACTCTGGATGACATCTGCACATTCTCATCCCATGGAAGGGCTGCCTTCAGACTCAGGAAGGCGTGGAAGCAGCAGAATGCGGAGTGGCGGGGGCAAAAATGTGACACTGAGGTGCGGGAGGCATGGCGACTCAGGCAGCACTGCCTCTGAGTGACATGGCTGGGCACAGTCAGCATCCCTTTCTTGGTGAAACAAAACTGGAGGTTAAATATAGTAGCTGAGAGGCAGAAAGACTTACGGATTTCACAGTTTGCTCCCACCCAGCCATGTGGGCAGTGGCAGGTATAACCATTGGGCTGGTCCAGGCAGGTGCCGGCATGATGGCAGGGGTTACTATCACATTCATTTATGTCGATGTCACACTCTTCGCCTAAGGAGATAAAGAGAAGTAGCTGTGAGACGATCAGCTGCATCACCCATCGCTTCTCTAGCAAAGCAAAGCTCCAGATCTGAGTCCAGGGTTCATTGATCTCCAGCAATGGAGCCCAATTGCTATTTGTATAAAGTGCAGAACTCTCCCAAATTCTAGTCAAGGGGATCTTTTACTTAAATAAACTTCTTTAAAAAGAACAAAAATAGCCTTGGTAAGAAGACTTTTCTTTAATCTATTGAACTAGTTAACTAACGCTGATTCCCGTGTCTGAACAAATTTTCCCAAGTGTATTGGGAAAACAAATTTGGGTTCCTGATTTCACTAAAGAACTCTATTTTGTATTTAGTCAGCTGAATCTTCTTATTTTTCTGAAACTCCAGATAGTTGAAAACTCAAAGTTTATGGTTGTTTTGTAGCCAAGTGTTTGAGTCAGGACATCTGACTGTTTTCTGGATACTTGAAGAGCACAGCTGTGTGCCTAGATTGAGTCAATTATGAAAATTTACCCCAATTTCCAAATTCTGGATATGTTCCTGGGATGGACCGAAATGCTCAGGGAGGGCATTAGCCACAAGGGGCGACAGTTGTGAAATCTGGGTTGACTTAAATTGGACATAATATTCCTTGAGCAATGATGGCCCAAAGGAAATTCATATCCGCTCTAGTGTGTCCTTTCTCCATAATGAAAACTCTGTCCCAGAGTCTCGACCCCACCTAGACCCAACATTTGCCTCCCTCAGGGAGTGCCTGGTTTAAACTTATAAACCAGAACATGGGAAGATGTCACTGTGATTTAAACACCAATTTATAGGAAATAGCTTGTTATTAACAGTTACAGGAACAAAACCATCTTCCTGTGAATTAAAGCCATAGGATTATTCAATACCAACTGGGTATGCTTATGAAATGCAAAGGTATCTCATCAAAGCTGAATAAAAGAGGGTAGCTCAAATTGAGGCAATCTCTTAAAAGTTTGAAAATGAGAAAAAAAATGGTTTTGATATAACCCTCCATTTGTTTAAATAAATATATTTAAAAAAAGCTCCTCCTAGCACGGTGATAGTCGTAGACTAAAGAAAATGGGCAAAATCAACATTTTGTCCATTTTCAAAAGGCAATATTTCAGTGTACACTCGGGTAATTACTTCCAGGCTGTCTTAATTAGCAACGAAGTGCTTTTCTGTCTGCTATTGGTTTACCTCTCGTTTATAAAACCACCATATGTCACCCACAGCCACTTTAGAGGAGGAGGAATCTCACACTAAAATATTTCACATCTGTTTCATTTCACACTCTTTTCATACCTAGCATCTGACTCTTTCATTTTTAAAGTGGAATCTGTCCAACAAAACATTTACTACTTCTAGATCCTACTAAGTTGACTATAACTCAGTAGTGTCTAAGTTGAATTTGTTTCCTGCAGTAAATATAGCCATTTATATCAATAGGAAAGACATAAAATTGATTTCCTCTTACGAACCTATTTCAAGGGTTTTCTTTCTATTAATGGGGCAATTGCTCTAAGTAAGAAGCATATAGACTAAACAGTTACGAACAGCATTACAAGGTAGACTAGTTGAAGAAGCATAAATAAGGACAGACTATGAAATATTAAAAGGATGAAATCAAAGGCCTTGACAAATATATGCATTAGTACTTCTTTCCAACCATTTAGGAAGACAAGCTTAATTGAGGTATCTACTCAACAACAGCTTTCTTTAACTGGCAATGGGAATACTGTCTATTCTGAAATAAGATGTCCCATGGTCTTTGCAACAATACCAGCAGAAAAGACCTAACTTCTCCCTACTAATTTCTTAAACTCCAGGTAGTCCCAGGGCTGTATGTCCAATCCATCCAGTCCTGCTCTGGTGCCGAGCTTACCCAAGAAGGTAAATGCCAAATTCAGGATCCAGAGCCACCTTAATGTGTGTATTGATTCTTTGATTGCTAATGGTCTCTATCACAGTCTGGAGAAATCCAAAACTCCTAGATTTGTCTATTCTTGGGACTCAATAGATTGAATATGGGAGGTATAGAGAATGGCAGGAGAAAATAGGCTGAATTCTTTCTACAGACACTTATCAAATATCAAAAACCCAGAGAGAACCCCGAACCTATTTAACTGACTTTCATCACCACAGTGTTCTTAGAGCTCTACTGGGGATTACATGACATTAGTTAATAATATAAACTCCATGCCAGGCAGAGGCCCAAAGAGCTAGCAGCTATTTCCACAGTACATGCGCTCAGAGACCTATAGATATACTCTACTGGCCTATTTCACAGTCTAACACTTCTATGCTTCTAGTTGAGTCAGTTATCCCCCAGTTGGCTCTTGGATGCCTTCACTGAGTCACATGATGGCAGTAGGAATACGGAATGACTCTGATGATGGAGCCAGTCAAGAAAAATGCCAACCAGAAGACTCCCAAAGAGGACTGCTCTTCTCTGCCTTACTGAGCTCATGTTTACTGCCCATCAGTCATATGTGGGGTATTTGAAGAATTATTATGAATGATGAAGAGCAAGTCTGAGTTCATTTGTACTTTCCCATATTTAGAGTATTATGTGTTTTTATGCATTTCTACACCCCACCATTCTAGCTCCACGCAATGTATATTCTAGCATATTTTACTAGAAAAATTCTTAGTGTGTCATTTTTTTACTCATATTTGACTTAATAAATCTTTATGCTTTTTCAGGCTTGAGCCAATAACTTTTTCATTGACTTGCTTGCTTTTTTTAAAAAAAGAAAAAATTGAGTTGGAGAAAAATCAATTACTTTTAAATCACTGTTGTGCACGAATAACATTTGTAAAGAGAATACAAAATGCAGTTTCTACTTGACTAAGGCTCAAAATCAGAGTCTGAACTTTAAATCTTTTCAATTGATTTTCAATCTACTACTTTCTAAGAGGCAATATGTAAAGTAGGTATAAAATTTGGTAGTATTTATGCAAGTTTACATGTGTACTGTTTAATTTTCTATGCTTTCCTCAAATTAAATTTTTAAAAATATTAAAAAAATTAAAACTCACTGCTATTAGTAAATCCTTGGGCTAACAAAGCCTACATTGAATGATATCAATGAAAATAATTATAATTATAATACCTACTATTAAATATATGACTACTACATGCCACTCACTGGACTGGGAGCTTTAACTACGCCTTCATACTTGACAAATATTTTATTCCAGATGAAATGGATCTTTAAAAAGTATTTGGAACTTCTACCATGATGGAAAAACTGGAACCTGTCTTGACCTCCCACTATAAAAAATTAGACAAGTGGATGAAATATGTATTTTTAAAAAACACTTTTAAGACATTGGACAACAGGCAGAGCATGACCGTGACTGCTGAGAGAAGGGAAACGAAACAGCTGAGTACCGCCAGCATCCTGGCTTTCTGCCTGGACCCAATTTAGAACACAATGGATTCACTGAGCTGCAGAGAACTGGATTTGGTCGGGGCCAGGATAGTTATAATTTGCAGGACAGACTAACACAGAAGATAGAGCCAATCAGAAAAAGAACATCAGAAATATGCCATGTCCCTTGAGTTTGTTACTGAATGTTGTATATGAGTAAATGGACTCACGGGTCTACAGAAAAGATGAATGATGAACTAATCCCAAAGCTCAGAGGACTGGGAGGATTCAAACTTTTACAAGTCAGAGTGCAGGTATTTTATCGACCAGCCAGTGTATTCGCCTTAGCAGTAAGATAGGACTATCCCCTGAGTATTGGCTCATCTTCCAAAATGTAAAAATAAATCTTGAAAGGATCAATCAGGTTGCCAAGTAACTTACCTACCTGCCACCAAAGATGGCAGCTCTCTGAAAAGAAAGATAAAACTCATCACTCAACAACTTAACAATGGCCAGCATTCAACAAAAATGATTAGACATGCAAAGAAGCAGACACATAGAACCCATAACCAGAAGAAAAATCAATTAGAAAGGTAGAGATCCAGAAGTAACAGATGATGATGAGCAAACAAGGAATTTGCTAAAAATTTGAAGAAAAACATGTAAGAAATAAGAGCAAAAATGGAAGTTATAAAAAACTGAATGGAATTTATAGATACAAAAAATACAATATCAAATTAAAAACAAAATAATATAGAGTGACAGTAATAGATTAGATGCTGCAGAGTAGAAGATTCATAAACTGGAAAGCAGAGCAATAGAAGCTAGAAAAACTAAAGCTCAGGGGAAAAAATGAATAGAAACTTAGTGACCTGGTGTACAAATTTTAGTAGTCTAACACAGAGGTAATAAGAGTCTAAGGGAAGGAGGAAAAGAGGCATAACAATAATATTTGGTGGAATAGTGGCTACACATTTTCCAAATTTTAAGAAAACTATAAAACCAGAACCAAGAAGTGCAAAAAATCCCAAGCAGGATAAATACAAACAAAATCACATTAAGGCACATCATAATCAATTTGCTAAAAGCCACCAGCAAAGGAAAAATTCTAAAAATAGCTAGAGTGATGGGGGAAAAAAAGATGGAATGTTGCTCCCAAAAAGATGGAATAGTTTTCCTATTCCTTCCACTAAGTACAAGCAAAAGCCCTGAACATTATATATAAAACAAATATGAGAAGACTCTGAGAGGTCAAGAGGAGACAGACTGGCTAGGAATCTCGGGGCCCAAGAATGGTGAGGGTGAGCATCCTGAGTTTTCTCTTTGCCTCAAATATTCCAGACTAGGTTCTAGAGAAGCCAGCAACTTAGAAATGCCAAAAGGTGCAAGGTGCAGGCAGGGCAGGGTGTGGTTGGGGGTGCAACTGTATAACACACTTAGAGATAATCCAAAGAGAAAAACCTAAAGGAACTTAAAAGCAAACAAACAAAACATTTCATTGAATTAAATGAAAATATAACATAAAATTTATGGGACACAGCTGTAGAGGAATTGAGGGGATAACTTATGGCACAAAAAATATACATTAGAAATGAGGAAAACCGGTCACATGCGGTCCCATCTAAAGATCCTAGAAAGAGAAGAGCAACATAAACCAAAACTGAAAAAGCCAATCTCTCAAGTTAAAGGTGGCATTGCATTGGGTATCTAATTATATTATAATGATTTGCCAATTCATTCCACTTAGTCAGTGAGAGAACTTCTGAGCACTAAATAGTTGGCTAAGAATAAGTTCTGCTAAACCTCGGGTATAAGGAAGAGCATTTGGTTCCAAGGTAGCAATTCAAAAAGCAGCGGCACCACCATTCCTTAATGGTGGTAGTCAACATTTCATCAGCCTCTACCAGTTCTCAGAATACAAAAGGTTCTCTTTTAAGGGAAAAAAATAAGTTTCTATGATTAAATGTAGTTGGAAAATAAACAAAGGAAAATAAGATTCTTTACTGTGAAACCTCGCAGAGCCTTTTGCCTGCAGACAACCCTTCTGAATCTCCACATGGCATGTACCATGTCCCAGGTTTATTTGGCCACAGACACTTTTTCCATGAAGCATTTCATGAGAATAGTGTCTGTAAAATTCATTAAGAGCACAGTTCTCCAAACAACTTGGGGAACTATTCTATGGTCCTCTACAGTTTAAAAGATTATCAGGGCTGAATAGAAATACTGAGTGTACTGGTTAATAATGCAGATTTTTTTCAATAGATGGAGTTGCACATATGTTGATATATTTGTGATTTGATATGTATGGTATTTTGTTGTATTCACAGCAAGCTTCAAAACTCCATATGTCAAATTTGCTGAAGGTGTTAACATCATAGATATTTTTATGATTAAAAATGTCAAATTTTGTGCCAAAAAAAAGAGCATTTGCTGGAAGTTTTAATTCAATATTTTATTTTGAAGAAATAACTAAATGTTATAGTATACTTTGGGAAGCTTATGGTGTACCTGCTTCATCTCAAGATATTTGTAAAGCTGGTTTAAATGCTTTAAAAGTGATGATTTCCATGTGAAAAATAAAGAACGTCCAGGTCAACCGAAAAAGTTTGAAGACCAACAATTACAAGCATTATTGGATGAAGATGCATGTCAAACTCAAAAACAACTTGCAGAAAGATTAAACGTTGCTCAGCAAACAACTTCCGATCATTTAGAAGCAATAGGAAAGATTTTAAAGGAAGGAAAATGGTGCCACATCAACTGAACAAAAGGCAAATGGAAAATCGAAAAGTCATCAGTAAAATGTTGCTTCAACGGCACGAAAGTCTTTTATGCATCGAATTATGACTGCCGATGAAAAGTGGATTTATTTTAAGAATCCCAAATAAAAAAAAACATCATGGATTGATCCAGGTCAACCATCAATATCGACCGCAAGGCCAAAGTGCTTCAGAAAGAAGACAGTGCTCTGCATCTAGTGGGATCAGGAAGGTGTGGTATATTATGAGCTTCTAAAGCCAGGGGAAACCGTTAATACCGATCACTACCAACAACAAATAATCAATTTGAACCACACTTTGATTGTAAAATGACTAGAATGGGTCAGAAGACATGGCAAAGTAATTTTGCTTCATGATAATGCACCAGCACACACTTCAAAACCAGTTAAAAACACGTTAAAAGATCTTGCCTGGGAAGTATTAACCCACCCACTGTATTCAGCAGATTACCACTCCTTCAGATTTCCGCTTGTTCTGATTGATGGCGCGTGCACTTTCTGAGCAGCACTTCAAAACATACAAAGAATTGGAAAATTAGGTCTCTGAATGGTTTGCCTCAAAACAAGAAAAGTTCTATGGGGATGGTATTCACAATTACCTGAAAGATGGGGGAAATGGGTAGCTGGCAATGGACATTACTTTGAATAAAGCACTTTTGATGTTTCTCTTAAAATTATCATGTTTTCTTTGATCACAAAATCCGCATTATTAACTGGTACACCTGGTAGACATCTGTTGTTTTCAAACATCAATTAATGTGATTTTTTTAACCTAATATAGTGGAAATGTCCTACTGCTCTCTGTGATCAGAATGAGTACCAGGAAGAAATGCCTTGGGGTGGAAAGTAAAGGTGTGGGGGAGCATAGGGGACTGGGCAGCAGGAGATAGAAGGGAAGAATATTACCAAGAAGAGTCTGGCATGGGCTGTTCATGAATCAGCAGGTAGGGGGCCCAGTATGAAACTGGAAAGGGCCAGACCACTCAGGCCATGATGATCAAGTTAAGAGTTTTGACCTTTTTATTAAAAACAATGAAATGCTAATAGGGAATTTTTTAATAGGGAGCAACAAGATTATACTTTAATTGTACAACATCTCTACAGTGTAGAGAATATATCAGGGTATCAGGAATGAGTGTGGGGAAGGCTGATCTGGTGTAGGCAGGAGGTTAAGGCACCCTGGTGTTGACTCCAGAAAGAACTAGAGTGTCTAGGAGATTTTAGGGCTCCTTGGTAGCTGGATGCAGGTAAGGGGAAGAAGAGGAGGGTACCAAATGATTCCCCAGTTTCTGTCCAAAATAACCTCAGGGGTCAGTAATACCATGTAAAGAGCTAGCAAATATTTAAAAAGAAGAAAGGAGAAGGAAACCTGTAAGTTTGAGGTGTCTCTAAGGTAAGTCCAAGAGTAAATGCTGAGTTGGAGGTTTGCTAAATATTCTGGAGAAGACAATGCCTTTTATTTCCCATAAGATACCAAAATAAATTTCAAATGGATTAAACATTTACATGCACAAAATTATCTTATGCTCGGCCAGTTCAGTGGTTGGGCTTTGACCTATAAAGCAGGAAGGTCATGGTTCAATTCCCAATCATGATACTGTATATGCCCAGCTTGTGGGCTCAGTCTCCAGTAGAGGGCATGCATGAGGCAGCTGATCAATGATTCTCTCTCATCACTAACGTTTTTATCTTTCTCTCCCTCTCCCTTCCTCTCTGAAATCAATAAAAAATATCAGAACTGATAGACATTGGAATTGGGACTCAAACATTTTTTGTTCTTATAGGTTTATTTCTAGTCTGCAGAGGCAAGATTTTTTAAAGAAAAGGACCAGGGGAAAAATAGATACAGAGGCAAAAGAGCATTGAACACACTGTCAAACTACAGCGGAAAGGCAGGGAGGTTGGGGGGGGGGGGCTGTAAGAGATCAACCGAAGGACTTGTATGCATGTATATAAGCATAATCAATGGATATAAGACAATGGGGGAGAGCGGGAGGTGAGGGCATGTACTGGGGGATAGGGGAGACTTGGGGGAGGTCAATGGGGGGAAAAAAGGGAGACATGTACTATTATTTGTAATGACCACAAATGTATTTTTAAGGTAGGAATAAAAAACATACAAGTTCAAACAACACTTAAATGGGTTTTTTGCCATCAGAATGACAGTCCTTAGTACTGGTGTGAAGATGAAGAAACAGATGCTGTGTATTCTTAATAGAAGAGAATACTGTTACAACACTTTTTCCTAGAGAACAATATGGAAATATTAAGTATCCTCCTAGATCCTGTGATTCCATTCCTGGGATATTAGCTCAAGGAATAATCAAATAAGTACATATAAGAATATCCATTACAATATTATATATAATAGGGGAAAGTTCTCAAAAAAAGTTGGCTACCCAAAAGCTGAATTGATAATGGGTTAAAACAAACAAACAAACAAAAAATATGGTATGTCATATCATGGACTAAAAGATAACCAGTAAAAATTATAAAACACAAACACATTAATGATATACATTTTTAAGTGAGAAGGAGGTGACATAATATGAGCATTATAATTTCAAATACATGTGCATATTCTATCAAGATGTTATCAACAGTTATCTCCTAGCTCTTAGCAGTGCAATTTTAAATAGTGGGGTGTTTTTTCCCCTATAAAACAGTATTTTTCTAATTTATCTTCCATGCTTTTTATTATTTGTGGGATAAAAATACCTGGAAAAGCCAAAACCGGTTTGGCTCAGTAGATAGAGCGTCGGTCTGTGGACTGAAAGGTCCCAGGTTCGATTCTGGTCAAGGGCATGTATCCTGGTTGCGGGCACATTCCCAGTGGGGGTCGTGCAGGAGGCGGCTGATCAATGACTCTCTCTCATCGATGTTTCTAACTCTCTATCCCTCTCCCTTCCTCTCTGTAAAAAACCAATAAAATATTTTTTAAAAAATACCTGGAAAAAATGGGATGCTTTCTCAATATTACTTTTGCACCCATTGATGAGGATAACTATCTGTGTGTGTTAAGCCAGTCTACAAAACAAAACCATCAATGAGTGATTTTCTGGAGTGACCCTACTTCCTCAGTCGCAGGAAAACTCAAAAGGAAAACACAGCATGTGACACAGATAAATATGAAACCATCAGAAGTTGCTTCTCCCACATCTTAACTGTTGACATCCTCCCCAGAAGCACACCATAGACTCCCTAGAGATAGACCCAGGACCCAGGTGCTGGGAAATTCTCCAGGGGAGAGGTGAGCATTGAGGGTGCTCTCCAGCCAATGAGAACATGGTTTCCTGCAGCTTAAATACCCATCTGCTTCTACAGGCTCCTTCCAGGTCAACCTTTTCCAATTTGTAAACCAGAGTGACTCCAGTTGAACAAAGCTCTGAAAACATAGACTTGCCCCACCCTCTACATTTCAGGACTCCTGGGCTCTCCTGGGAAAGCAAAGGATGGAATCTTTTATACCCAGAAGTTCATGGTTCCTTCTGAGAATATAATGAAGATTTGAGAGTCTCTCTTCAGCAGATACACATACATTCAAGATTTCACATCTGTTTTAGATTCACAAACTCCCAGAAGCCCATAAGGAGTGATTTAGAAGGGGCCCAGGTTAGGGTGGATCCCCTAGTCTAGAAACAACTCTCTACTCATAGCTCAGTGGCCACCATATCTCCTTTGGAACCTGTTCTTGTCCTCCCCACCTGCTTTTCCCTGGGGCTACATTCTCTCCTCACTCTCCCCACACCCTGTAGCATCCTTACCTTCACTAACCGTCAATCTGGAACCTGCAGTGTCCCAGTTTCCCACCATCACCACCATCTCTTTTCATTTTTCAAAACCCACTCTTCTATCTTTCAATAAAAATACAAGCTGTGGCTGAATGCAATTGCTACAGAGATCCTTCCTTCCCTTCTTCCACTAACACAAACCTTTCAGATGTTAGCATAACGGCTCATGTCTTGTGTTCCATAACAACAGCTCTGTTAGTCTCAGCAAGCCTAAATACAAACACTGATTTAGGAAGAGCCTCATTTAATGACAAACAGTGGATTATTTTTAAACAGACTTCATCTAAATGCATTGCCCACTTACATTCTGCAGAGAGGCTCCTGAGTTTTTGAACAGTGGTAATCTCAGGAATTTTGTGGTAAATGTGAAAACCCAGTTCCTGGGTCACTTGCCTGTAAATCCTGGTGTGCAGACGCATGTGCCATTTAGGCCTTCACTGTCACAGGTGCCTCCGTTCAGACAGCTGACATTAGCACAGGGATCCTTGTAGAATTCACAGTGAATTCCTGTGGAGACAGACACACAAAAGGGGTGACTGATTACTGTTAATGCTCTTCCATGGCCATTGAAAGTAAAGTGTTTGAACATCCTGGAATATTATGAAGGCAGATCCCTAGTGGCATATGTGTGTGTGTGTGTGTGTGTGTGTGTGTGTGTGTGTGTGTGTACGCGCAGGCATATGACCAGTCTTGAGTTTAGGTTATTGTAAAGATACATTGTATGAGAAAATAACAAATGCAATCCCTTCTCAGAGGTCCTACCATAAGTCTTTCATCTGGACTTTCTCTGAGCACATATCCCCAAGCCTGGGGACCAGGCAATTAAAGGCCTGAAAGTTCAAATTTATCAGAAACCAATGCTTTCTGCGTCTCCAAAAGAAACAGAAAATAGCCAGGCAGCCTTCATAAGATATCAAGGTAATTGATGACCTGAAGGGAAAGAGTTGGATCCAGTTATGTAAATGAGCCTCAGTAAGTGATTTGGGAAACTGCGGGAGAGGGAGCCCCCTGGTACTCAGACAGCAAAGACCACATTCGTTCCCTATGTACTAAAGTTAACATGTCTCCACATACTACGTTTCAGACCTTGCACTGTTTTCCACCAGATTTGATCCTAACAATAACACTGTGAGACAAATGCCCTCATTCAGCCATTCTAGGCAAGGACACTGAGGAAAGAATGCAGGTCCTGAGGCTGCAGGGAAGGAGCTGGAACCTGAAACCACAGGCAGTCTGCCTCTGAGTCTGTGCTTGCAAAGCAGTTCTCTTAGAGTGAGCACAGACTGGCATGCAAACACACAGAATTCTATGTAACTCAGCGCCCACTTAACAAAAGAGAAGCATTTTAAAAATTATAGTGAAAACAGTAGCTTCCCATTGATATTTAAAAAGGTCTATGTGTGTGTGTATGCATACAAATACCCAAAGTGGGACAGGGAGGGAAATGAATTACTTTGATTTTCACGTTATGTGTTTCTATAGTGTTGGAATAACTTTACAATGGGTACTTGTCCTATATAATAAAGAGCTAAATATGCTAATTAGGCCAGACAGCAGAATGACCTTTTGGAAAGACCTTCCAGAATGGCCAGTGGGCGGGGCTGCAGGACCATGGGGCAGCTAGGCTGTGAGGGCCAAGCCCCTTGCATGAATTTTGTGCATTGGGCCTCAAGTTGTTTTATAATTTGATAAAAAAAACAAAAACAAAACAAAAACAAAAAAACAACTAAAAGTGTGGCTTTTCCTAAGGCAGGATTTCTGCTGTTGTTTCAGTGAAGTGCCAAGATGCAGGCCTGGATTAAGCTCCCTCTCTGCCACTCCTCCCTCTCTAGAGAGGAAGACAAATTGCATTATACTCTGTATAAGAATCTATACAATGATATGCTCATCCTTCCCGGCAGCATCACGAAGAACAAGCATAAAACAAATAGAGACTGAATGGTATTTACTTAATTTGCTATCCACTCATTACTTAGCTCACATTACAAAAAGGCTGCCACACCCTATGACTCATCATTTAGTCACTGAAATTACTCTTCTTGGGATTTTTCTCTAATCTCTTTTTCAATGCCTTAAGAAGTAGGGCTCAAGAAAGAGAAATATATATATATATAAGAGAAAACAGAATGAGAACTGCCTTTCTGTATTCACATAAATGACTTGCTTGAGCCTGGTAAAGCATTTTAGAATGGATGGCTTTTCATTATTTTTTTATCCGTTGCCCCTCATATCCAACCCATGAACAATAATTTGCCAGATGTTTTCTTAAAGTGCCTTTCAGATCTTTGCTTCATTTTGCTCCCTGCAACCACCACCCCGATCCCATGGCCCTGTGGTCAGTGGGATATGGCCCCTCTGAGCCCTGTCCTAGTTCCCTGCCCAGCTCCAGTGACTTATGTGAGCCTCAGACTTTCAGCATCCTTAACAAACCCAGGAGATGCATGTTAATATACAAGCTCGGAGTAATTTAAAGATGAAATTACTTATTAGCATAAAGCTAGTGATTCTTTGAGAGAAAGGGGTGGAGAAAGAGAGAGAGAGAGAAAGAGAGAAAGAGAGAGAGAGAGAGAGAGAGAGAGAGAGAGAGATTACTTTGCCTGCCTAAAACTTTATTTCTTTTTGTTTAATTGCCTAAAAATTTCCGTCTTCTTTTTTCCCAATTGAACCCCCCACAGCCATTCCTACCCCTTCAAGCCCCCACCACCCCAGTGCCTGTGTCCATTGGATATGCTAATATGCATGCATACATAAAACTCCCTATTTCTATTTCTCACTGATTCCCAAGTAATGCAAGCTCAACTGAAAGATCGAAATACCAAAGGCCCATTCTGTTTCCAAGTGTTTATCAAAAAACAAGGATTCACATATTTACATGTTCCCCTGAGGCTGGCCAATGGGGAACCAGCTGACAAATAAGACTTTCAATTATAATGAGAAATGGGTCTGAAGCTTAGAAAAACTTCCATGAGCAATCAAGAATGATCTTTACTGGGTTTCTAGTGGTAGTCAGCTAATCTCACCTGCATGATATTAGCATAAATAACACATTAACATACAAATTACTACATTTTCCAAATAAGGCTGAAGAGCAAAATCTAGGCTAAATATTTAAACATCTTAGCCTTAAAAGATTTCAATATTATAGATTTGATTAAAACACGCAAAATAATAAGCACTTTCGATCTTTTGTGTGTTTTTGGCAATAACTCTATCCCTTGTTATGTCTCTTTTTCAAGAGATAAGATATTTGGTCACTTGTGACCCAATGAGAGTTTTCTGGCAGCAAAATGGAACAAAAGCCAATCTTTAGAGAAACACAATGATTATGAAGCAAGATGGTCTTCAAGTCCCCAGTGAGCACTCTGGTTACTCACATTTCTATACTCTGAGCCTTGCTAATACCTATATAAAAATACTTGTCATATTGCTCAGCTTGGTGATTAGATTTATGAGCTGGAAATCTTAAGAAGAGAGATAAACAGTCATGAATACTGCTGTGCTCAGACCGCCTCCACTCCTGCCCTCGTCCTGGGGCCCAGGTCTCACTTTCCTGAGCTCATCATTCCCCAGGGGTCCCAGATGCTTATACAATATGGAGTGTTGGGCAGGCATCCTATGTCCTCTGACAAGAACACCCTCCTTCATCTTTTTTCCCAAGGTGGTCATCACCTGGCACATCCTCACTGTCCATGGGCAGCTCGAACTCCCTTTATCCAGAAAGCTGAGCCTGACTCTCCCAAGACAGAGCTCCATTCTCCCACCATCATGCATTGAGAGTGTGCTAAGTTCACACTGTTACAGAGTTTATTATGTTAAACCATGGCTTATCTGTTCTTCTGTCTGATCCTCCCGCCCCCACCCAAACCTCCAAGGTCCTTTAAAGCAGAGGCCATATCTTAATTTGTGGAAGAAATTAAGGGTATACCACCAGAACCCTGTCCTTTCAGGAGGGGCGACGGTCCGTGTACTTTGGCTAACACACAAGTAGGATTGCCAGAGGAGTGAGAAGCGATTCCAAACCCGCCTCAAAAACACCCTGTTTTGTCAGGGAAAACCAGGTCCACACTTCAAACCGAGTCTGTGGAATGACACATGCATCAGCCATTGGCAAGGGATATAGCACGCACTATTACGAAACTTATGTTTAGTCTCAAGCAAAAATAAACTGTAATTCAGTCAAAACTAATAAAAATTCATACTTTTCATATTAAGGAATAGAGAGGCAATGTTTCTGAAAAGATCTGTACTCCAACAGGGTTCTTCATAGAAGTTAATTTTAGAATTAAAATGAACAAAATTTCAAAGGGGCGTGTACCAGTTATAAATCTTTGTTGTCATCATGATTAGTCCTGATTGAGATTTCAAAAATAAAAATCATTATTTTGATCTCCAGGAACAAAAACATGCCAGGTAAAGAAAATTAGATTGAAGTATTCTTGGAATTTATTATTCTCTTTAAACATTATTTTATGTTCAAACTTATTTCCTGCATAAAAACTTTTCTATTATATCTACCCTCACAGAACTCAACTTTTTCCAAATTATTTCAGAAATTACAATTGACTTCTCAACTTTAACCTCATTATTCCATGTGTGTTTCAGCCTCAGTCTGCTCTTTTGATTAAATAATAGCCTGAAACAGAAAAATATTTTGACAGATTTCTGCATCTATCTCACTACATGAGAGGAGTTAGGTAGACAAAACATCCCGAAATTCTGGTTCCTGGTTACACAGAAGAAATAATTTTAGCCAACAACAAAAATTCTCATCTTCTCAATTATAAATTCTGTAGACTTTAAAAACATACAAAAATATGGTAATCACCAGAGAGAAGGGAAGTTAAGGAGGTAGGAGAGGGTAAGAGGGGATAAATAGTGATGGAAAGAGACTTAACTTGGAGTGGTAAACACACAATACAATATACAGATGATATTGGCATCCTACATCTTCTGACAAGAATACCCTCCTTCATCTTTTTTCCCAAGCTGGTCATCACCTGGCACATCCTCGTTGTCCAAGGCCAGCTCAAATGCCCTTTGTCCAGAAAGCTGAGCCTGACTCTCCCAAGACAGCTGAAACCTATTTAATTTTATGTCACCCCAATCAATTCAATAATCCTATATAATAAAAGCTTAATATGCAAATCAACTGAACGGCTGAACAACCAGTGGAATGACTGGTCACTATGACACGCCCTGACCACCAGGAGGCAGGCACTCAACACAGAGGCTGCCCCTAGCCTGCAGGCTCTAGGCCACACAAGGCAGGTGCCAATGGAGGCCCCCCAATTGCCCTGCCTATTGACCTGCAGAGGGAGGCAACCGGCAGTGGGGGTGGGGTGATCGGGGAGGAGGGAGGGCAGGGTCAGCCAGCAAGCAGGCCAGTGCTGTCCCCCCAATCACCCCATCTGTTGCTTCCCACAGAGGGAGATAACCAGCAGCAGCAGCAGGGGGCGGACCTGGCAAGCAGATGGTGCCAAACTAGCCAAGGCAGGTGCCAGTGGAAGCCCCCTGATCAACCCATTGGTCACCCCTGATTGGCCTGATTGCCAGTCAGGCCTAGGGACCCTACCCATGCACAAATTTCATGCACTGAACCTCTAGTAAGTAAGTAAGAAAATAAATAAATAAATAATCAGTTATCATTTGCTCAAACCCAGAACTTAGTGACCTTGCTTCTGAGACCCTCCTTATCCTCCCTACCTCCCCCAAAAATCAGAGTGTGTGAAAATTATATGAATAAAAGTATTTATATTCATCCAAGAATCCTATCTAATAAAAGAGTAATATGCAAATTGACTGTAGCTCTGCCACACTCACAAACCATGCCCACCTGCCAATCAGGAGTAAGTATGCAAATTAACTCAACCAAGATAGCTGTGGCCACGGCCTGGCAATGGAGGAAGCCAAGCTTCCCTCCTGTCCTGGCCTGCCTTGGCCTCTGCTTAAGGCTACAAAGTTTCAATTATAGAAGATAAATAAATCCTAACAAAAATGGCAGCAGCCACAGAGCTGGAGAAAACAGGAGGCTTGAGTTGCTCTCAGTGATGGAGGAAGCCAAGTTTCTGCAGCTCTGGCCTGTCATGGCCTCCACTTAAGGCAACAAAGTTTCAATTATAGAAGATAAATAAATCCCAACAAAAATGGCTACAGCCATGGAGCAAGCAGGAGGCTTGGCTCTGCTGAAGGCTACAAAGTTTCAACTATAGAAGATAAATAAACCCCAGATACCAGGGCCTCCCAGGGCCTCTGCTTGGGTCACTGGGGGGTATGGCCAGCCTGCAAACCACCACAAGCCCCTCGCCCAGGCTGTCCCATGCCCCAAGGGAATCCCCACCATGATCAGAGATACCCTTCAGGGCAAACCAGCCAGCCCCCACCCATGCACCAGGCCTATATCCTATCTAATCCTATCTAATAAAAGATAATATACAAATTGACCACCACTCCAACACACAAAATGGCTTCCCCCATGTAAGATGGCCAGCAGGAGGGAGCAGTTGGGAGGGACCAGGTGTGCAAGGCAGGGCAGTTGCAGGCAATCAGGCCAGCAGGGAAGGGCAGTTGGGAGGGACCAGGGATGCAAGGGAGGACAGTTGGGGGTGACAAGGCCAGCAGAGGAGGGAAGTTGGGTGTGATTGGACCTTTTAGGGAGAGCAGTTAGGGGTGACCAGGCCTGCAGGGGAGGGCAGTTAAGGGCAAATAGGCTGGCAGGGGGGCAGTTAGGCATCAATTAGGCTGGCAGGGGAGTAATTAGGGGGTGATCAGGCTGGCAGGCAAAAGTGGTTAGGGGCAATCAGGAAAGCAGGCAGGCAAGCAGTTGGGAGCCAGTAGTCCTGGATTATGAGAGGGATGTCTGACTGCCTGTTTAGGCTCGATCCTACTGGGTTTGGGCCTAAACAGGCAGTCAGACATCCCTAGAAGGGTCCCAGATTGGAAAGGGTGCAGGCTGGGCTGAGGGACACACCCACTATGTACAAATTTTGTGCACTGGGCCTCTAGTTATTTATAATAGCCTCAGATTATATGCAATAAGAGAATAGATAAATATACCATAATGAGAACACTGTATAACAATTTAAAATAGAATTAGTAAAACTTTCTTGCAATATATAAATCAAACAGTATAATGTTAAGTATGAACAGAAAACTGTAGGTGTACTCAATTATAACTATTAAAATGTAGATATTAGAAAATGATGAAACAATATAGATGACTATTCCTCTTGTATTCTATTGTAAAGTAATAAGGTATTATGAAATTTCTTTTTCTCTAATGTTTTATTGTTGTTATGTTATTTTAACAACTAAATAAGTTTTTTTCTTTCTAACTTTTGTCACCAAAAATGTCAAATGAGTATACTGTTAATCACTTAGTATGTTCTGCTAGAAATAAAAATAAACGAAGTGGAGTGGTCACTTGATTTTTTGACAATATGAAGTTAGGACTCCCTTATGAACTAGCTGTGAAATGGTTTTGCAGGAAGCATCAGCATTCTGTTATCTCCGAAAGGAGGTTACTCTGAATCCCTCTGTGAAGTTTGTTTCTAAAAATTTCATGATCCACAATGGAAATTTACTGGGAAAATGTTCGAGATGGTTTCCCCTAATTAGTATGTCAAGCAGCAATTTCAATTCAAGTCAAGATAGCTACTTAGCATTTGCTTTGTGCAAGCCACCATATTGAAAGCTGCTAAGAATTAAAAAAAAACAAGCAGCAGCAAATAAAACAAAAAAAAACTATGTAGTCACTGCATTTCACTAAATTCTGATTTAGTGTAAAGGAGAAGAAAGTCTGAAGACAGAAATAACTGACTACAAAGCTGGCCGTAGTTGTCATAACAGATACAGAGAAAATGATGGGAGAGTCCAAGCAGTGAATCTTTTTGGGGATCAACATTTCAGACATAGATACTGTCAAAGGATTGAATGAGAGCAAAGAGAAAAGGGTCCAGAAGAAAACTCTGGGTACCAACTGCATTTGCAGTGTCCCAGGATGAGGACAAGGACTCAGTGGGGGCTGGGAGTGCAGAGTCCAGGGGGCAGGAATGTAGCTGTGGAAGCTGAAGCAGGGACCCAAGCAACCGATGGAGCCAAGGGGCAGGAACAGTCAGAGTTAGAGGCAGAAAAGGCTTCATGGATTCACTGAAAAGGCTCCAGTTAAGTCACTGCTAATAAATCCATTTTAGCAGAATGGTATGGACAAGCTCCAACTGAGGAGGGTTAAGAAAAGATAAAACTTAAAGAAATAGAGGTGCTGTCTATACCAACTCTAAGGAAATTTGGTTGAAAGAGAGACAAAGGGGGGATTACTATATTTAGAGTCAAGTTGTGATTTTTAAATCTATATGGAATTTATTTAGAAGTGTGAGAACATTTATTTTTTTCTGTTTAGCAGCCCAATTTCCCTAGCACCATTTTTTTAAATGTCTCATTCATAGCAAGTCTTCTTCAAGAGTCACACATTTTTATGTCTATTATTATCAACAAGGGTTTCTGGACCATTCCTCAATTTGGGTCAGCTGTCCAATCTTGTACCTGTAACATAGGAATGTAATAACAATTGGAGCATTTAAATGGGTTTTAACATCTGGCAGAAGTTCCACTCATTGATTTCATTTTGCAAAATGTTCTTACCTATAGTTGCCTGACTTCTTATTATATCTATTCTTTTTAGGTAGTTATCATCTTCATTTATTTAATTTTTAACAGCAAAGCTCACCACTTAAAAATGCATACGGAAAATAAGAAGTTAAAGTCCCAACCCTCCTGGCCAACACACTACCTATGCAAGTTCTAACTAGTTAGGAACTGAAGCCCACCCATCTGATAGTTTCCTAAGTTTATACATACATCCTATCTAACAAAAGAGTAATAAGAAAATTAACCATCACTCTATTACACCCACAAGTCATGCCCATCAGACACACCAGTCAGGAGTGAGTATGCAAATTAACCCAATCAAGATGGCTGCAGCCACAGAGAGAGCAGGAGGAAGGCTTGAGTTTCCCCGGCGATGGAGGAAGCCAAGCTTCCCATATACCCTGGCCGGTCCAGGCCTCCACTCCAGGCTACAAAGTTTCAATTATAGAAGATAAATTAATCCCAACAAAAATGGCGGCAACTACAGAGCTGGAGAGAGCAGGCAGCTAGGGTTGCCCCCAGCGATGGAGGAAACCAAGCTTCTGTAGCCCTTGCCTGCCTTGGCCTCCGCTTAAGGCTACAAAGTTTCAATTATAGGAGATAAATAAATCCCAACAGAAATGGCTGCTGCCACGGAGTGAGCAGAAGGCTTGGCTCTGCTCTAGACTACAAAATTTTAATTGTAGAAGATAAATAAATTCCAGATACCAGGACCTCCACTTGGGTCACTGGGGGATATAGCCAACCTGCAAACTACTATAGGCCTTTTGCCCAGGATGCCCCATGCCTCAAGGGTATCCCCACCCTGATCTGGGACACCCTTCAGGGCAAACCAGCTGGTCCCCCACCCATGCACCAGGCCTCTACCCTATCTAATAAAAGAGTAATATGGAGCTTGACCATCACCCCAACACAGAAGATGACTGCCCCCATGTGGTCAAAGATCCTGCCCCCATGTGGACAGAGATGGCCACCACAAGATGGCCAGCAAGGGAGAACAGTTGGAAGGGAACAGGTCTTCAAGGGAGAGCAGTTGGAGATGATCAAGCCTGCAGGGGAGGACAGTTAGGGGTGACCAGGCCAGCAGAGGAGGGAAGTTGGCAGTGACTGGGCCTGCAGGGAAGAGCAGTTGGGGGAACGAGGCCTGCAAGGAGGGCAGTTAGGGTGACCAGGCCTGCAGGGGAGGGCAGTTAGGGGTGACCAGGCCCACAGGGGAAGGCAGTTAGGGGCAAACAGGCTGGCAGGGGAGCAGTTAGGCATCAATCAGGCTGGCAGGGGAGTGGTTTGTGGGTGATTAGGCTGGCAGGCAGAAGTGGTTAGGGGCAATCAGGAAGGCAGGCAGGTGAGCAATTGGGAGCCAGCAGTCCTTGATTATGAGTGGGATGTCCGACTGCCCGTTTAAGCCCAATCCAACCGGGATCGGGCCTAAACGGGCAGTCGGACATCCCTCAAGGGGTCCCAGATTGGAGAGGGTGAGGGTTGGGCTGAGGGATGCCCACCTATGCACAAATTTCATGCACCAGGCCTCTAGTCTTATATGTAAGTATATATCAGGTGAGATGCTTCCAAAAAAGAGAGAGAGAGAGAGAGAGGGAGAGAATGTACATCTTAAAGGAGAGAGAGGTATAGAATCTTGTGACCTCTCTCCTCTCCTCACTCATTCTTCCTCTGAATTGGAAAGCCTGATTTGGCCCTTTCTGCTTCTTTTAATCTCTTGCACACCACCACCACCACAACCTCCCTATCACTTTTAGTTTAGAAGTTCTATTTATTGCTATTTTTCTAAGGTTTACCTTCCTCTTTCCAGCTGTCTTATTTAAACCTGAACCTAAATGTCTCTATAAATGCACCAAAGTTAAATAATTAAATTATTGCCCACTAGGGTGACATATTTAACACATTTGTATGTCTTCTAATATTTCCTACCCACATTCCCTTTAACACATAGATTTGTTTAAAATTATATGAAACTTTAGTGTGGTCATTTTAATTTTTTTTTAATAAAAGGTCTGATTGACATTCTTTAGAGTGATCCCTAATGAGTCATGCATTTGTATACTTCCCTCCCTTTGAGCATGAGCTTCTAGCCAATGGCATATTGTAAAAGTTAAAAAAGAAATGTTGAAGATGCAGTTAAGGTCCTAATCCGTTGACTTTGAGTTAATCTTAGGTGGGCCTGGCCTAATCAGGTGAGAAATTAAGAGGGTGCAGGCCTCCCTTAAAGTTAGATACATGAAGCAGCAGACTCTCTCTCATAATTGCTGACTTTCAAGAAGCAAGCAATCGTTAATTCTATAGCCACAAGGATATGAATTCAGCCAACAATGCAAGGGGACATGAAAGTTGACCCTTCTTTATTCAAGCCTCAGATGACAGGTTAACTTGTGAGACCCTGAGCAGAGAGTCTGTTAAACCAGGCTTAGATGAACAAAATTGATAACTAATAAAAGGGTGCTATTTCTCAAACCATGACCTTGTACTAACTCATTATGCAGCAATACTAATCAATATAAAGATAAAACTATTTTTCAAAAGACTTTTCTTCACCATTGAATTATCATTCACAATCACATCAATATCATCTCTTTAAGTTTTTCTCTGCATTTAAAGCAGTCTTCTCAACCCTATTCCTCTGGCTCACTACTTTTCTCTACCTGGCTATCTTCTGATGTAGTTACTGAGAATACTTTTAAAATAATTTTCTGAGAGAGGGTGTTATATTTTCAGTATTCTGAAGTATAAAAAGTGTCTTTCCTTTGCCCTCAAACATCAATGACCCTTTAACTACCAGTCCTTTCCATTGAAAAGTCTGAAACACTTCTTCACTATTATTTAGTTTCATTACAGAGATCAGTCCAAAGCTGGTTTGATTCTCTTTCTTTTGTATGTAATCTATATTCCCTTATAAAAACAATCCTTTTTATCCTTGGATTTAGAAATTCCATCAGGAAATCTCAAATTATGCATCTTCTCCTTCATTAATCCTCTGGCACTAAAGAAGCCCATTTCATTTGAAAATGTCAACGGTCTTCTGCTCATGGACTTCTCCTTCTAATAATGTGTCCATTCTGGTTTCATATCCATGTTTCCTTCCTCCTTTTCCTGGAGCGCCTATCACTCAGACAGAAGCAGAGCTCTTGAATCTTTTCTCTACATTTCCTATCTTTCAACTCATGGTTTCTATTTCCTCTTGCTTTTACTTCTAACATGAATTAGTTCCTCCTTTTGCTTTCCCAGATCTAAATTTAATGTTGAGTAGCATACACCAGTCTTTTCACTTCCTCTCTTGAGTGTTTAGTGTTGTTATTATTGCAATTCTGTTTATATTTCCTAGATTTTTCCCCTCTTTGGGTTGCTGGTCCAGGCTCCCTATACTAGCCAGACTGGAAGTTGGCAATGCCAGGCAGAGAAAGATGACATGGGGATTCTCCTCCAGTCCTGGATGGGCCAGCCAACAGGATCCTAAGGCTTGGGGTAGAGGCTTCCCTGTTTGGGGTTCTCTAGATATGAACAGGAGACCGTTTTCTCCTAGCCACACAAAAAAGAAAGGACCAGTTCAGCTCCACTATGCAATCCTCCTTAAGGACAGCCAGTATCTACTCAATTAGAGCTCTCTGCCTCATTGAGTAACTTGTAGCACATTCACAGCATGTACGGCCTCACCACAGGCTGACGAGTCCTTTGGGATCAGCCGGTCATCGAATCCTCCATTTTTCTCAGAACCCTGTCCCCTAACCCTGCTGTATGCAAAGACACCCAGCACCTGCATTCTTTTCTTAAGAACCCAAACCTTCAGATGTGTTTGATATCCCCTTCAGGGTTATCTACCTCCTTGAAGCATGTAATCTGTATTCTCTTATAAAAACAATCCTCTTTATCCTTAGATTTGGAAATTCCAAGGCAGAGTTGGTAATTGAGGGAAGAGATCACAGAGAGGTAGACAGGAAGGGACTTAGAACATACATGGAGGAGAATAAGGTTTTAGTGGCTGTGATTGCAGGGAAGTTTGTATGTGCATGGGCCAGCACAGCAACATCACCTGAGAACTTACCAGAAACTCAAATTCTTGGACCCTGACTTAGGTACACTAAATCAGAAACTCTAGGGGTGAGGCACAGCAATCTGTTTTAACAAGCCCTCCAGCAGACTCTGATGTAAACTTAAGTTTGAGGACCACTACCATAGAATGTGGAAAATTAGATACATTTGAAAATGTTTACAAATGATAACCTTGCCATGAAAATGGACGTAGGTGATTTACTATGGGTGAGTGATTTACTATGGAGCTTGGGATAAGTGGGAAAAGTTGGGAATATCCTTTGAGAAAAATGAAAGGGGGAGGTGAACAAGTCACAGTCTATAAATTTGTAGAGACACTAGTCAGTCACTATGCAATGGTATTTTTTGCTTCTTTCATGTCACAATGACATGAGCAATACCTCAAAGATGGGAACGTTAGGGGCATGTTCAGAATACACCCTAGTAATGACTTTGTCATTTATAATGATGAAATTTGCTTCCTAAAATTTTATCATACACTCTATCTAAACTAAAGAGTTTTAGAATTTTAAATTTTTGAAGTATATCCACCACTACTAATTTTGTCATTATAGAATCTCAAGATATCTGTAAACATCCCTCTCCTTACTTTATCCAGGCCAGATAAAGGCCAGTTAGTTTAAGAGATTTATCCAGATTCATCAGGAAGCCAGTGGCACAATTGGGATGAGCCACTTATATTCACTGCTCATTTATTCCTCTTCTCAGCACTCATATTTTCTAATGCTCTGACAAACCTAGAACTCAGAAGCCATAAACCCAGCACATCAGCCCTTGTGGAAGTCTGTGGAGTCTATCTCTAAATGGGCATCACAGGCCAAGAAGCATTAGATCTGCCAAACACAGTGCATAGACTTGGCCCAGCTTCAGCCCTTCTAGGGGTTGGATCAAGTTCATCCCTGTGGCCCATCCACAGAGAAGCAACAGGGACAGCCAAGCAAGGTCGCCAGGCAGATGGATGGTATCAATCAAGTAAGCAGTGGAGGGAGCAAAAGGTTACATGAAATGGTTATAAATAGAGCCCACAAAAGCATTACAAAAATCTAAATCCACCCCTGAAGTTGTGGCTTAGAAAAATGTGGGCAGCCGCTGATAAACAGACTTTCCTGGCCCAGTGCCATCTGAGGGTATCTGGGCTCCATTGAAACCACACCATCCACCAACTGTGGCCTCAGCCCATGGGGGAGGCAGATGAAAGGGCTTCAGGGACCATGCTGGCCAGGTTCATGAGGGTTGCCATTATCTACCATCTCACAGGGTGAGAGTGAGGATTTATGAGTTAATGCACAGAAGGACTTAAAACAGAGTCTACACATTAAAAATACTCGGTCAGTGTCAAATGTTTTACCCAGTGACTCTGACAGGCGTTCACTCAGATGAACTAACATTTCCCTCCCAACTGAATCATTCAATAAGAATTCACTTATATGCCAATATGTGAGCGTCCACCTGTTTCCTCCACCCAAAAGCACAACACCCTAACTTTGCCCAGCAAGCTCCCCTCTCCTTCCATTTCCACAGCCATGTCCTCAGATCTATGCCTGATAGCCCACTTACTAATATTCCTTGTCCTTGGCTTTTTGCATATTTCACAAAGAGGTGCGGATGTAGAAGCAAAGAACAGGAGAGAGATTTTTCAGTTTATTAACAGAAAACCAGAGACTTGGCAATTGGTCTCCTTGGTCCCATAAATCACCCCACCACCACTACTACTTGATTTTTATTTGAAACAGTTTGTGCACCAATGAGAGGTTTATCCATTTAAGTTGAGAAATCTGTGAGGTCATGTACAGCTAATCTGGCACCCAAGGGCCACTCACCTTTGTATTCGGCCAGGCACACGCACTCATAGCCATTTACGAGGTCCCTGCAGGTGGCTGCGTTCAGGCACGGGGCAGAGAGGCACTCATTGTACTCTTCCTCACAGTAGAGGCCATGGTAACCTGAGGGACAGAGAGAAAGGGCTGTTGTCAAATGTGTCCCATTTCCACCCACTCCAGACCAGCCTGCCAGGGAGGAACCTGGGGGTTCACAGGAAAGTGGGGCACAGACAGATGGGATGTAGGAGCGGGACTTTAGAGTATAATTGAAATGAAGATTTCCAGGAAGGCTATGAAGAGTCTGTTCTTAGCACCCTCCTTTACAATCCCCGGATTAAAAGAAGTTATCTCTGACGATCCAGATACATACATCAGAACTCACAAGCAGTGAGAAGCGTGTTTTCTTTTTGAAAGTGTATCCTGCTGTGCTCTGATAGTTGCATGTTTGATCATGAAGAATTGCTTTGTTTGATGAATGAATTCAAACCAGAGAACAAAATTCCCCAATAAAGTCTTTTCACAGAGACACAGTCTTGACTCAGTGCTCATTTCTCTCAAGAGGAGAACATTCATTGGTAGGTGAAAATATTATTTTCAGCCCAGCTGGCGTGGCTCAGTGGTTGAGCATAGACCCATAAACCAGGAGGTCATGGCTGGATTCCGGTTGGAGCATATGCCCTGGGTTATGAACTCGATCCCCAGTAGGGGGCATGCAGGAGGCAGTAGATTGATGATTCTCTCTTATCATTGATGTTTCTCTCTCCTTCTCTCCCTCTCTCTCTCTCTCTCTCTCTCTCTCTCTTTCTCTCTCTCTCTCTCTTCCTTACTTTCTGAAAAAAAAAAAAGAACCCTGATCTCTTGACTGCAACTCTATAGTCTTAAAAAAAGAAAAGAAAAGAAAAGAAAAGGAGTTATCCATTTATCTGCCAGATGGTCTTATTACATCGTGTTCAGGGGCACTGATGGCTGCTGAATATATTATGTGTTGTGGCCACAGGACACTGAGAGCAGCAGGACTTCCATCTCCTCTCAAGGATGTAGACCATATTTTTCCTCCAATCAATTCAAAAAACATATTTAACTAAAGAGAATTCTATTAAAGGAGAAAAGGATCAATGTATCTGTTCTGCGTTTCAAGTCGGGAAACAAACTCAGCAGGCTTATCTGAAATTCCTAAGGAAACGTGGGCTATCTTTTTTGTTGTTGTTTATATAAAGTTATGATTATCCACATTATGATGTTTTTAATTGTGCTCAAATTTTTTATTATTAAAAATATAATCTTAGCAATGAAAAAAAAAGAGAACTAACAATTTCTTAATCAAAGATGGTTCCTACCCTCCTAGTCTCAAAACAGGTGTTTATTCCAATGGACAAGAAGATAGAATTCTTTGAGATTCACTCATGAGTGTTATGCTGTTTTTAACTTTCAAAAACATGTGTTACTGCCAATTTGCAATGAAACTGGATCGTTTTTGTCTGGCCCTGTCCAAACAATGAAAAACATGTGAGTGCTCTCAAAAATCACCCTGCCTGTGTTGGTTCTGAATCCAGATAAGCAGAAAAAATAAACCCTTGCTCAAGTGGGAACTAGAACCTCTAGCTTGTTTCCAGCTTTCCAACTCCTAGCCAACCTCAAACTCAGAAAGTCCCCTTAGGCCATGCTGAAGTGTTGAATTGTTTTGCTTCTTGTGCCCATCACAGTAGGTTAAGCTCATATTGGCATTGTTAACCAAGCATTTTTCAAGCACTGGCCATTTCAGTTGCTTTTTGAACTGCTTTCCAAATTTAGGTGGTGATAAAGACTCCTTTGAGGAGACCTTGACCTACTTAAGACAAATAGACCGTGGTTCTCAGTTCTTCTACCTCACCCTTTTTGTAGTTTTAGGGAAATATTTTGCATCCCTCTTTTTTTTTCTCAGAGCGTGGATTTTATTGTTGTTTCTGTTAACCCTCATCTGAGGATATTTTTCCATTGATTTTTAGAGAGAGTGGAAGGGAGGGGGAAGAGACAGAGAGTGAGAAACTCTGATGTGAGGGAGACAGGCACATTTATTGGTAGCCTCCAGCACGTACCCTAAACTTGCCTGGAGATTGAGCCTGTAACCGAGGTTCATGTCCTTGATCAGAATTGAACCTGGAACCCTTCAGTCCATGGGCTGACACTCTATCCACTGAGCCAAACTGGCTGGGGCCCATTACTTTTCATCAGACTGTTTTCTTCATCTAGATCAAAGTTATGCAATTAACAGCAATTTTGTCCTGTAGAAGATTTTGGCAGTTTTTGGATATATTTTTTATCACCACAACTAGAAGAGCCATTATAAATGTGTATGTGTGTGTGTGTGTGTGTGTGTGTGTAAACGTGTTGGCAATGATGTGGAGAAACTGGAACCCTGTGAATTGTTGGTGAGAGTGTAAAATAGTGCAGCTGCTTTGGAAAACAGTATGTAGAGTCCTCAAAATATTAAAAATAGAACTACCATATAATCTACAATCCCACTTCTGTGTATTTATCCAAAAGACTTGAAAACAGAATCTCAAAGATATATTTGCATTCCCATGTTCACTGCAGCATCATTTACAATAGCCAAGAAGCGGAAATAACATAAATATCCATCAACAGGCATGTAAATAAAGAAAAAGGGTATGTTCATATAATGGAATATCATTCAGTCTTTGAAAAGAAGGAAATCCTGCCATGCTATAACATGGATAAACCTTGAGGCCATATGCTAAGTGAAATAAGCCAGTCACAGAAGGACAACTACTTCATGATTCTAAAGTAACTAAACTCATAAAAGCAGAAAAAAATGGTGATTGCCATGTGCTGGGGGAAAGGAAAATTGGGAGTGGAAGCTCAATGGGTATAGAGTTTAATTTATGCAAAATGAAAATGTCCTAGAGCTATGTTGTATAACGTGCATACAGTTAATAATACTGGATTGTAAACTTAAAATATGTCAACAGAGTCAAGTTCATGTTATAGGATTTTATTATGTGTGTCACGATACATGATTTTATTATGTGTGTTTTCTGGCTTCTTCTCCATGTGGAGAAAGAATCACAAGCAGCATCTTTTCCATTGTATTTGCTCTCATAGAAGATGTTTTAAAAATCAACTGGGAAGGCGCACATATAACTCTATAAGCATTTTGGCCTTTGAATTGAGGTGCTTTTTACAGATACAAAAATCAAAAGAAAATTTCATGAAGTCATTTACAAGCATTTTTTGTTTTTGTAAAACAGGATCACTATCTTTTTCTACTAGCAACATGCTAAGCAAATGAAGTTATTTTACAGAGATAATTAAGCTGGTGATGCTTTTATTCCTTGGAGGGGGGAAAAAGATAAAGGTTTCATATGCTAAATCTGTTTCTTCAAAGACAGTAACATTTAAATGTCTTTATGGAAATGTCAAGGCATCCTTTAAACTTTGTGCCAAAAGACCTAAGTTGGACTGTTTGAATGAAAAAGGCCATCCTTCCAAAAGAGAAGGATTCTGCAAAAATGAGGCTGCCGCCCCTACTGGTAATTAATTTGGGAAAATAAATTAGCTCAGAGTAATAGGCCTGGGATCTAGAAAAATTAACCTAGCCCAAAGAACTTTTTAAAAATAAAATAAAAGATCAGAAGCATGGAATCAGAGTGGCTCTTCCCAGGGCACTGACTTTCATCATCACCACTCTGATTTGTGCATGACTTCTCCTGAATATTCAGCTCCAATCACTACCTTAGAATTGACAAAACATAGCAAGTGACAGGATGCGGGAGTGAGACAGAGCGGTCCAGGTGGCTGCCATGCTTAGGCTGAGTGAGTGAATGATGCTGCCATTACCACAAATATATATTTCCAACGAAATAACAGGTGTTTGAGAAAGTTGACCAGTTGGACATGTTTAACTTACGGAGGTCCCGGTGCAGTTAGAAACAAGTGGACTCCAATAGCATAGAAGCAGCACTTTGAGGGTTTAGTTGCCTAAAATTGGTGAAGCTTTCCTCAAAGAAAAACATGGAGAGGAAAGAAGAAGGTCAGATCTACATGGATGGGCGGGTAAAGAACAAGAAGCCAGATCAGGAGAACTGGGCAGGGATGGAATCAAGGAGAGGAGGAAAGACCAAGGAGGGCAATGCCCTGGAAGCCAGGAGAGGAAAGGAAACCAGAGAGGCCTAGTTTACGGTGTCAAAGGTTCCAGAGAGTGAGAACAACAACTAGATGACAAGACTGACAGGTCACTGAGACCTTTAAAACCATGGCTCTCAATGGGGGCTGTGCTGCCCTTTTGAGGGTACTTTGGAGATTGGGGGGGGGGGTGCGCGCTGGTTATTATAGTAATTGAAGGGTTCTACTGGAATTTAGTTGGTTTGGGACAGAGATATTAAACATTACACATTGTCAAGATTCCCCTCCACAATAGAATACGCTCTGGCATCCTCAACTGTAGATGGCCCCATTGGACATCCACATAGGTGAAAACCCTGTAGATCACATTTCAGGTCAAAATCCCAACTGCTTCACATGTACAGCACAGTTTTTAAGACCCATTGAGTTTTCCTAGAATAGGACCACTGGGTATATCAAAAGAAGATTGTACCAAAACGTGTTTACCATTAGGAAAAATCTCTTCGTAAGAGCAACAGAGGAATTTAAGTCACCGAAAAAGCACACCTGTATCAGTAAACAAAATAAAACTCACATCTTCAGATAATTTTCTGACAATCCCATCCAAAGTAGCTTCCCCCACCATTTACTCATCAACACACTCAATCGACTTTCATTATGGCACTTATAACTGCCTGAAATCATATTTCTAGCTTAGTACTTTAATTGCTTATTATTTCTCTTCTTCAGCTAGAAAATAAGCTTAAAGGCAGAAGCCATAATTGTGTTCACAGCTGTATCCACAGTACCCGGTACAGAAAAGACACTCAAATAATAGTGGCTCAGCACCCAAAATGCCATTGATTGAATCAATACACATTTAAGATGTGCCTGTGATGTGCCTGGAATTTCCAGGTACCATGGGTACAAAGCTAAATGGCAGAGTCTTCACCTGCAAGGATTTCCAGCAAGTTAGCAGCATGTGCTTATATCAGGCCTTTTGTGTGTGTCAACTTGTTTAATCCCCATGGAAAAATCATAGCCATGACTAGTCCCAATTTATATGAGTAATTAAGAGTCAGAGTGGTAAAGAAACATGCTCAAGGCCACACAGTTGATCCTGTGTGTTCTTCCTACTGTCCTAGGTTGCCCCCCAAATGCATTACCGAGAGTATTAGTTTGGTAGGACCACCATGACCAAATAGTACAGACTGCTGCCTCTAGGTTTCAAGAGGCCCTTGATTTCTATTCTCTCAACACTGTCCCAAGACATCATTGAAACATGCATACCAATAGAAGACAGGCTCTGCCCCACACTGGGTTTACTCCAGAGCTCTTCTGTCCCTTGTCCATCACAACCCATTCTGAAAAAATCCCAAACTCCATGACTCTGGCTCTAACCAGATGGTTTTCACACTGTGTGTGACAAATTGGAACAAGTCATCTTTAGGTCACCCTAGGGTGCCTCCCTGCACCTCCCACTGCCTTGGGAAAAGCAAGCTAGAAGGACCTTCCAAAAACATTGGTGTGTGTGTGTCTCAGGCCAGGCTGCTCACTCCCCTAGCACAGACCTAATTCAAGGTGAGAGTGAATGTGAAGTATTTGAGGAGTTTTGTTTGGTGTGATGTTTTTTGATGTTTCACTTTAAGATCCGACGAGTGGAGAAAGGGGGATATTTATCTTTAAGACTGTATTGTATCTCCACAGATGGTTCCCTCATTTCAGGTTGAATGGATAAATTTGAGAACTCAAGACTCCCTGATTCAAGTCTAGGCCAGTCCCCAGGAAATCAAGTTTTCCAAACACCTCACCCATAGTAATCAAAGTGGACAATGAGAAAATAGTGCTATTATAATACTATGATTGTCTGTGAGCTTCCAAATTCTGGCTAAACTCACTGAGCTCCACAGAGCCCTTCAGCACTGCATTGTCCCAGGCAGCACATTCATTTTACTGAACAGAATGTTTTGCTGCAGAGGAAACTGTGTGTGTGTGTGTGTGTGTGTGTGTGTGTGTGTCCATCACATTCCTTCTTTTTGCTGGTGTGTTCACAATAGGAATCTTTTTAAGAACAGGGAAAAAATACATCAAGCATGCCTGCTCAATTTAATCCTATCAAGCATGCAGATGCTCTGCTCTAAATTGACCTGTTTACTGAGTGAGATCTTAGAGGCTTCTGTGGTATAACTACACTCTCCTGTTACACACACACACACACACACACACACACACACACACAAATAGAGACTACCTATGGACATGAGGAAGCTGTACAAGTGAACACAGAGCATTAGTTGGTATGTATGGAATGGTGACTGCTACTGTTGCTTCTTTTGCTCCCTAATTTCTTATCCTTTCATTGTGAGGGCATTGTGGCCAGAGGAAATATATGTGAAATGACCCAAATCAGTCAATATTTCCATTGTTGTGGTTGTCATAAACATTAAGTTGAGAGGAGAGTAAAAGAGAGGCTAAAATAAAATTTTAGGTTCTCCAATCGAGCCATCTACGAATTTCATCTCCCTCCCTGGGCTGCTGAAAGGATAGGTGGATAATGGAGAACTGACTCTAAGTCCTATCCCAAGTGTTCAGGTGATAGTTCTCTATTGCTGCAAAGACTGCTTCCTTCACTAGTCACCAGAGGGAAGCCTGGCGATTCCCTGCATTTACTGTTTGACTCATCCATTGATGCATTCTTTAACTCAGCAAATAGTTGTTAAACACCCACTATGTCCCAGGCACTATACTAACCACTGGGGCTCTGAGACTGTGCAAAAACAGACATAATGCCTCTACTGGGCCATCGCATCTCCACAGATGGTTCCCTCATTTCAGGTTGAATGGATAAATGTGAGAACCCAAGACTCCCTGATTCAAGTCTAGGCCAGTCCCAAGGAAATCAATTAAATGAGAAAGATGCCAAATGATCATCCAAATAAATGTAAAATGCCAACTGGATTTGCCTCCAGAACAAGGTTGAACCACAGGAAAAAATCAATTTCTTCGTACGACTTTTTAGCCTTGTCTTATAAATGTCCTTTTTTCATGATTCTTTTGGCCACTAGAGGGTGGATTCTATCTATGATCTCTACCAGCTAAAAGAAAGGGGAAAAAAAGGTTACTCAAAAGTTTAACAAAAGATAGATGTATTTAAAGATTTGTTTTACAAAAGGGAACTATAGAGCACCAGGATGCAAATATGTAAAAAAGAAATGTCATTTGCTTTAATAATAAAACTTAACATTCATATATTTGTTTATGGCTTACAAACAAATTTGCCTCTAAGCTGCAGTTAATATTTTCCATTATAACAAGGTCTGTTTTTCTTACTAACTCTATAAAAATTACATTTAAAAATGCAAATGCTTCTAACATCATAACAAAAGCACCCAGATTCAAGATTAAGTATAATGACAAGATAATATTTTACAAGTTTATTTTAAAGATTATTGTGGTATGTGTGCTTACTTATAAACAATAAGATGCTTTAATGAAATAATCCCATAAGCTCAATTGATTAACATGTTTACTAGTATATATACATAGGAAACTGGCTTGGTTTATAGTCAAGGTAAGAAGGATGATGAGCAGATTTGAAAAAGAAAATATAAGTTAGAGCCCTCACATTCTAGGGATTTTCAATATAAAATGCACCTACATGGACACAGAGCCCACCACAGGCAACAGAAGAGTATTGTGGTAAAATCTAAGTTTAAGATTCTATTGCAGCACTTTTGAGAGAGAGAAAAAAGTTCTAAAACATGTCATTCCTTTAATTTATTTTACAAACTATTGGTTAAATTTGATTTTAATTGCCCCTTATGCAGTTATCACAGTATGTTCTTTTGAGGTGTTTGCCCTCAAAAAGGCTTGTGACTATGTTCATCCCACTAGAACAGTGGGTCTCACAGTATGACCTGTGGACCAGTAGCAACAGCATCACCAGGGAACTTGTTAGAAATGCAAGTTCCCAGGCCCTGCACAAGACCTACTGAATCAGAAACTGTGGGTGGGGCCTAAAACTCTGAGGTTTTAATAACCCTCTAGCTGATTATGACGCACACTTAAGTTTGAGCTACAGATTAGCAAAGAATGCAACATCTCCCACAACTTCTGATGCAGGGAAATGGTAGCAATTACCTGTAGCAAGTGCTAGATATGGAACGGTAATGTTTGGGTTGTTGTCTTTATAAGAGAGATAGGAAGAGGGCAAGAGACAGAGAGGGAGAGAGGGAGAAAGAGGGGACAGAGAGAGAAAGAGAGAGATTTGCTGTTCTACTTATTTATGCATTCATTGGCTGATTTTTCTATGTGCCTTGACTAGGGATTGAAACCACAACCTTGGTGTATGGGGATGAGACTCTAACCATCTGAGCTACCCAGGGCTGGCATGGGAATGTTTTTAATAGCCATGGCTTCCCCTCAGCATATCAATACACCAAATAAAACAAGCAGTCAGAACATGTACCCGTCACAGGCATAGAAATAAACCAACAGTGAAGCACACAAAGGGCCTGCCAGCCACAGACACATGGACTAAATGAAACTACACTCCTCTTCAGTAGATTTTGCTTAGGGGGAAAAGGAATGCAAAGAAATCTCAAGATGACTGCAAATGTCAAATCAGAAAAGAAAGGCCAAAATGAGGAAACGTAAAGGTATGGAAGTGACATTTATAATCCTCCCTGTATGACTACGAGTCACATATTCCCACTCAGAATGAGAAGAAATAAGCTTAAATTCAGATTGGTGAGCACAGTTTACTTCACCTCTATGATACAGCTTTCTTGACTCACAGTAAGAGCATTCAGCTGAAAGGAACAGAATCAGAAAGTGACAGACAACTCACAGTAACACAGAATAGAATGGTGCTGACCAGGGGCTGGCAGTGAGGAAAATGGGGAGATGTTGGCCAAAGAATACAAACTTCCAGTTTTAAAATGAGTAAGTTCTGAGGGTCTAATGTACAGAATGGTGATTATAACTAGAGGCCTGGTGCACAAAATTCATACATGGCGGTGGGGGGGTGGGGGGGGAAGAAAGGGGGGAAATGTCCTTCAGCCCAGCCTGCTCCCTCTCCAATCTGGGACCCCTTAAGGGATGTCCGACTGCCTGTTTAGGCCCAATACGATCCTACCTGGATTGGGCCTGCCTTCCTGATTGCCCGTAACTGCTTCTGCCTGCCAACCTGATCACCCCCTAATCACTCCCCTGACAGCCTGTTTGTCCCTAACTGTCCTTCCTTTTGGGCCTGCTCACCCCTAACTGCCCTCCCTTGCAGGACTGGTCATCGCTAACTGCCCTCCCCTACAGGCCTGGGTCCCCCTAACTGCCCTTCCTTGCAGTCCCGGTCACCCTCATTTTCCTTCCTCTGCCAGCCTGGTCACCCCTAATTGCGTCCCCTGCAGGCTTGATCACCCCCAACTACCCTCCCCTGCTGGCCATTTTGTGGTGGCCATCTTGTGTCCCCATGGAGGGCAGTCATTTTGTGTCTTGGAGTGATGCTCAATCTGCATATTATTCTTTTATTAGATAGGATATAGGCCTGGTGCATGGGTGGGGACCAGCTAGTTTGCCCTGAAGGGTGTCCTAGATCAAGGTGGGTGTTCCCTTGGGGCATGGAGTGGCCTGGGCGAGGGGCCTGTGGTAGTTTGCAGGTGGCCACGACCCCCAGCAACCCAAGTGGAGGCCCTGGTATCTGGGATTTATTTATCTCCTACAATTGAAACTTTGTAGCCTAGAGCAGGCTCACTCCAGGGCAATAGCCATTGAAACTTTGTTGCCTTAAATGGAGGCCTGGATGGCCAGGGTTTGCAGAAAGCTTGGCTTCCTCCATCACCAGGGGCAACCCAAGCCTCCCTCCTGCTTCTCTGTGGCCATAGCCATCTTGGTTGGGTTAATTTACATACTCACTCTGATTGGCTGGTGAGCATGGCTGGTGAGCATGGCTTGGGGTATAGCAGAGGTACGGTCAATTTGCATATTACTCTTTTGTTAGATAGGATAATATTGTATTACATACTAGAAGACTACTAAGATTGTAATCTTAAATGTTCTCACCACAGAAAACAAATGGTAACTATGAAAATGTTAATTAATACTTTGGTGGTAATCATTTTGCAATATATAAGTATATCAAATCAACATATTATACACCTTAACAATGTTATATGTCAATTATATCTCAATAAAGCTGGAAATTTTTTAATTTTTGAAGTAATAGACAATCTACAATAATAATTTTGCAAACCAACAATCGAGAAATGTTATCTAACCAAGTTAGGTTGTTTTCTAGTGACAAAAGGCATCCTCATGGGTATATAATTTGGTATCAAAGGACTTGTGTCATGGAAGACAAAACATTGTGATTGGGTTTTATTTTTCCAGAAAATGTTGGTGCATGGAATATGCAATGCAGACCATAGATCCCTCCCCTCCCCCTAGGGCAAGAAGGGGGGTTATTTCCACCCTAATATCACATGGACAGTCAAAAGCACAATGCAAAAGTGCAATCCTCTAACTCCCTATTAGTCATCACCATTCTCAAGGAAATACGCTGAATCCTAAATATTGTTAAACACCAAGCAAAGTTCTCATAGTCACTCAAGAACATTTTTAGAAGCACCTATCTCCCATTTGGCCACCATCCCTAAGGGCTGCAAATTCATAATAGCTGAAGCTGACTCAGGCAGGACTTCAGCTAAAGCTAAAATTAACTACCGGAACTGCACCTTAAGGCAACCGCATTGCAAAGAAAATTTCAAAGTGCAAATAAATTGGAGTATGAACTCACGTATTCAAGTAAATCCCGGATTCTCATCCTATTGCTTCTATTGAATAAATATTAAAGATGCCTAAAAATGAGACATAACTTTATTTAAGAGGTCATAATGCAGTAGAAGATCAAAAGTGTGTGTTTTGTTTGTTGACTTAAGATCCTAGTATACTACGTATATTATAATCTCAAGTGGAAAATAAAACTTCCTTGAAATAAGCAGAGATGAGGTTCAATCTACACAGAATTTTATGAGGTGAGAACAGCTGTTGACTCACAGACATTCCTTATCACTTGAGAAGCAAGTAGAGTGGGGCTTCATCTCTTTTCCCTCAAGCAATTGATGCCTGTACACTTTTTGTTTTTCAACTTTCCTTCTTCTCAATCTCTCATATTTGTATATATGTACATGTGTGTGTGTGTGTGTGTGTATGTGTGTGTGTGTACAAACTCATTTACATTCTTCACATATTTAAGTTTTAAATTGTGGTAGACTGAAAAAAAAAAGACCACAAATTCTTTGTAGCTCTTCCCATCAAGAAATGGAGCCTATGGGCTTGCCCTGTGAGTTGCTTATGACAATGAGACAGTAGCAAACATAAAAGAAGCAGCATCTTTAAAAAGAGTATGTACTGGGCCCCAGCCAGCATGGCTCAGACTACAAAGTGTCAATTGTAGAAGATAAATAAATCCCAGATACCAGGGCCTCTGCTTGGGTCATTGGGGGGCATGGCTGGTCCACAAACCACCACATGCTACCCCACACCCCAGGGGAATACCCACCCTAATCCAGGACACCCTTTAGGGCAAACCAGCTGGCCCCCACCCATGCACCAGGCCTCTATCCTATCTAATAAAAGAGTAATTTGCAGATTGACAGTCACTCCAACACACAAGATGACTGCCCCCATGTGGTCAAAAGATCCTTCCTTCATCTGGATACAAGATGGCCACCATAAGATGGCCAGCAGGAGAGGACAGTTGGTAGGGACCAAGCCTGCAAGGGAAGGCAGTTGTGTGTGATCAAGCCTGTAGGGCAGGGAAGTTGGGGGTGACCAAGCCAGTAGAGGAGGGAAATTGGGGGCAACTGGGCCTGTAGGGAAAGGCAGTTGAGGGAGACCCAGGCCTGCAGGGAAGGACAGTTAGGGATGACCAGGCCTGTAGGGGAGGGCAGTTAGGGGTGACCAGGCCCACAGGGAGGGCAGTTAGAGGCAAACGGGCTGGCAGGGGAGCAATTAGGAATCAATCAGGCTGGAGGGGAGTGGTTAAGGGGTAATCAGGCTGGCAGGCAGAAACAGTGAGGGGCAATCAGAAAGGCTGGCAGGTGAGTAGTTGGGCCCAGCAGTCCTAGACTGTGAAAGGGATGTCCGACTGCCCATTTGGATTGGGCCTAAATGGGCAGTCGGACATCCCTCAAGGGGTCCCAGATTGGAGAGGGAGTAGGCTGGGCTGTAGGACCCCATCCCCCCTGCACAAATTTTGTGCTCTGGGCCTCTAGTAAAATTATAAGCAATAAATGGTCATATCAAGCCACGAAGATTTGAAGTGGTTTGTTATAGCAAGAACTAACTGATATATGAAGGTTTAATTACAAGAGACAATGCCTAACCTAAAGGAATAAAGCCAAAGATATAAACTTGTAGGCATGAGAGAACTAGAAGGAAATGTATTCTTAGGGGATGGTGAACAAAGGAGAATCATCCCAAAAACATACAGCCAGGCACTATACATTCCTTGCTTTCAGTTGGGCTTACCAAATCTAAAATAAACACTTTTACCAATGACTTGGGACCTTTACTTTGATCTATATCATTAGAAGCTATCTGGTAGAGAAAAAAAATGAAACATGACCCTGGTAATTATCAACATATCACTAAGACTTCAGTCCAAACAGCGAAGGTTCTACCTAGGCAACCCCCATAAAATAAAATGGGGTTTTAAATGGAACAGTGTGACACTGTATAAGAAGGCCCTTCGTTACACACAAAAAGGACATGCTGTTCTACAAAATCAATAGGTGCTTTGAAGTGACAATGTCCTGGAACTAAAAAGAGGTTGCCTATCAATCCACTCAGATAAACCTAAGAGCTCTGAATCTTCATTAAAACTGAGGCAATTTTGTAAAACTACTCAGTATATGAAGCAACTTTCATCATGTACTTTCAAATTGAAAATTAATGGCTGTGATTTTAGAAATGGAAGAAATGCAGGGCACTGTACCCAGGTTTTTATACAAAGTTGAATCAATGAAGAACCCAAAGCATAATGAAGGCTAGCGGGTCAGAAAAAAGGTAGAACATGCAGACAAATCTCATTATTTGTTGTCTAATTGGGACTCAGGGTGTGCGTCACCCCCAGTCACAATACAGCTCAGACATGGCCTGGAACAGCACATTGTCAGAGGGTTTTCATCTCCAGGGTTGTGAGGCCCATTGACACTGAGCTAGTCCTGTGCAAAGGAGTCATGTTGAAGGGGGAGGACATCAGAGTTATCTCAGGAAGCAAACTAAAAAGAATTACAAAAGTTACATGTGAAGAGCAAAGAATAGTTCAGGGCTGTCACCAGTGACAGGTAAAAAAAAAAAAAAACAGCAACAAAGGAGTCCATCAATACAAGGCAATAATCAACATGGGAGGTTTTCAGAGACCCAGGTGGTAATAAAATAAATAAATTTTGAAAAAGGTCAGATTGCACCCATCAAAAAAGATTGCCAACCTGGTCATTGTTTCCCATTGGTTAGAACATCTGGCCAGGCTCTGAAGGGTTGTGGGTTCAATTCCCAGTCAAGATTTGAACCCCACCCAGGTCTGGGGCATGCACAGGAGGCAACCAATCAATATGTCTCTTTCAGGTCAATGTTTCTCTCTGTCTCTGTCTCTCTCTCTCTCTCTCTCTCTTTTTTTTCTCTTTCTTTCCTTCACCCTATTCCCTCCTTCTCTTCCACTCTCTCTAAAAATCAATGGGAAAAATATCAGGTGAGGATTAACAGAGAGAGAGAGAGAGAGAGAGAGAGAGAGAGAGAGAGAGAGAGAGAGA
>JAAGEH010000079.1:1301499-1502901 GCA_011751065.1 Lasiurus cinereus | reverse complement strand
TTGCTAGCAGTTTTCAACCTGTGGGTCGCGACCCACAAGTTGAGAACTGCTGCTGTAGAGCCTAAGACCATCAGAAAACACAGATATTTACATTATGATTCATAAAAGTAGCAAAATTACAGTTATGAAGTAGCAACAAAAATAATTTTAAGATTGGGGGTCACCACAACATGAGGAACTGTATTAAAAGGTCACAGCATTAAAAAAGGTTGAGAGCCACTGCTCTAAGCCCTCTTCTTAACTCTAAGCCCAGGCCCCTTTCCATCACACTTGGGGAGAAGGTAAGGCATGCCAAATTCCAGGTCTTAATTCCAGATGAGTGAAAAATGTTAGCCACAGGATCATAATTTTCAACCACAAAACAAAATAAGAGGCAGTAGCTTAGTCACAAAATAGTTTTAAATAAGTCCCCACATAACCTCCATGGCCATGAACTTAATGAGAATTTCCCAAAGTTAGGCACTGCCTAGTGCTTCAAACAGAGCCGTCCTCAGAAATGTTCTGGTTAGTGACATCAATGGATAACAGTTGCCATTTCTGACCTTCCTTCCAGCTAAGATGATGGGAAATGATTTGCTCACAGATTATGCTACATCCTGCTGCCAGTAGGTAAATCTCATACCTTTACAACAACTGTTCAGTCAAGAATGTGTTTTGAACTATTTGAATTTTAAGGGGAAGCCAGGAGCAGAGGGAACAGAAATCCCTTCTAATTAAAGGCAAGTTCATTAACACTTTCATACATATGGATTAGCCATTTAAAGCAAGGTTAAATGAGCAGCCTTGTGAAAATATTTTTAATGTCAGGAATCTCATAAAAATTCCGTATACTGCACCAGCCAGTGCCCTTGACTCATTACCAATGTCCTTCGATCCCTCAGATTAATCCCTCAGGTCACTAGCCTCAACAAGGTGAATTTCATAGGTTCCCCGTGAGTGCTCCCCATAACTAGATTTCTAAACATAATGGAGAGGAAGAATGGTCATGGAAGAGGTTCTGAACATCATCAGGATATAGCATTTCTACACTTAGGTATCTCAAATCTTCACTTAAATATCTCAAGTCTTATCTATAGAGAGGGCAGGCAGAGCAAGGCTGAAGCTGTAATTGGTGAAGATGCAGCTGGCCTTTGATTTATTTATGGGAGAAGGAGATGTTTAGTATTTTATTTTTATCTATACTTAGACAAAATTATGAAATGGTCTTGTCTATCTCACTTATTTCCAAAAGGAGATACAATGCCAGGCTGTGAGCACATAACCAACAACCCCAAGGCCTAACTATGAATGTCCAACAAGCTCTCAGGTATCAGGGGCTGCACTTTTAACAATGTGGAGATATAAACTTTTTCTTAGGAAAAAGTACAGATTATGAAGAGTTATGACAGCTGTGGTTAGGTAGACCGTTTTCTACTTGGGATCCCAATGGTGGGCAGATTTATTTTGGAATATAACAAAGGAAAGGCTTGGTAACAAGATGAGGATATGGGGAAAGGAGACAATATATTCCATATGAGTTACATCTCTCAAGAAGAAGGTGATATGCAGATCAGGCCCCTCCTAGAGCATGTTAAATGCAAGAATTGTCTCCATTCTAGTAAACCTGACAAAGTTTTCTAGTTAATAAAAGATGATAGTTGTCCACTGTATTTATCCAAGAATCTAAGTGCAATTGGCGTTCATTAGTGAGCTAGATGTCTTCATACCTTTGCAGTTGTATTTTTTTCTTTGTAGCTGTTGAATGGCTATTAAAATCCTGACCATTGAAGTCTTACCTTAGATTCTGTTCTGAGCAGACATTCATCACAGTGCTAATAGCATCAAGTCTACATTAAACAGAAGGCAGCAATGCCAGCTGTGCCTTTAGCCCACACATCCCAGTAATGCAGCCCACATGTAGAGCATATGAAAAAAAAAACAGTACTTGAAATCATGCAGTTTCCTTTTTAAAAAATTTCATTTGGGAAAAAAAGTCTAACCTTCCTTTCTTATAAAGTCTGGAAGGCCTATAGTGGAGAGGAATATGCATGGATACACAATGGGCAACTTGCCCCAAGTCTAGTCTGTAACAATTCGTGAACTTCTAAGGTTATTCATAAAACTAAAAACTGCTACTTTTATTTCCATGTAAAAATCATCTAATTTCTATCCTTCAAATTCCTTCAACAGTAACTTATGGCACATTCTAGAGTGGCAGGATTAATATAATTCAATGAATAAGGTTAGAACAATAATCTCAAGTATATTATGCAGAGACAAGGACCAGTGAACCCAGGCAAACCATCTACCTCTTTTTTTTTTTAAATATATTCTATTGATTTTTTACAGAGAGAGGAAGGGAGAGAGATAGAAAGTAAGAAACATCGATGAGAGAGAGACATCGATCAGCCGCCTCCTGCACGCCCCACAGTGGAGATGTGCCCGCAAGCAAGGTACATGCCCCTGACCGGAATCGAACCTGGGACCTTTCAGTCCGCAAGCCGACGCTCTATCCATTGAGCCAAACCGGTCTCGGCAAACCATCTACCTCTTCACCAGGAATTCCTTCTGGTATTGGTCAGCATCCAAATGGCATCTCCAAATGCCACTATTATACCAAGAACCCATGAAACACATGGCTGTCCCCTACACAAGTGATTTCATGCTGGTGGGTGACTCTCTACATGGTAGCACTGTCTCCCATCATGTTTGCAGGGCTCCACGTTCTCACTGTTTCCAGCCTGTGAGCGATTTAATTTGCTATTTTTTTTTAGTACATGTGGCCTGTCACTTAGCAGCATCACTGAAAGATAACATCTCGGTGATTACACAGGGCTGACATTTTATTATTTGATATTAAAATCGCATCCGAAATCCCCAGCCTAATAAGCTAAAAATGAGGTTTGAAAATAAAGCACCTGGCAGATCTGATTGCAGTCACTCAAATGGCATTTTGTTAGCTGGCAACTCATTATCAAGCTGGCACGGTTTCAACCCACTGCCTTTCTAGGAATGGGATCCATGTGCTCTCTATGAAGGTGATCAGGCTGGCCATGCTTCAGCTAGACACCCCATTTCACCTCTTCTAGCAAGGGTCTTCTATTATGCAAACTAGTAGGAAAGCAATTACATGCTCCAAAAGATTAAGACTAGAAATTTCACATTCAGAGAATTGTCATTTTCACCTCCTAAAATGTAAATTCTTATTAGATATTACGATATCTTTTTTCACATAATGTCACCTAATGATTGGGGGAAGCAACCCCTCAGAGAGGAATTCTGTCTCCCAAGTTCAATGAGAGTCCAGATTCCAAAGCTATGGGAGATTGCCTAATAGATGAAGGTATCATGAGATGGAATACATGCTTATTCAGCTTTTCAAGGCCACTTAGAGGCTGGACCCTGGACTAGTACCAATATAAATGCTCTGAATGGACATGAATGAAATTTGAGCAAAGAGCAGCAGGACAGAAAAAAGGAACTTAAACAAGAGATACCCCCCTCATGCCCCAGGGCTTGAGGAGAAATTTCCATGGATAGAAATAAAGAGAAACAGCTCGAACTACTCCATGCCAGAAAATGTGCTCCATGCTCTCACACAACAGAACATGGTCACAACTTGTGCCAGATCTAATCTGGGACCCCAACCGTAATTGAACTGACCAGCATCTAAGATGTTATTCATGAAAGTGAAAACTGAAGCCCCAAGATGTCATGGTAATGACAGTCAATAAGTGGGGATCTCAGAGGGAGATCCCTCAACCCCCCTTGGCCACTTCTCCTAGGATGGAGGGAAAAATCCCAGCAGAATAGTTTCCATTTAGGACCATGTCAGCCTCCTTGCCCAAGCTGAAACCTGTCCTTATGTATTACTGTTAGACAACATCTTAATAATTTTGAAGCATATTAAGTAACATTTTATATTTAAACTAGAAGCTTAGTGCATGAAATTCATGCACTGGTAGGGTCCCTAGAACCTGCCAGCTACTGGCTGGGGTCTCTCTCCCTTCCCCCAGCCAGCCCCACTCCCTGCACACTCCTAGATGATCTCCTGGTCAAGGGGACAATTTGCATACTACACATTTATTATATAGGATAACTATATTTCAATGTTTAAAAATAAGCCAACTTGCCAAAACCGGTTTGGCTCAGTGGATAGAGTGTCAGCCTGTGGACTGAAAGGCCACAGGTTCGATTCCGGTCAAGGTCATGTATCTAGGTTGCAGGCACATTTCCAGTGGGGTAGGGGGGGTGTGCAGAAGGCAGCTGATCAATGTTTCTCTCTCATTGGTGTTTCTAACTCTCTATCCCTGTCCTTTCCTCTCTGTAAAAAAATCAATAATATATATATATATATATATTTTAAAATAAGCCAACTAAAATATAAGGGAAATTTTCCCATGGTTAATAAAGAAAGTCAGAGGAAAAGGGAAGGAGAAAATGAAACCATTTTTTGGTCTTGTCAAAGGGTGCAGGCAAAGCTGAGGGGACCCCCACCACCCCAGTGTACGAATGTCATGCACCAGGCCTCTAGTAGTTATATAAAAGTTACTAAGAAAACACACTTCCTGCAGACTGGCATGGCTCAGTGGTTGAGCATCGACCTATGAACCAGGAGGTCATTATTTAATTCCCAGTTAGGACACATGCCAGGTTGCTGGCTTGATCCCCAGTAGGGGAGGGGAAGTTTGCAGGAAGCAGCTGATCAATGATTCTTGTTCATCATTGATGATTCTCTCCCTCTATGAAATCAATAAAAAATATATTTAAATAAATAAGTTAATTAGTTAATTAATTAATTTTAAAAAACATACACTTCCTCTTATTCCCATGGGGGAGAGATACATACAAAGATAAGAAATACGATGTTTTAAAGATAAGACAAGTGATACTGGGTGATAGCTAGAACTCAAAGAAAGGAAAGCTGATTCAGCCCCAGCCGGAGAAGTCTGCAGGTGACGTGGGAGGCAGAGGAGCAGGCATCCATGGGAGAACACTGCAGGAGCAGAACCAGGAGTCAAGCAAAACCGGGGAATTGGCCACCCGTGCTGGTGGGTCAGGGATGCTTGTGGGGCATCATGCTGGGAGTATTCTAAAGAGCAAGCTAGTGCAAGGATTGAGACCCTGGCAGAAAGGAAGTGGGGGAAAGAAAGTGGGAGGGCACTGTTTTCGGACCACACCAGGAGGCGGTGCAGACAAAGACTGACTAGTAACCACTATGGCTCTGATTATCAAAACTCACACAACAAAAAAAGCCGGACAATGCAGAACACATTTGGAAAATAAGTGATTGAACTTTTGAACATTCACACAGGTAGCTGCAGTTCCTATAACATACTCTGCACGGAGTATGAATTTTACTAGAGGATAAAATTCTGAAACAAAGAGCATTCGGTTTTTTATGTGCATTAAAAAAACAAAAACACGTATCCCATTAACCTAAGAACCTAGTATTAAAAGATATGCAATACAGCCAAAGCTGTAGAACGACCTTTAATAAAGTGTTGAAAAAGATAATTAAGCTGCTGTAAGATTAGGCCTGTTTTTAATTTTCTGTATTTTGCTTACTTGTATTTTTTTATTTTTCTAAAATCGTGACTCTCATAAAAAGGGGAACGAGTATTTTTTGGACCCTGCCAAGAGTAAGTGTACGAAAAAAAAAAAAAGTGTGTCATAAATGAGTGGAGGTCAATTACATTGACAAGTCAACACATTCAGCAGGCCAGCATTTGCTCAGATGCAAGAGAGAATTGGAAGTCTGAGATGGGGGCGTGAAGGACCTGCAGTGACGGCCAGTACCCACCTGGGTCACAGAGGCACTTGTAGCTGGTGCCCACGCTGCGGCAGGTGCCGTGAGCGCAGGGGCTGAGCGCGCAGAAGTCCACCAGCTGGGCACAGGCGGGGCCCGTGAAGCCAGCGCTGCAGCTGCAGCCAAAGCGCACCCCGTCGGCGTAGCAGGTCCCGTTGTTCTGGCACGGCGATGAGGCGCACGGGTCTACCTTCTCTTCGCAGGCGGAGCCGAAGTACCCTGCCAGGACACGCAGAACCAGAGGATGGGTTAGACATTTTTAAACTGTATTTACACGTAACAACTTGTAAACTGAGTGCAACATTCTTTTCCTCGTTATGAATTGATTAGCCAATGAATCCTTTAATAGTCTGCAGGTATAAACAAAAGCATGTATGGTGGGGGTTTTTTTAGTGTGGGTAATTGGAGGGTTAAAATATTAAGTCCTGTGCTTCCAGTTTTCTTGCAATATAAAATATGACTGCTCAGGTGTATAGACATGCAGGAACATGAACACATTTTCATATGCATACATATGTGTGTGTCTACATATTACTATGCAGGGATGGGGAACCTTTTTCCTATCAATGACCATTTGGATATTTATAACATCATTCTACTAATAGAATTTACTTAAACTATAAATGTATGCTGAGGACACATATGTAACACCTTAAAACATAAATAAATTTTTTAAATGTATGTTGCTATGAAAACAAGCTCCTAGATTTATTGAATTTCTGTGGTTGCCTTGGCAGAGCCAGACCAAATGATTTTGCAAGCTTCATGTGGCCCAAGGGCCAGACGTTCCCCACGGGCCAGACGTTCCCCATCCCTGACTACAGAGATGTCAAAAATATATTAATAGCGGATACCTTCAGGAAAGTGGGACTGGGGTCAGTGCAGGGCTTTTACCTCTTATTTTATACACATTGCTAGGGAAAGATATTCCTCACTTGGCTTTAATAGGTAAAGATATAATCCTGAATTTTAAAAATTAAACCCATGTAAAATAACCCACAATTAAAAAAACTTTCTCCCATCTTTACTCCTTTGTCCCCCGTTCCCTTCTCTAGAAGCAACCACTTTTGGCAGTTCCTGAATATATGTGTTTATGTTTTTAAGTTGGTTATTGCACTAAATACACTGTGGTAAATCCATACACTAGGAAATTATTCAGCAATGGAAAGGAACTAAGTTATGACTCATGACACAACATAAATCAACTTCAAAAAACTATGATTGGTGAAAGAAGCCAGCTATACAACATATAATGCATAATTTAAGAAATGCCCATAAAAAGCAAATCTAAAGATATAGAAAGTAAAAATGTGGTTGCTTGGGGCTTGGGTGGGAAGAAGGGTTGACTTCAAAGAGCTATGATGAGTCTAAATATAAGTGTTTTAATGTTAGATTGCGGTGGTAGTTGCACAACTCCATATATTTATTAAAATGCATTGAATTGTACTGAATGAAATCTATGATACAGAAATTATACTTCAATAAATGTTCTAAATTGTATTAGTTTTAAATGTGATTATTTGTATAGGTGATTTTTATTTTATGTATATGTGTTTCAGTATTTCTCATTTTTAAAATGTTACATATTTATGTATGTGGGTCTATAGGCTTGTGTATCCATGTAGGTACTTAACAATGCTTTAGGTAAAATCTATTTTTCTTTTAATATTTTAAGAGAAGTTTGAAAATTAAATGAAGATTATTCAAATTTTAGAAATAAGAATTAAAGAATTTTACTCATATACAGTTTTTATTACAATATTCTATTTCATGGTTTTTATCTCCTTTAAATTTATATTTACCCATGTGCAAGTAGAACTAGAAATGCTTGTAGTTTCTGTTGTTATTGTTAAGGACATGGGGAATATACAAAACAAAAGTTGTTCCCAGAATTAATCATCTGAAGCATCATCCAAAAATTGGCTTAATCAACATGGTATTCTTCTGTCCATAATAGAAAATTCAAAAATTATCTAATGCTATCCAACATTTTATAACATTTTTGCTAGTTTTTAATTTCAGAAATAATCCTAAGAATGTATCACATAATCAGTTTTAATAACACTTGAATTCTCCCAAGAGTCCTCCTCCAGCCCAGAGTGGAATACAGTTCTATCCTTCATGAAATGTTTTCCATTTCATTCTGACTGCAAAGGAGACACTTAAACACGCCGTTATTACCAGAGGACAAATTGAGCAATCAAGGCAAGTCCTGACCCTTCTAATCTACTACTGCCCTGCCCCAGAAACAAGGCTGAAATTACTTTCTTCATAATGTTGTTGTGGATTCTAAAAAGATATACATCAAAGTTCTTAGAACAGCTCCTAGTCCAATGCTGAATGATTGAATAAAAATGGTAATAAGAATAGAAATAGCTGACATCCTTTGGGGGCTCCAAATGGGTTCAACCACATTCATAAACACATTCAAACTCCAAAACACAAAGGGCCCAATAGAGGAGAACAAATGGAATACTGCTTTGTGGGATCTATAATAATAAAAGCGTAAAATGCAAATCAACTGAACGGTCAAATACCAGAACAACTGTCAGGACGACCACGTTAGACACTCAGTGGCACCAGGCCAGCCAAGGCAGGTGCAATGTGATTGGTCGGGGGCCCCACCATGGCTATCAATCACCCCAAAGAAGGAGGCCCAGGCTACTGGGCCAACAGTGCTACAGAGTGGGTGGGGCCTCCCTCTGCAGGGTGATCCATCATGGGACTCCCATTCTGCAAGCTGGGCTGAGGGAATCCCCTCCAAGTGCACAAATTTTGTGCACTGGGCCTCTAGTATTGTAATACAAGTAAAAAATAACAATAGCGGTGTTTCTAAAATGACTAAAAGATTGATAAATTAGCCATACTGGAGAAATAATATGTAGTCCTGATTGGAAGCTAACATATTTGAATTAATAATCTCACTTGAAGGTAGAAAATAAAAAAACTATTTGATATGTTAACCAAAAAAAATGCATTGAGAATAACAAAGATAGTGGTATTTCTTGTTTAGAATAGTTTATTTCAAGTCATACAAACCTCATATGATGGACATCAGGAAATACTAAAATGAAAATACCAGAGCTCCAAAGAGAAACTCAAACACATGGGAGAAATACCAACAGTGGAGAGCTTTAAAAACAACTCACTGTAATAAGGGGAAGTTTAGAAAAGGATGAAATATTAAAGGATTAAAATGGAGAATAAACAAACAGAACTACAAAGGAAATCTCTAAGGAATGCAGGGAAAATGCAAAAAAAAAAAAAAAACCAACAACTATAATTTATTTAGTTGACTGTTACTTCAAGTTTTGTATTTGAACCAGTATTTATATATGCCAGCTGACCATTTATTCTGTAAATAAAAAAGAAATCAGCACCCCTGAGATATACACATTATGGAAATCACATATTTAAGACCCAAAGAAAGCACTTCTGAAAGACTTTAAATTCCAAAACAATGGAGTTACTCCATGGAGAAAGCTATCTAGATGCCAGAAGTTTCTGCAAGATTGGTAAGGGGGAATATGAAATAAAGTAGTACTGGCATTTTTGCTGACCCTGTAAAGATCATTTATATAGAAGAAATGATATGTACAGACACATAAAACTGAACTCGTGATTTTACTGTCTTGGCTAATGGTTCCAGTCAAACATTTAGAAACTATACCTGACTGCTTCTTGTCTCTTACCCCTCCATAGCTAAACAGTCAGTGGATAGTAACAGGGTATATCTCCAAAACAGTTTGTGAATCCAGATGTTTCATATCATCTCACTGCCACTGTTCTAGTCAATCTAGTCAATTATCTTTCCCCTCGTCTATTGTAAGTTTCCTCTGGTGAAAGCATCCCTGTTCTATTTTATCCCTATAACCAATTTCCCAAATAGCAATGAAAATGGTTTTCTTAGAATGCAAATACCATCATCACTTCTCCCTTCCATGGGCAACAAATCCTACAGGCCTTGACTCAGCTGACTACTCTGAGCCCTCTCTTTCCAGGAGCTAGCCACGCTGCCTTCCATTCAGTTCCCAGAAATGACAAGCCATCTTCCCCCTGGAGCCTTGAAAAATTCCAGTGCCTCGAAGTTCCTGCTCATACAGAGGGCTCCTTTTAATTCTCAGCTTAGACAGAAAGGCTTTCCCTGATCTCCCCATTCCAGGTATCTCTCTCTCTCTTTTTTATTAAATATATTTTATTGATTTTTTACAGAGAGGAAGGGAGAGGAATAAAGTTAGAAACATCGATGAGAGAGAAACATCATCAGCTGCCTCCTGCACGCCCCCTACTGGGAATGTGCCTGCAACCAAGGTACATGCCCTTGACTGGAATCGAACCTGAGACCTTTCAGTATGCAGGTCTACGCTCTACCCACTGAGCCAAACTGGTTTCAGCATATTTTTTTTGCTTGTGCTGTATCACAGCACTCTGTTTGCCACCTTCACAGCACTTTCCTGACATTGTGAGATATAGTTATATATTGGTTTACCAGAAAATAACCATTTCTCATCCCCAACAAGATCCAAAGCCTCCTAGAAGAGGAATCACGTGGGTTCCTCTGACCCTAGAAGCTCAGCTCCCAGTAGAGTGGCCACGCAGTAAAAATTTGTGGAATAATTGAGCAGATGAGAAAATGGACAAGTGACAGAGGACATTTTCTCATAGATTTATTCCACAATAAAGAAAGTAGACTGAGAAGTATGGGTTAGGTTTGGGGAGTTACCAGAAAGGAATCTGAAAGAGGTGAATATTAGTCACTATCTGCTCTGATTACAGATAATATAAACAATCAGTGAATCAAGACAGTGGTAGAAAATTTGTTGCCCTGATGAGTTGCAAAGGGAAACAAAAAGAAGGTCTGTAGAATCTTGACTCTCAAAGAATTTAGTCTTTAACGGTGAAGACCAGAAGGACATATCTGTGATGATGGGAGAACAATGTGAGGCTAATTTTTTCTTTCTGCAAACACAAAATGATTCCATCATGAAGTGAGGTTGGAGGGGCAGGCCCTGCTGTCAGCATGGGATCAGTGTGTGTGGCACAGGCTCTGAGAGCAGCAGTGATTGAAAAGAAGGAAGGATTGTTAGGGATGCGCAGGCCAGGAAAACCTCACGGAGAGCTGGGGTTTGCACTGGGCCTCAAAGAAAGCCCTGGATTTGGTTGGGCAGACAAGGATGAGAAATGATATTGGGATCAGAGAAGAGGTTTTGGCTGATGTTTATGGAAAACGTAATTGGGACCACATTTGTTCTAGTTCTAAGAAAGCAGACAGCTATGCATGATAAAGAGGAGAAGGGGGAATATCCAGGAAAAGCAATTACAAACCCATCAGATGTAAAAGACCCAAGACAATCACATTTAAAATGTGACTTTTAATTTTTAAGAAAATCCATGTGCGAGTAAAAACCATTTTAAGGACTTCTTAGCAGAACAAAAGGATGAATTTAGATCTAAGACAGTAAAATGAAAAATAACTAGGAAATACATAGAGGAATATTAAGTTAACTTCTCCCCAGTTTTGACTAAATATATAAAAGTCAGAAGAGATGAAACTTAAAGTAGGTGAATTATATGAACAAAAATAATTGGTTATTAACAGGGGAAATTTAGAGATTTAGTGAGAAAGTTTTGCTATTTCCTTTGGGCATTCATCTGTCTAACATATTTATATATAACCTAGAGTCACTGAGGCCAGGCACTGCTTTAAGAACTTGCATGTTGTCCTAACTAGTTTGGCTCAGTGGATAGAGCGTCGGCCTGAGGACTGAAAGTCCCAGGTTTGATTCCTGTCAAGGGCATGTACCTTGGTTTCGAGCACATCCCTAGTAGGTGTGTGCAGGAGACAGCTGATCAGTGTTTCTCTCTCATCAATGTTTCTAACACTCCCTTCTTCTCTGAAAAATCAATAAAATATATATTTTTAAAAAGACTGTGCATGTTATTGAGGAAATAACTTGTAAAATCATTGACCAATCTGTTTCACAGTCTTTACCCAGATTGCTACAAATCTCTTTCCTTCTCACCTCAATTACACTAGTAAACACTTGATTTCCTACTTCCAGTCTCAACCTCCTCTAATTCACTCTCCGCACTGCTTGCAATTAGCGATAGCAGAACAACACAAATAGAGGATATCCAGTAGCCTCAGAATAAAATGCAGACTTAGTATGGATTATAAGACGGTTCGTGATGGGGCCTCTGAGAAGTCATCTCATTTGTGTTCACTTTCCACACTCCTCTTGGCCTTACTGAAATATTGACTCTCCCCCAAATCATGAACTCTCCATATCTCCTTGCATTTTTAACCCATCTTTCTTTCTATTTAGAATATTCTATGTGGATTATGAATCTTTGTAACTGAGTAAATCAACATGAATCTAGAGTGATTGCCTCTCTAACTCCAACTATCATGTGCCAGCCCTGAACTGGGCATCAGAATGGTTCCCAAAGGGAAGAGCTCAAGGTGAGGGGTAGGACCCAGGCATTCACTAAAAGGGAGCACTGCTGGCCCCGCCTGCTAATGGGAGAAGCAGGCAAACAAAATTCCTTCCGGTGTTTTTTATTAAACCATCTCCGAGAAACTGTGCTATGGGAAAAGAAAAAGGGGAAGAAACAAAAAAGAAATAAGGACTCTGTTGTAAATCACAAATTAATCAGAATGTACCAAACACAGAAATAAAATTTTACATACTAAATAAGTCTTCATATCCAAAAGGTGAAACCACATAGCACTGGGAACTCCAAGGATCTCAGCTGCAAAAATCCTAAATGAAGTGGTGATTTAGGGATAAAGCCAAATTTTAAAAGAATAAGAACAGTATTTCATTCAGGCATGATAATTGTATGAGGACATGTTGCATGTTTCTTATGTAAACACATGTCGTTTTATAAGATCCTAAGAGAGGGCTTTCAACAAACTCATACATATCAGGATTCTGGGGGAAAACAAACAAATCCTAGAACTGGATAACTCATAAATCTTTACTGGATAGCATGCCCACTTCCTGAGCAGTACACATTAATCTCAGAGATAATTTTTATGACACCTGTGACTATTGCCTGTAAATCCCTTTAAGATGGGAAGCATCGCCACTGACATGAGTTGAACAAAAGGATTTATGTAGCTAAATTACTCAAGGTTATTAAAATGTAGAAAAACAAAAAACAGTTTTGATAAAACTTTGGAGCATGTAGCAATGGGATTCAACCTTCAGGGCCTTTGGCTCAACATTAATTCTCAGACCCAGACCTTCCTTAGAGTCACTTAGAGGTTTTAAAACTTTTCTCTATGAACAATACTTGAATAAACAAAATGGATTTATTATTTCAGCAAGGAGCTCTCAAGCAGATATATCTAAATTGAAGACTTTTAGGAATGGGGTTCCTTAAAGGTAATAGTCAACCCTCATCATTTTATAAGGAAACAATGTCTGCAAGAGATAAAAATTATATGACTCAATCAAGATGATATGAGTAATTCTCCATAATCATCATCATCATCAACATCATCATCAACGTCATTATCATCATCATCGCTAATATTTATTCAGCACGTACTACTTGCCACGCACAGGACTAAGTCCTGTTCTTCACACCTACTTACAAAGGGTATATATACCAGTATCACCCCCATTTTCTAAATGAGGAAAAGGAACCTCAGAGAAATGAAGAGCTGTAAAAGGTACATCCAGATATCAAACCTATAGTGTGACCCTAAAGACACATTTATAACCACTCCACTCTCCTGCTGTATCCTCAGAACCAGAATCAGGTTTAGTGGCCCCGAGGCCAGAGAAAGACACCAGCTCTCACTTTGGCAATGGAGTTTCCAAGTTATAAGATCTGCAATGTCTGACAGTAAATCCAATGTGGCATTCTAACAGTTACAGGTCTTGAAAGAAAGGAGTCGCTAACTGCATGCAATACATGTCTTCATGGCTGCCGTACAAGAGCAGTTACTATAAATGATATGTGTCTCTAATCCTCTCAGGAGGTTAGCACTAGAAAATATCTTTACATTTACACTTTAAAACAGCAGTCACCAACCTTTTGGACCTCATGGACCACCAGTGGTCCATGGACCACCATTTGGCAACCGCTGCTTTAAAACACATTGGAGAAATATCACAGGAAGGTTCATATTCTCACTTTGGTCTTTTATTACCATGTGTCTTCTATGGCAAGTAGATTTCAAGAGGGTGATTAGATTATATAAGAGATGCCCTGTGTGATGAGAATGGTCAGAGATGCAGAACTGACAGTGTTTTCATCTCTATTGATTTATTTTTATTCCTCATTAATTTATGTGATATTCTACTTCTTCAAATCACCAGGTCCAGGGAGGGAGGATGAAAATTGGGATGCTGAAGCCAAGATATGGCTAAAAGTAATATTCAGGTTTTCTTTATATACAGATTTAAACATATTCATGTATGTAAATACAATAGGCAGTAATGATAAGTATGAACAATTAAGTATCTGCAGAATTAAAATGCACTTAATTCTCTAAAATATATGAGCTTTGCCAAAACTGGTTTGGCTCAGTGGATAGAGCGTTGGCCTGTGGGCTAAAGGGTCCCGGTGCATGTACCTTGGTTGCAGGTACATTCCCGGTGAGGGGGTGCAGGAGGCAGCTGGTCGATGTTTCTCTCCCAGAGATGTTTCTAACTCTCTATCCCTCACCCTTCCTCTCTGTAGAAGATTGATAAAATATATGAGCTTCTCTCCTTCTCAAATCCTATCCTTCAACATCTCTTTCCTGCATTTCTACAACAGCCCCAAACTTTTCTCCTTATTCCTATACTTGTTTCCCTGCAATCTATATTGTTCCAGGATGAAATTTTCAAATTCCCATTAAAATACATCAATGGTTTGGCAGTGATAATTATTAAAAAAACAATCATGATAAAGCAACTACTATTTATTGAGCTATTTTCTGGTAGCAAGCAAAGCAATAATAACAAAGCATTCTGGGGTTTTTAAGTTCTTGCCCAAAAATCCCTCGTGAAGGAAGCAGTATCATCACCTCCCACTTGTACTAATAAAAGAAAGAACTGGGCCGGAGAGCGGGATGAATGATTTTCCAGCAGCCAGTCAGTCGGTGACCCTGAAGCCCACCCTCGGCTCTGGCACAGCTGAAACCAGAGTTAGATGGCTACTGTGGAGCGCAGGGGGAGGCACACTGCGAAGAACTCAAAAGTGATCTCCAGGCAAGTGACGATGGTGCTGCTGCACGGCCACCAGCCCTTTCAGAGTGTCTAAGTTTTCCCGGCTGTTTCAGAGACTACAGTGGAGGGTGAGGAACGGGGCTCGTCCCACACATTTAACTCCCTGGCCATGGTGAACACAGTCATCACAAGCGCATCCAGCTACAAAGGAACACACCAAGGCCGGCTGCAACCTCCCGGCTCTTGCACCCACTCAGGTGAGCCGGAGCCAGGAGACAGGATTCATCTTTAGCTGATGATCAGGTCTCACAGCATTAATGAATATGAGACACTGATAGGAGATACTGCCAATCGCAGGTGTGGTAACCCGCAGTCCCGAGCCCTCAGGTTACTGGGCAGTGGCCTTTTATCAACACACCCAGTACCACTGCCTTCCTGCTACCTCACAGTCAGGGGCAGCTTAGGGTCATTTCATGTACAGATATGTTTCCTTCCACACTCACATGCTACATGCACCCTCCACAGATGATGGCATGCAATTCTGTGTGGTTGTCACTGTCACTTCAGTGGATCAGGAGTTTACATGCTGGTTTTAAGAAGTAAAAACTCTAATACATGCTATTCTTGCAACATCCAAGATTTAAAGTAACTCCTTCCATAACATTCCTCCAAGAAGAAACAGAAACAAGACTTCCTCTAAGTACCACATCATTCCTTGAACACCAGCTTGATGGCTGTGATTACCCGCCGGTTTCTTCACATGAAACTTCACAATGTTAAACTATTTTTACCAATAAAAGTAGCACTGAATACTGCTCAGTAGCTGTCATCAGTTTGGTTAAGATAAACTCTTACAAAACAATTTTTTTAAAAACTAGCTCTAAAGCCTTGACTAGTAAGGTTCAGTTGTATGGAACATTGTCTGGTACACCAAAAGGTTGCCTGTTTGATTCCTGGTTGGAGTACATACCAAGGTTGCCGGTTTGATCCCTGATTGGAGTGCATATGGGAGGCAACTAATTGATGTTTCTCTCTCACATGGATGTTTTTTTCTCTCTCTCCCTCTTCCTTCCTCTCTATCTCTAAAATCAATAAAACCAGATTTTTAAAACAATAGCTCTAAAGATGTGGCTTTCTAGGTGACTCAAAATATCTGAGATGTAATGAAGTTGATTTAAAATCAAAAGCAGGTGAACTTTACTCTGAATATTTTTTATGTGAACTGGTATCAAAAACCAATAATTTAACAAAGTATGAATCTTAAGTGAAATTCACCATTATGAAGAAATTCCATTTTATTATAGTTATTCATTTTCAATGTATAATAAAAATCACAGGAATTACTAGATTATGTCTATTAGTCAAACATCATTTTCAAGCCATTCTAGCATAGAACTAAAATAAATATATAATTTTTTTAAATAAATAAAACAAAATAGGAAATTCCCTTGTAGAGTGTTTTTCAAAAAGTTAAAGTATAAAGCTCATTGAGTAAGTTCATGATTTAAAATGGAAAACAAAGGTACTCCTAGGGCAATAATATTTACCTTCTGGACACTGGCAGGTGAATCCACTGAGATTAGAAATGCATGTTGCTCCATTTCTGCATGGGTCTAGGATACAATAATCAATCTTGGATTCGCAAAGCTCTCCAGTATAACCTGAACAGAATAAGAAAGGTATTTTTATATAATATGTTATGCCAAAGCCACCATGAACCATCCCATGAATTGATGGAGTCAAATGGTGCCCACCCAGTGAAGGCAGCAGCCCTGAGCGCACATCTCCCACCAACAGCCCTGTCCAGGTTTAATTCCTCCAGTGAGCGGGTCTCCACTGGGGATTCTTTTCCCGCAGAACATCTGGCAATGTCTAGAGACATTTATTGTCACAGCAAGGGGCTGCTATTGACATCTAGTGGGCAGAAGCCAGGATGCTGCTAAATATTCTAAAATTCACAGGACAGTCATCAGCAACAGAAATATCCAGCCCAAAATGTCCCTAATTCAGGAATTAAGCATGCTGGTTTAGGTCAATGAGACCTTGATCTTTCTGAACAAAAACACTCATTTTGTCCCAGTGCCTCTCATCTTCCATTAAACAGAACCCAGTCCTTTACAAAGCAGGGAAATAACTACTTCAGAACATTTTTCAGAATCTTTAGGAATATTTACAACCTCTAGAAAGTTAAAGATCACTTTACAATAAATTATTTGAATATATAACTTTAATGACTGAGGAATTTATAATTGTGATATTCAATGAATAAGTGAAATAATTAGGTCAAAAACAGATGACAATTGGAAGCACTGATATCTCCTTATAGGGAATTAATCACAAAGGTCTATAGTTTCTTTGAAGAACATTCTAGCAAACAAAAAGGAGGTAAGAAAAGTTGTGCCTTTTGATATAAGGATGTCTTTTGAGGTCCTGACCAGTTTGGCTCAATGGATGGAGTGTCGGCCTGCAGACCAAAGGGTCCCAAGATTCTATTCTGGTCAAGGGCATATGCCAGATTGAGGGCTAAATCCCCAGTAGAGGTGTGTGGAAGGCAGCTGATGAATGATTCTCTCTCATCACTGATGTTTCTATTTCTCTATCGCTCTTCCTTCCTTTCTGAAATCTATAAAAAATTTAAAAAAAAGAATGTCTTTTAAGGCATATGGGGTGAATGAAGAAGCTCTAAACTGAGGCTTGGTGCTTTTAGCAACTGACTCTGAGAAATGACATTAGATAAAATGAAGTTTGTAAGCTAGTGCATATAGCCTGTCAGATGGAAGAAGACCAGACACCATCAAGGAAATGCATTGAGCTATAAACTTATTCAGTGAGCTCACTACCAGATTACATATGGTCTGATGTAGACTTAGAGTATTTAATTCTATAATAGTATGTATTTAAGTATAAAAATATAATTTTAAATTTATCAGTGTATAGAGAAGGAAAATAGCTAAGTTCCCTGTGAATGTCAGAATGGCTTTGAAGAAAACTACATCCTGGTGATATCTTTTGACTGTTTTCAACATAACAAAAATCCACCCCACTCCCACCAGCACCCCCACGTCAGTATCTATATTGCCTGTACTCTTCCAGTGAAGGAAAACCTGGAGTTTACTGGCAAATTGCAGGGCCATCCTCAGAGTTGGCCAAGGGGGTCCTATTATTAAAAAACAAGGCAATCGATCAGTGGTTTTCCTAAACCTTCTCCTTCCCTGCACCACTGTTTTTTTATTTTATGTTTTCTTCACGATTCTGCTACTGAAATAAAAATAGGCCTCTGCTGTTGCCTTCACTCTGGAGGCAGAATGTAATGTTTTCTTCAGAAGCTTCCAGGGTGAGAACTGTGGTGAGAGCTTTTTAACATTCCTATCTTTTAATAGCCTGGCCTGGGTGTGAGGCCACGATGCGAGGGATGCTGGGTTTCTTCTGAGAGCCTGAAGCCCCGGGAGAGCCCACCAGCCTCAGCCCTTGCCCCGGGGGGATCTGAGCAGCCAGAGATGGGGCTCAGCCACTGCTGCTGAGACAGATGCCTAATATTAGCAACTGAAGTAAGAAATAAATAGCAGGGATCCGCGTGCCATCAACTCCGTCAATCTCAGAGGCATCCAATATCAAAGTCGGAAGGCAGGAATTATTTAACAGAAAAAGAATGAGTAAAATCTGCTGGCAGGGGAAAAAACAAAGGCATCTGAGCAAATGGGAGCATGATTTAAAAACCAAAGGCAGAGAAAAGAAGAGCTCGAAGGTCCACCTGTGAGAGGAAATTAATAAATTATAAAAGGGGACTATGGGATAGAAAAGCATGAGAGAAAGCTGACAGCACAATTAGGAAAATTAATCTCAAGTTTAGAAAAGAGGTAACATATCCAATAAGTACACAGGCAAAAGGCACAGTGGGAAGCATGGTGGTCCGGGATGATGACGCACCAATCAGCTGAGTGAGCAGGGCACTACCATGGACTTTGCCCTTCATTTCCGTGAGGTGAAACGGGGGTAATAATACCTGCTCTCTCCAGAGTGGTTGTAATGACTGAAAGACAGCAACGCCAAGGAGCAAGAGCCATTCCTATTAAGGGTAGCCTTGAGTCCATAGTAGCTTGCACCATGCCTGGCTCAATATTTTTGAATGAATGAATAATTTATAGATTTAAATACTGCCATGCCATGTGCCAATATTGTTTGATCTCCACTTTGAGCAGACAGCGTAGAGCAGTGGTGGTGCCCACCCAGCAGCAGCAGCCTCCGTGGGAACTGGCTACCAATGCGGAGTCACCAGCAGCACCCAGAGCTGGAGAATCAGAGACTCTGGGGGTGGGACCCAATAACTTGAGTTTAAAACACCCTCCGGGTGATTATGACGCAAAGTACATGCTAAAGTTTGAGTACATGTGCATGCTAAAGTTTCTGACCTAGCAAAGTAGCAGAAAACAGTTTTTAATAGCAATATGAATAGTATTAGTCATTTAAGAATTATACATATAATGCAGATAACAAAGAAAAAGGATCAGAGAGTGAAGGTCAAATAAAATATGTCAGAAAGCCCTTACAGACTGCGCTGTCCACACATGCTATTTCTTTGATGAGTAGGAACCTCTAAGGCGCAGTTGCTGTGCCTGTCATTGCCTGGTTTCTCCATTCTTTAAGAGCAGGTGTTAGTGATTTTTGTCCCCAGCTCCCAGCACAGAGCCAGGGACACCACAGGTACCCATTATATAGTCATTACCGACTGCCTGAGCACTGTGCACTGCTATTTTTTTAAGTAATCTCTTTCATTCTACTTTCATTAAACCTAAGTAAGAAACTGTGATATTGATATAGGCCAGACAGCTTATGACACCTGAATCTTCTAATCTGGTGGTTACAAAGGGGAAGAGATTTTAAGAAAGTTCTTTTCTACAAGTAGGTCCTGATGACTCGCTGAGAAACTTTAATCAAAGAGGAAGGAAACCTGAAGTTAATTAAGAAATACACCATGGGACAAACAAGTTAAGGGATTGACTTAAAAAATATTCATCAGTTGAATTCTATGTCTGTATTATAAATCAAACTTCAGAGAAGGCAGTCATTCTTTCAGAAAGAAGGTTTGTGAGTGAAAATTTGGGGGGGTGTAAAGGAAGTCTGTAAACAGTTCCTGCCTGCAGAGAGCTTGCTCTCCGGTGAGGAGAGAACCACATTTACAGGAAACGAACACATGGTGTGAGCAAAGCAGGGGAATGGCACCAAGTCAGGCACATTCAGGGACAAGGCTAGGCTGAACAAAGTGTTGGCGGACAGTGGGAAAGGCTGGGCTGAGCGTAGACCCTAACAGGCCTCAAGGGCACATGCTGAGGCACTGGGGTTACCACACATGGTAGCATCTATGAAGGTTTCTGAACAGTGTGTGGACGTGAGAAGGTGCATTGCAGATTGGTCATCCCTGTTCTCATTCACTTCAATTTTAGGGGGGAGCTTCAGTTTCCCCCACTTCTCCCTGGCACAGGAGCTCTGGTATAGACCAAATGAGGGAACTCCCCAGGGGCCATCAAAAAACAGGATGTGGGATGGTGGGCAGAGCCTTGGGAGTGAAAGAAGAAAAGAAGATTCTAGGAGAATCCAAGATGGCAGCATAAGTAAGCACCTACACTGCTGCCTCGCACAACAATTTCAAAACTACAACTAAAAGACAGAAAGGACATCATCCAGAACCACAGGAAAGCTGGCTGAGTGGAAATTCTACAACTAGAAGGAAAGAGAGGGGCTCATGGAGACGCGCATGTGGACAGAGCAGGTGCCGGAGTGCCTGGCTGGCTTTCTCTGGAGGGAGGGAAACGGAGACTCTCAAAGGCATTGAACCCCTTATCCTGTGACACTAAACCCAGATCCAGTCAAAACTCATACGGGGGGAGTTTGGACTGTAAAAAGGGAGAGGTGCATGGAAATTTAGGGGAGTCGCAAAAGATCAAAAGTCTGGTGGTGCGCACGGCACTGCACAGAGGACAGATTGCTGATTGTGCTGCTGGCTTTCTCGAGTGGGCGGGAAATAGACCCTCCCAACTGCGCCACTTCTAGCTCCACTAAACCCCAGATTCGAGCGAAACCCTGGGGACCCAGACTCATATGGTCCCGGAGCGCAGGGGAACTGGAAAGGCAGCAGTCTAGAGGTACAGTGAGAGAGCGCATGCGCACACAGGGACCGCTCCAGCGATTACCCAGTCACGTGAGACTCAGGGCCATGGAAGGTGGGGCTAACTGGAAGGCAAGGCGGTTGGTTAAACCCTGAGACTCCACCCATCCCAAGCTCAACAGAGAGGCTTTTGCAGTTTTGAAAGTCTGATATCATTTGCAAAGACTGAATCCAACACAGACGTTCTCCCAGCATAGTGAAAATGCTGAGACAAGGGAAGAGATCACAAACAAAAGAAATGGAGGAAAATAAATGACTGGATATAGAGTTCAAAACCACACTTATAAGGTTTTTCAAGAATATCTTAGAAAAGATGTATAAAGTTAGCGAGACCCAAGAGGAGATGAAAAAGAACCAACTAGAGATGGAAAAGGTCCAATTAGAGATGGAAAAGGACCAACTAGAAATTAAACATACACTGACTGAAATAAATATACAGAGACCTAACAGCAGACTAGAGGAAGGTAAGAATCAAGTCAAAAATTTGAAATATAAAGAATCAGAAAACACTCAACTGGAAAAGTAAGAAGAAAAAATAATCCAAAACTGTAAAGATAATGTAAGGAGCCTCTGGGACAGTTTCAAGTGTACCAACATCAAAATTGTGGGGGTGCCAGAATAAGAGAGAGAGCAAGATACTGAAAACCTACTTAAGGAAATAATGACTGAAAACTTCGCACATCTGGTAAAAGGAAGCACACAGAACCCTATATAAAAGGAATCCAAAGAGACCACACCAAGACACATCATAATTAAAATACCAAGAGCAAAAGACAAAGAGAGAATATTAAAAGCAGCAAGAGAAAAACAGTTCATTACATACAAGGGAGCATCCATACGACTGTCAGCTGATTTCTCAACAGAAACGATACAGGCCAGACGGGAATGGCAAAAATATTCAACGTGATGAATAGCAAGACCTACAACCAAGAATAATCTATCCAGCAAAGCTATCATTCAGCATTGAAGGGCAGATAAAGACCTTCACAGAGAAGAAAAAGCTAAAGGAGTTCATCAACTCCAAACCAGTATTATATGAAATGCTGAAAGGTACTCTTTTAGAAGAGGAAGAAGAAAAAGGTAAAAGCCAAAAGTTATGAACAACAAATACATATCTATCAAGAAGTGAATCTAAAAATTAGGTGAATTAAAAATTTGATCAACAGAATAAACTGGTGAATATAATAGAATCAGGAGCACAGAAAGGGAGTGGACTGATAATTCTCAGGGAGAAAGGGGTGAGGGGTGTACAGGGAGAGACTGACAAAAATCATACACCTATGGATGAGGTCAACAAGAGGAAGGTAAGGGTAGAGGGAGGGTTGGGAGCTGGGTGGAGGGGAGCTATGGAGGGGAAAAAAGAGAAACAAATGTAATAATCTGAATAATAAAGATTTAATTAAAAAAAAGAAAATTCTAATCTTTCTCCTCCTTCAAGAGGCTACAAATAGGTGCCCTTTACAGATCACCTATTCAAGGCCAGTTGGGCATGTATGTGTGTATGTATAGAGGTGCATTTCTGTGTGTTCATGTGTGTGTGTGTGTGTTACATTTTGTGTGTGCGTGTGTATGTGTGTGTGTTGTGTGCATGTTTGTGTGTGCAGGTATGTATATATGTGAGTTCTCTTGAACTCTTTACAAGGTCAATACCATCATTGTATTTCACAGATAAGTAAACGGTGGCTCAGAGAAGCGAAGTGCAGCTGGTGAGTGATCCACCTGGACTGAAACCAGGACTGCAGACTCCAAACCCCACACTCTTCCCTCCTCCCTGTGTCTTTTCTTTCCCTCTCATCAGGCTTGTTTGAAAAACTGTGAGAGCCAGGAAGGCCAGCCCTGAGGCAGGAGAGGAGGCAGCGAGTGGCCTAGTAGGCCTGGATCTCCAGATCTGGCTGAGGAGAGAAGGAAGTGCTGAGGTCCCACATGGTCCAGTGTAGCTCACCAAACAGGGAGACCACAGGGCTGAGGCCAGATCTCTGGCTGGAGGAAGTAGCACGGAGCTCAGTCCAGGCAGCCAGCTATGGCCTGACAGTGACAATGACAGCAGCTGACACCTGCTGAGTATACACTGTGAGCCAGGTATCTCTGTGGACACTCCATACCCATCAGTTTATTTAATCTTCACAACACCCACCAGATTGTGATGCTTGGAATTCTGTCACCTATTGAAATTTACCCAGTGATCATGAGTAATTTCCCCGAAGTCATGCAGAAAATGGGCAGTGAGTGCAGGCTTGGCACTGGCAGCCCACTGGGCTCTCCCAGTTCCAGGCTCCGGGCGAGCAAGGCAGCATGGATGGCAGAGAGGGTGGACAGGCTTTTCACAATCATTCGAGCAGCGGATGACAATGACTCAAATCAGAGCATTGGCCAAGGAAGAGAAAACAGAGTGCAGGAGCAAATGGGGATCATCATAAATAAAACAAACTTGGTGGCTATCCACAGACAGATGAGCTGAGAGCATCCATCTGTGAAGACTGAGCTTCCAATCTGGGTTACGAGGGTGGTGATGGGACCGACGGAAACTTGAGCCCATCAGAAAAGTCAGGCTGGCAGCGTATGTGGGAGGCAAAGGGGGAAACACACAGTCAGGAGATGAATCTAATGAGAGGTGAGGTGGTAGCAGACACCCTGTCCAATAGGAGTGCTGGAGCAGAGGTGACTCAAGGCTGGAGGGAGGGTCTGGAAGACATCCACTTAGTGGTGACTGCTGCTAAGGAGAGCAGTTGGAGAGGAATGGTAAGGACTGAGCACTGACAATAGAAGGGAAAGGAAGGAGGGGAGGGGCTGGAGAGATCTCAGGAGACAGGACACAGGGCAATATCTGTAAGCCAGGTGAGAAACGCTTCCACAGAGATGACAATCATGGGCAGGATGAGGAATTAGTGAGGACACCGCCCATGTCCTTGGAGAAGAGGTTTCATGATATAAAGAGAAAGGAAGTGTAGGGGTGTGGTTGGAAAACTACACATTGGGTGTGGACCACTATGTGGTGGAGATGAAGAGGATGAGAGAGGAGAAGAAAAAGAAGGTGGACACAGAGGAGCAGCAGCAAGGACTCACTACATTCTTGCTTGTTTGAGGGACTGGTATTCAGATGAGAGCTCTGAACCCTGTGGACAAGAGGTCAAGGAAGGGCTGGGGAGGAAGATGGAAGACAGCAGGGAGAGGAAGACAGAAAAGTTTGGAAGCATAAGATCCTGGAGGAGGAGAGAAGGGAGAGCATATGGAGGGTGGGGTTTATAGCAGAACTATTCACAACTGCCAGCTGGTAGAAACAACCCAAATGCCCATCAATGGATGGGTAGGTTAATGAACCTGGTGTAGCCATACAATGGAATATTACTCAGGCATAAAAAGGAACAAATTTCTGGCACATGCCACAACATGGTGTTACACATTCTCCTTTGTTCCCTGCCCAAACAGTGTGAACGCATTGTAAGCAACACATTCACAGCCAAAGATGTCCATGCCTCCTGCTCCCTTCATCACTCACAAAAAATTCACTAACCTTGAATATGTTGGTAAAACATACTCTGACCCAAAATGACCAGAATTCCCATTTCTCTGAGCTTTGTGACCTTGGGCAAGTCCTTCAGCCTCAGAGTCACCATTGCTTCCCACACCCCACATACAGAGGCAAGTCCCAAGATTCCTTCCATTCTGAAACTCTGACCTAAACTGCTTTTTTAAAACCACACTCAAGACTCACAAAGGTGCTCCTTTCCTGAGCCAAGTAAGCCTGGGTGTGTTTACACGCCGCAAATTTGCTCAGGATGTATCTCACAATGCAAAGGTACCTCGAGGCCATCTGAGCAACACTCAGTGTTTAAACAAGTAAAGCTGGGCACGAACACGTACTTGTTCCCCTTGCGTCCAAAATAACAAGGTTTTAAAAATAGGCTGAAATCATCAATTAGCTGAACAATGAGGTGCTCTGAAGTTGAAAAATGCTTTGCATGGTGCTGATAATATTTTGGCAGTGGTGGCTCTGAACCTGTATCATAGCTATCCTTTTCAGAAAAAGAATAGCTCCTTTGAGGAAAAACCATATTCTTCAAATGAGAAAGCTTTTATGAAAATAAATCCTGATTTAAAAAGTTAACTTTCAAGTTTATCATTCATTATGTGTCTGTTACATGCAGGACATCGGGCTTGGCACTGACAAGGAGTGGAGGAATGAAGAGTAATGAAATATGATGTTGCTGCCCTCAGGATAGCCATGACCTGATGTCGGAGGGTTGGGGGGGAGAGGAGGTAAAAAAAAAAAACATGTGTGTATAGTGGGGAGCCCAGGGAGAGTGGGAAGAGGGAGGAGAGGCAAGATAATTGAGCCTCTATAGCATGACTTCTATGGGGAATTTCATCTCATTCTAGTCATTCATTCATTCATTCATTCAGGAAATATTTATTGAGCAACTCTCTGTGCTGGGCTAGATACTGGAGATACTTGTCCACAGAACAAACCACAAGCTTGTGTTCTCATTTAATACTCATAACCAGCCATGGCAAGGGTTGTTGTAATCTCCTTGCAGAGTGGAAGAAGCAGGCCCAGAGAGGTTAGGTAACTTGCCTAAGGAGCCCAGCTAGAAATGGTAGGGATGGAAGCAGGATTTAGACTGCTGGCTCCAGAGACTGTTGTCAGTGGGACATGCAGGGGTCAGGGCTCCAGGGCAGGTGGTACTAGGTCTTCTGCCTCAGGCGCTTAGTGCTCTTGTAATCTCAGGCAACAAGCAGGGAGGGTCTCCAAGAAGCTCATCTATATGGTGATGGGAAATAACCCACATTTAAGGTCCAATTGTGTGGGATTTATGATTGTCATCTGGGCATCTGGCTCTAGAGCCTGTCCTCTTAAACAGTATGCTATAATTTAAAAAAAATCAGAGAGACCTTTCTGATTCTGTTCCTCACATTAATGTTGCCACTAATCTTGTCTTTACAACAGTCTGTAGCTGCTGTTCATTCATTCTCACATCCTCCCCATATCCTCTGTACTTTATCCCTGCCTACCAGTGTCACTTGAGAAAGCTCTTAGGTCAATGGAAACTGAGTGGCATTGACTATCGCCAAATATGCTGCTACCCTTCAGAGTGCTTGATAAATTTTAGTTACCCTTTCTTGCTCTGTTCCTGTATGTAGTCTTAGAGAGACCTCAGAGCTCATGTAACCTTTATCACATCCCTGCAAACAGAGGCTGCCAAGGCTTAGACAAAACCAATAACCTCCTGTTGGCAAAGCCAATAACCTCCTCTTAGATTTTCCTGCAGTATTGATGCTGTTGACAATCCCCTTCTTTTTGAAAGTATTGCAAGAAACTTTTAAAAAAATCAATTACACCTGTTAAAAACTTCCTCCTCAAAATAGAAATTTTACCGACCATATTCTATTATTGGTTTCCTATTGTATGTATATGGCATTAGTCAATGTTTTACTATTGATCAATGTTTTACTATTTTCTGCTTTCCAATAAATTGTATTAAAAATGAAAACTGTAACAGTTTGTTACTTAACCAACTCCACATCCAATGCACCATATTCATTCACAGATTACCCATGACTCAAAAACTTCTATCTGTCCTGGCATTTGATGTAGAAATTAAAGCAAAATACCAAAATATTAGCAAATTTGGAGCTGAAACTTCTTGGCTGAAAATAATATTTTCACTTGCCAAGAAATGTTCTCCTCTCAAGAGAAACAAGCGCTGAGTCTCTGTGAAAAGACTTTATTGGGGACTTTTGTTCTCTGGTTTGAATTCATTCATTCGTCAAACAAGGTAATTCCTCATGATCAAACATGCAACAATCAGAGCACAGCAAGACACATTTTTCAAAAGGAAAACATGCTTCCCACTGCTTGTAGATCTGATGTATATATCTGGAGCATCAGAGATCAATGAGTTAATGTTAATTAACCTGTATATAGCTCTTCCACAAAGGAAATGTACTTTTCCTATGGAAAATAAGTTTTTCAAAGACACTCAAAACTAAATTTAGTATAAAATTCCTCATTGTGAACTCTCTGAGATTGGACAAGGCTAAAATACACTCAATTAACAAAAGAAACACACCTATATAAAATCTGGCAGTTTGGGGCAAGCTAAATTAAAGGCTTTTAACTCAGAGATTGTTCTACAAATTAAGATTTTTAACTCAGAGATTTTTTTCAGACAAAATTGCCTAATACCGGTAATTTTTTTTTCTTTTAAAAAGAGACCTTTTTGAGATAAGGAAGTAGAAAGGCATAGAATTGAATCGCATAGTTGTACCATGAGAGGACTCAGCACACAGTGTGGCTGCATGCTCAGAGTATTATAAGATGGTTGAATACATGTGTTTTGGAGGCAGGCAGGAAGACTGGGGTTCAAATCCCAGCCCCAGAAGTTACTGATGAGACCATGAGAATGTTTACCTCTTCCTAGACAAAGCTCTAGGGAATAAGGGACCAAATTCTGGCTAATGACATGTGGTGGAAGTGATAAAAGATACCTCTAGGCACTGCTCTCAGAACATCACAGGGGACCCTCCAGATCCCTGAGTGACCACCTGGAGGCAAGTGCCTTCATCAGTCTACAACACAGCAGAAATTAACCTTTTCTTAGAAGCCACTGAGATGTGAGGATTGGCGTGTTGATGCAGCACAGTCCAGAATTGTCCTAATATTCTTGGCCAAATTACAAAATTCCCCATGCCTCAGTTTTTTCAATTATGAAAAATAAAGTTATCCTTTATTTGAGGGACTGGTATTCATTCAGATGAAAGCTGTGAACCCTCTGAGATTGGACAAGGCTAATTAACAAAAGAAACACACCTATATAAAATCCAGCAGTTTGGGGCAAACTAAATTAAAGGCTTTTAATTCAGAGATTGTTCTACAAATTAAGGCTTTTAACTCAGAGATTGTTCTACAAATACCCTAAGAAAGTACTTAGCACAGTATTGCCATGTGTTAGGGGAGGCGAGGTGGTTCCTACAGATATAGAAAGCAGAAACCTGCTTAAGAGAATTGCAGGAATAAGTCAGTTGATGATGAGCAGAGAGAGTTCAGGTCCCAGGGTAACATTTCCTAAAAATCTATCTCTGATTAGCATTGATTCTAGAGCATGAGGAAGAACAGGAGCTATGTGGGAGAGGTCAATAGTCTGTTAAACAAATGGTTTAAAGGGGCCTCCACCCTGGAGATACAAAGTTAGGAAACACACTACAAAATTGTTAAAATGAATGAAGTGGCTCCATATGTACTAATATGGAAGGAAAGCTGTGATCTACCAGGAAAAAAAGCAACTTATAGAACAATGTGTATACTATAATCACTTGTTACATACGTAGAGAAAAATACTCATCCGATCTGCAAGGGAAATACACACACATACACACTCAGGTCTGGAAATAGTATACCAAATTATTATCCTACCCCTATGAATGATAAAGTTTGTGTTAGTAGATAAGTAAAGCGCTTTCACTTTTTCATTCATAATCTTCTCCATTGGTAAGTCTTGTTGCTTACAATGAGCATTTAATCTCCCAAGGCCCATTTCACTCCACCCCTTTCTTTATCCCCAACCCCTACCTCAGCCTGAATCCCCATCCAATAGCAGAAGTTGGCAACAGAAGGAGATAGAAGAGGAAAGATGCTGTCAGTTTTGAAAGATGATGTCACATTATTTGATAGTAAAAAAGGAGTAATTTGGTGCTTCCTCTTAAGCTGCATCAAAATAGTTGTATCAACATGTTCACTGGTAAATGCCATTCCTGCTCCTTGAAGGTCTAGAATCAGTCGGCTAAGCTGAAAGTCAGTTAAGATGATTGGCAGAGCACAGAAGCCTGTGGGCACATTGTCTACCATGATCTCATAAGAATCACTCATTGTGCTCCAAGGATTTGAAAGTCTCATGTAATATCCATGAATCTCTTGTACTAATTAAGGAATTTCTTGCCTCATTGTGGAGAAGAGTATATCAAGAATTTGGTCTAATGAATATACATGAACAAAGGGAAATTAACATAAGCAGAAAGATTAGGTGGCTTTACATAATAACCTGGATAGCTGATACTGGATTTTTCTTATTATTTAGCATAATCAACCAGCACAACACCAACCCACACTCAGTGCCCATTTTGCAGAATTGTTTTTGAAACATCCAGGCCTCTAGTTCATCAAGAATATCCTTAGCCCAAAACAAAAATGATGGAACACCGCCATGGAAATGTCAGAAAGCCAGGCAAGAGGTAGGATGTTTATCCCCGTGGGAACTTCCTTCTCCTGTTCCCTTATTATATAAAGCACAGACTGATAGAATCAAATGGGACCTTGAAGTCTCCTTGTCCAACAGCTGGACAAACTACTGTTTAATCACTATTAATTAATAAGTGTATGTTCTACAGAGTGATATATATTAATGGTGAGCTCCGGAAACCATACCAGCAAGGCAGACGCAGGTGAAATTGCTCCCATCGTGCATTTCCTTTGCATCAATACAGCTCGCATTGTTCTGGCAGGGTGTCCTCTGGCAGGCATCAAATTCTTCACAGAAAGTCCCCACATATTGCTCATCGCAGTCACAGGAAAAAGTCGCCTAAAACACAAATGTACAGTGTATGTTATTGGAGTCCTCTAAAGTGTAGGCTTTGGCTGTGAAACTCAAAGTTGAAAAGCATCATTTCTTTTTATAATTATACCAACACTGAGTATTCTCACTCATATCACTTATATCATGATCTGATTAAAATCATAGCTTTTAAAAGGGATGGTATATGGCCTGGCTGGTGGGGCTCAATGGTTGAGTGTTGACCTATGAACCAGGAGGTCACAGTTCAATTCTGGGTCAAGACATATGTTTAGGTTGTGGGCTTGATCCCCAGTCAGAGGCATGCAGGAGACAGCCAATCAATGATTCTCTCTCATCATTGATGTTTCTCTCTCTCCCTCTCCCTTCCTCTGAAGTCAATAAAAATATAGTTTTTAAAAAAGAAATATGTTTTTCCATAGTTTGATTTTAAACATTTTTTATGATTCTTTACTCACACTTATTTCAACCATTTTCTTTTTTTTATTGTGTTACATGTATACATATTTTCCCATTGCTCCCCCACCTCCCAGGCATACCCCAACCCCCCAGTGTCTTGTGTTCATTGGTTATGCTTATATGCATGCATACAAGTCCTTTGGTTGGTCTCTTATCTACCCCACCTCTCCTTAATCTTCCTGCTATAATTTGACAGTCTGTTTGATGCTTTACTGCCTCTGTATCTATCCTTTTGTTCATCAGTTTATAATGTTAAAATAGAAATGGAAAGGATAACTTTATTTTAAGGGGAAAAAATTCAGTTTTGTCGACTTGACATGAAAACAGCAATTTTGCTAGAGCAGCTATATTGTATTACAGTCCTTAAATTAGATGTCACGACAAGCAAGTAAAATCCTGCAGCATAGATAGCTCTTGTGACAAAACATCATCAAATGTCCTCCTCAGACCACCTTCCAGAGCATGGAATTTACTGCCTCAGCCTGTCAATTAGCTTCAATCTATCGCCATGCAGATGACCTGAGTGCAAGGGAAAATATAAGTCACCTGTTGCCTTTTGGGTTTATGATATTCATATTCTCTTAGTATAAGACTATAACTCAGACCCAGAAGACTGAATCTAATGAGAAAGTTCATTTCTGAGACATGTGTAAAATCCAAATAAAATAGAGCCTTCCTTCTCTCTCCTTCTTTCCACCCTCAGGCGGGTGCAAGTCTACAAGAAATGTAACTCTGGTTTCAAAGCCTGTATGAGCAATGCAGACGGTTACTGTAGAAGTTCATGAAGAGGGGAGGAAAAGAAGCACAGGAGAGTTGCATAAGCAAATCTTGCTGCTGAAAAAAAAATCAAAATAAAACAGACAAAAGCACCTTTCCAGCTCTCCCAAGCCCCACACATGAGGCGGGCATTCAAATCTCTGTTCCACAGCCCTGCCCACAGCCCCTCCTGAGCCCACCCTTGTCTCCAGGTCCTCAGCATCCTGCCCTTAACCTTGGAGACTCTGCCCTCTTGTCTAGGTATGTCCACCCAGGATCCCTACTCAGTACTTCCCACCCAAGCGCAACAGTATGCCTTCCTTCCTCCAGAAAGAGAGAGCAGCCTTGTCCATTCTTTCATATTTTTTTGTCTCTCAATCGAGTTTTAGAGTTCCTGTCCATTTCTTGATAAATCTATTGCTGTATGTTTAGATTTCTTTGTGGCTCTTGTTAATGAGATATTTTCTCATCCCTTCCTTTTTAATACCCATCATACTAGATAGTGGTTATTAATGACATGGAAAATACCAGAGTTATGTTGCCAGACATCACCCTGAGCTCTCATTATAGGTCAGAGAGTTTTAATGGACTTATGTTTTCTAGATAAAACAACTCCACTCCCACCCCAAAGTGCATACCAGTTTGCAAATAATGATCACATCCCTTTCCCTTCTCCAGTCCTCATGGTTCTATTGGTGGCTCTTCCAGAATAATTCTGATTTCAAAGTGAGGTTTGTAGAATTTACCACTAAGTAGAATGCTGGAATGATTATTAAATGTTATCAAATGCAATTTTAGCTTATATTTTTTAAAAAGCAGATGATTTTTAGACAGCTTCATAATTTAAAAATTGTCTTTTTTCTCTTTAACCTACATATATGGGAGTTGAATGTTTACATTACTGTGTAGTGACTCAAACCTCCACTCCTGGAAGGGACACCCACAGAGGTCATTATGCAAAAATCACTTTATGACTTCATCATTCTATTGCAGCCCTATTGCTAAAGTCCCCCACCTAACCTGCCCTGTCCCCAAAGGTTCCTTTTCTAAGAAAAACTGTCCTCTGCATGGTGAGATCCCATTTGATCCCATAAGAGGATGGTCCTTGTCACCGAGACTAAACCAGGAGTGGATGCATCATTGACCTAAGCAGCCAACCAAGAGGCCAGTCAAATGTGACATTTAGCTCGTCCCAAACTGCCAGATTTTATATAGGTGTGTTTCTTTTGTTAATTTAATGTGTTTTAGTTAAAGGAATATGCTAAATACTTGCAATGTGCATAGTCAAGTCTCCTTTAGTTTAAGACTATAGTCTTCAATTATATCTTAGAAATCTGAGCAATTGGAATAAAAGCAATGGCTGTTTCTTCTTATGTTGGAGCCAAATGTTCTGCCTCCTATTTCTGTCATCTCTCACACCTCTTTGTGGCCAGTGGAGATTCCCTCTGCATTCCAGCAATAGTTGGCTTCCTGTCTGGTTTTTCATGAAATCCTGAGGGTTTTCTTTTTGTATGCATTTGCATGGATTTTGTAGTGGAAAGCTGAGAGAAGCTACATCAAGGACTATTAGAAAGGCCACCTGTTAAATAGAAAACTGCTTTTCTAGGACTGTCTTCTAAGGAAAATCGTGTCCTTGTGTACATGTACAACATAGTATACCATTGCTATTTGCAGGGGATATGTCTGGAATCCTTTGTATATCTGGAGATTTGTGACCACCTTTGATATGTAAACACGGGCATGCCCAATGCATGCAATTCCAAAGTGAGTCTCAGCATCTTAATCAATTACTATGGGTCATTATGGTTTGTAGTCAGATGTTCCATGTTGCAGATAAATTTATTTGGTTATGTGGGGGTTACATTTTACATATAATTTATCTGGTGAATTCCATATAAACTATGTTGCTTGTAAATTATTAAAAGTCACAAATCAAATATATTTGATTTTGTTTTAAGCAGGAAACTTGGAAAATTTTTAAGAGACTGTTGAAACAATTGTTGTAGGCTGAATTAATTCTTAAAACTTTTAATTGAATAAGATGAAAAAAAATGTTTTTAGACCCCTGACCATAAAATTTTAGTTAAAACTGTATTTTGCATCATATTCATAAAGTTAAACTTCTTCCTAGTCTATTTTCTAACAATAAGGAGCTTTCCCATAAATATTGAAAGGCTTCTTTTTATAGTTCCTAGGCTGTTGATTTATAAGAAACCATGAATAGACATTAGGAAAGGATATTTTTAGCATATTTGTTGTGGAGAACTATTTGATCATTGAAAGTCATAAACTGTTCTACCAACCTGGAGATATTTAGCACACTGATGATAATGGCATTGCTGATCTAGGTCTGATTAACTTAACCAGCACAAGAGACAAAACAAACTTACTTCAAATTAGTAGCTTAGCAAAATTACAGAACTGTACTTCCTTGCAAAATTATTGTATATTCATATGTAAAATTCTATCTGAAATAAAATGAAAAGTGACTCTCAGAGATTAATTTAAAAACCCAATGCAGAATCTCAATTTTCCTCAAGAGCTTGAAGTCAAACATTCCATTTGTACATTAATGAAATGTTTTCAGACCATGGTTAAAAAGCTTACTTTGAAAAGTTCTAGATGGAAAAAAAATGTTAGTCCTCCCTGCATTCATTTATTTACCCACTCAACAAAGTGAGCACTTAACTCTACACCAGGCACTGCTCTAGGAGCTGGAGATACAACTGTGGACAAGACTTTCCCATGCAGAGTCTATTCCACTGGGAGTGACTGACCACACACAAAATGAACAAGTAATAAGGTAGTAAATTAGGTGATCGTGCTATGAGGAAAAGTAATGTAGGAGCAGGGAAGAGAAGTGGTGAAGGTTGTGGAGGGCATGCTGAGAGGGTGGTAATGGGGCAAAGACCTGACAGAGGTGAGGGTGTGCACCATGGAGGAGTCCCAGGAAAGACATTTGAGGTCAAAGGGGAGGGTCACTGAAAGGACACCAAGGGGGAGCCTTACCCAGCCAAAAAGAGCCAGAAGGCCTGTGTGACTGGAATAAAGCAACAGGCAGGGGCAGTTGTGGGATGTGAGAGAAGAGGGTAATTGGGGTGAGACTCAGATCAGCTCAGGGCAGTGCTTCTCAATGCGGAGGTTTGGGGGGGGCGGGATATCACCCTCCAGATGATATTTGGTGATGTCTGGAGACATTTCTTATTGTCACACTGGGGGGCTTTCTACAGGCATCTAGTGAATAGAGATAAGGATGCTGCTAAATATCCTAAAATGCACAGGACAGACCCCAGAACAAGGAATTTTCTGGCACAAATGTATTAGTGTTCAGGTTGAGGACCCTTCTAAAGAGCTTTATAAACCACAGTAAGAATTCTGGCTTGGTATAAAATGTTGGAAACCATGGTTCATGTGCCCCAAAAGATCCAATATTGTATTGTACATAGTAATGTTGCTTTACATTACATGACCTTGTTTCATTACTATAGTTGATTTTATTCTTATTTTTATATTATGTTAGCGCTACCATCTGAGATGATCTTCTAAGTATTTATTCAGCATTATAGCATAACTGGTTCTTACCAGATAATTTAACCGAAGCTGGATTCTAATTTTTATTCTTTAATCACACTCACAAACAGTTTTTGCACCCTACCATATGCTAAGCAGTACTGTGAGTATTAGGGATGTGGGGAAGGACAGTAGGAGAAAGTCTCTGTTTTCTTGGAGCTCATGTTCTAGCTTATATCCTACAGGAACAACAAAGAAATGCATAATACCTTGTCACACAGGGGTAAGTGCTATGAAGAAATGTAAACTGCTATAATGGATAGAGATGTAGGGGGATATAAGTTGACTTTTATCTCAATCTAAGTCTAGTGGGAAGGACCATGTTTTTGAAGAATTGTACCTACATAAAGCTCAACCCTTCCTCCACATTTTCCAGGTTTTGCTTTACAACCAGCAAACCCAACCATCAGAAAACTGAATCCTGTGCCACGGTTTCTGCTCCCACTTGCTCTCTCACTGAGTTGAAAGTGAGTTGTTTTCACTGAGTTTGCTATTTCACCTTATGCTCTCAACTAAATAGCAAATGGTCCTATCTGAAATATCCCTACTAAACCTACTAATGCACTTACTATGAGGCCATTGATGAGAAAATTATATACCTGCATTTTTTGTGCCCTATTCTATATAATAAAGATGTAATATGCAAATGACCTTATGCCGGGAAGCATAATGATCAACCATGTAACAATAGGATCGAGGATCAGCAGGCAAGGTATGAGGGGGGTTTTGGAGGCTGGCGGGGAGATAAGGATGGGAAGGAGCTACAGGAGGGTGGAGCAGCAGGCGGAGAGCTACTGAAGGATGACATCAAGCTACTGGTGCATGGATTCATGCACAAGGCTACTAGTTTATTATAAAGCTCTATCCAAGAAAATTCAGTTATTTCAGAGCCAGTAAAAAATTTGCTAGTCATGAGAACTGATGCTTTGTCCTCATGAACAGCACAGGTCATGTGACTGTCCTTTTTCTTTTTTCCTATTTGATTTGGCCACAGTGAGCTCAAAATCTGCTCGAGGTCCCACTTTAACAGCTGCCTAGGGATCCATGACCTATAAATATCCCCTTTCCAACTCAAAAATTACTTTATAACTTATATCTTCTGACGCCAACTTTTGTATTTTTTATTTCAATATTCTATAAAATACACAGCCAAATGTATAAATAAATAATCTAAACTCCTCGTAGCACACAGGGCCCTTGATAATCTGACCCCAACTTAATTTTCTGTCTTATTCTCTGTAATTTTCATCTCTCAGAAAAGCCTAATTATTTTAAACAAATCATTCCAGAGAAATAAGTTTTTTGTGGAGCTTTATTTCTACCTTTAGGAATAAGAATTTATTTTGCTTTGTCCCTTAAACAAACTATACAGAAAATAGTTTTCTTTTTCTGCTATCCCAATGACATCAGTATCAACATAAAATCTCAGCTGACCAGACACTGGATCTCATTGTTCACAGAGCTTACTTACATTCAATTACCTCATTAATCTTCACCACATCTGTCAGGTGGGTATTGTCAGATCCATTTTAAGAGTTGAGAACGGACTTGACAGGAGAAGTCAGATAAATTATTGAAGGTGTCCCAGTAGGCAAGTATAAGGTCAAGACTTAAAGCCATTACCATCTTATTGTAAGTCCTTTCCCACTCTCAGCTGCATGCCGTCCCATCACTGTGATGGTCTCTGCATAACATAAAGGCATGTGGGAGTGCCCTTCACCCTATCTCTAAAATTACCTGCCCCCCACAACTGTAGTATTTTAGATCCTGCTTTTATAAGTCTTTTTTTTTTACCTCCCCCCTGCTGCCTGGCTGCCTTCCTTGCCAGCATCATTGAGTATCCTTTGAGTTCACTGCTTCAAATTTCCTGTAGCTTTAAGAATAATACTAAATTTATTCAAATAAGGTATCAAAATAGAATAAAAATATCCTTCCTGAGGATGGAAAGTTTAATCACTCGTGCACAGATTTGGAAACTTTGGGTGAGTCTGAGCCAGAATTAGAGGTCCTTCACATCTGGGACTTTAGTTACTCATGCATAATAGATATTTGCATGTTCCTTGAATGAGGCCGTTTCTTTAATAGGATGCCTACAGATAGATTTGCAGAAGAATCCTATGCAGGTCCAGCATTCTCTTCTCCTCCATGTTGTTTGGAACCAGACTATCTCTAAAGATCTTATGTTTTGTTAAGATAGCATCATAGCCCTTATACATTCTTCAACTACATGTTTGCCAGGAACCAATTCCAGCATGTAATAATTACAATTTTTTTACCAAAAGGTTGGTGAAGCTTGGGTGGCTCAACACGGGTGAGCCACATATGTAGTTTGCCTGTTGGAATGGCTAAGCAGCACTTCCCCCAAACCTGAATAGGATGATTGCTTGCTGCCAGACAGCTCAGGGCATTTTATTGCCTCCTGTTGGCCAAACACCTAAACAGCTGTAAGCTGTTCCCCAAACTGACTATGCTTCTGTAACCCTTCCTTTTGAAGTGTATTATTTCCACCTTGCCTAAGGACAAATTGTGTAGAATAAAAGCACAGGTCCTTGGTCAAGGTAAGAGTCTTTAGTTCCTTTAGCTGGAGATCCTCTGACCCCCAATGCCTTTCAAAATTATCTTTTGTCTCTGGACTCCTTCTTAATCATCTACGTGAAACCCCTTTCTCCAGAACGCTGAACCCTTTGTAAGGCTGGAAAAAGAACCCAGACATTATGGCGCCCGAATGAGAGACACCAATATTTATGGCGCTCAAAGGAGGAACACCAACACATGTTAATGTTAAAGAAGATACTTGAACAAGGATTAGGAGGACAATCCCAAGCAAAAAGGTGACTAATGAGCTGCTAAACCTCTGAAAATGGGGGAAATTTCTCTTTAAACTACTCCTGGCTAACAGACTTTGTAGGCCAATTTCAATTTCCATGATAGGCCAGTCTGGTTCCAAACAACATGTAGGCTATTCATAATTAAATGTCTGAACATTTGCAAGGTCAAAACTCTGGCTAATGAGTTGATAATTGTTGCAACTAAGAGATGCAGGCATGGTGGTTTGCCAAATTAATTTTAAGTATGTTTAAATTTTTCTATAATAAAACTATTTGTTGCTTTTATTTTAAGAATCTGGCTAAGTCCCACAAAAGGAAAGATAAAACTTGGAAGCATTAGAATTCCATTTCAGTGTCCTGTGTCCAGCTCCTCCCTATGGAATCTGCCAGTGCATTTACCACAGAGATGTTGCAAAGAACATTGTGTGCACATTGCCCAGTCCCCATATGTAAAGTCCCACCCCCGAAATTTATTTCATATCCATGTGCCAGTAAAAGCACTGCTCATCCCAAGGAACTTATGAGTTTGCTCCTGTGGGCAATACAAATCACATAACTGAGCACATTTCCCTCTGAACAACCGAATCTTCTTGAAGAGAAAACTCAGCCATCCCTATGCAAGGGAAGGCTTGGCTGCCTTTCAGTTTCCCCAGCATGCCAGAGTCACAAGCAAGGCACAGCCAGTGCAGACCTTGCTGGGGACAGCAATTCTTGATTACAGAGTCTATAGGTAAAAGTGCAGAAGACATCTCAAAAGTAGCTCTCCATATATTGTCAAGGACAAGAAATAGAGTCTGTTTCCTAACTTTGGAAAGCTCTGGAATGTTTTTGCTCCTGGTTAATGGATGAGCTCCAGGTGCAATTGTCCAGGAAGAAAGTGTCCCAAGTGAGGGCTTTCTGTGGCCCCCTTCACCCAGAGCTTATATTGTTCTATGCAGAGTTTGGGAAAGGAAGGCAGTGAGGCCCAACCAACTCATGTAACAATGCAGCATCAGTCACATTGTAGCCCCAGTTGTCCCATCACCCCAAATGCATTGATCCTCAACTAGTGGAGACAGAGGCCACAGATGCATCGTCCCAGTATCCTCAGCCAGGAATCTATTACTACAACTCCTAGACCAGACATGGGAACCAGACATGGGAACCAGACTGGGAAGTCATTCAGGTCTGAAATTACCAAGTTGATGAACACTAAAAATCTATATAAAAAGCAGTAAGCATAGCATACTCTTTCATTTGATTCCACATAGGTGAGCTATAACTAAAGGATCAAATCAATTTAGCATGCTCTTTTAAGCCTTTTGCTAAACCCAGATAGTGTATTTCAAGAAACAAAAAGAATTAGATGCAAAATTTAAGACATTATATGGAAATTCTATTTATGATGTGAAAGTGCTTATGAAAGTCTTTCCCTGAGCCTGGGCCACACAGGCACACCTGGACTCCAGCCACAAAGAAAAATCGTTACCTCTTATTGGGACAAGTGAGCCATCTCAAAGGAAACTGGGTATGAATTACATTTTTCAAATTCTTGCCTATTAACTGGGTCTTTTTCTATTCATTACACATGTAATTTAAACAACATACTTGCATTGCTTATAATCTTATTTTCCCATTAGACATTAGACATACCATTGCTCTTCTATTTGGGTTCATTAATTGCAAATGTAGCAGCTTATTTTTTTTAAAGCTTAGAAACACACAGATTATCTAAACATTAAATTCAAGACTTGACATTCATGAATTCATAGAATTCATTTCTCTGGCTTAAATGTTAAATTCTCAATAATAGAAACAATAATGAATGGCAGTCATACTCTTTACTTTCAAAGGACATTGAAGTTCACTTTGTTACTCAGGAGAGAAAAAAGTAACTGTCTTTCAAGAAATGTTGTAAAGGCCTTTCTTCCTAAAAATTGGATGTATGCATGGGGAAAATGGAGATGTTCTAACACCATTTCCAACCACATTCTGCCAATTTATGTCTTCTCAGCATGGCCATAATTAGGCATAAGATTTCCATGCAGTCAGCCTTCATCTTCAAGTCACGGCCATCTGTGTTTGCTGCAACATTCCAATCCATTCACAAAAGTCTAGTTTCAACTTTGAAAAGATGAATGTCACCGCAAACTCATTTTTTATTGAATTTCCCTGAAAATAGCCTGATCCACAAGTAGATGACATATCATTCTACTTTCTTATTTTAAAATTCCATTATTATACCAAAAGAAAATGGTAAGAAAAAGGCTTTAATAAAATGGACATTTTGATGCATAAGTTATTGATGAGAAGGACCCATTGAAGAATAGAGATCCTTCCCAACATCTTCCTCAGGCGACCTCAGGTGGAAAACTCATTCTGAATTACATTTTCACATGTAAAGCCAAGATGAACAACCAGAGGTAACTTTCTCTACAAGTAGAAATCCAATGGGGACAGGGCAGGGTACAAAATCATCATTCACTGAAGAAAACCCCACCATATGCTAAGCACCACATAAGGATTCACTTAATCTTCCCAATAGTCTTGCAAAATCAGTATTATTTTTCTCTTTCACTACTGATTAGAGAATTTCGATAGCTTACTCAAGGTCATACAGAGGCAGAGAGAAGCAGATATGGTCTCATTGTAAAGACATTCTTACAATTTAAATACTAGGAATTTAGTTACAAAGTATGAGAAGCAGAGCTCAAATAATATTTTGAGAAAGGAGATGAGGGGAGCATTCATGCACTGAAGAGGGATTTGAAGGGGTTGATCTCCAAAGGTCTCTTCAACTCCTAGATTTAATGGATCTGAGTTTCTGTCCCATATGGATTACAAATTCCCAGTGTCACGATACTGTTGCAAGTGATTCCATGACACTCTGGAATGCTAAACGACGCTGGTGGGCTAATTTCCTACTCTCACTGTATTCATCTGCTGAAGCTACCACACAAAGCACCATAGATTGAGAGGCTTGAATGATATAAAGTTGTTATTTTTCACAATTCTAAAGTCTGATAAATCCAAAAGTAAGGTGCTGGCAGGGTTGTTTTCTTTGATGGCCTCTCACCCTGGCTGTCTGCTCACTCTGTGCATGTCTACATCCTAATCTCTTCTTTTTGGAAGGAACCAGTCAGATTGGATGAGAGCCCACCCATATAACCTCTTTTATCCTTAATCTCCTTGTTAAAGGCCCAGTCTCCATATACAGTCACATTCTGAGGTACTAGAGGTTAGGACTTCAACATATGAATTTTGTAGGAAAACAATTTAGCCCATAACATCCAGCCAGTCCTTCTCTAGCTGTTCCTTCAACTACTTTCAGAGCAGTCTTCCTTAAAGGTTGTTTTCAGAACTCCATAAATACTTATTTGATGCTTACTATATTCAACTGATTATTCTGCAGGACAAACAATATTCATTGAATAATGGCTGTGTGAGCAGGTTGGCATTGTACATACAGAGGCACAGAGCTATAGTTCATGTGCTCTAGGAAACGACAAACTAGTTAGAGGAATAATTCTGTTATTGTCAGCACCACTATTGTCTTCATTGTGAACAATTTATTGAACATTCAGTAAATTCCAGGCCCCAATCTAAGGGTTTTGTAAAATGCAGTTATCCTCATTGCTATTGTTATTCCAACTTTATATTTGAGTAAACTTAGATACAGAGAGGGTGAGTACATTAACCAAGTTGGGCCAGCTAATTAAAGAGTTGGAAGTTGAGCACAGGTCATTTGATTTCAGGACTCAACCTGTACATACACATGCACGTGCGCACGCAGGTGCACGCACGCGCGCGCGCGCGCACACACACACACACACACACACACACACACACTATATCAAAAGTGAACCACAGACAACCGTGAACCACAAACCAAGCATGTCAAACTCTCAGCTCGTGGGCCACATGTGGCCCACAATGAATATTTTTGCAGCCCAGAAAATTTAACAGTATGTAAGAAACGTTTTAATAAAAATTTCATAACTTAATTTTTATAACATCCTGTGGTATATAATTATTAAGAACAAACTACAATGTTCACTAATGACTGATTATTATAATTGTGTTGCATTCATTTCTCCTACACACCTTATGCGCAGGCTCACCATTTCTCCCTACCAATACTAGCAGCGAATATTTTAGCAGCAGATTGCCATGTCATTAGTCTGGAACTGACTTGTTTGGTGTGTGCAACAGGAAATATTTTGCTTTCAGAGAACAAGAAAAATGGGCTTGTTTGCATTATGTTTATTAATTTGTGCAGTTATTCAGTGTCTGGTGTGTTAATGTTCAAGAAAATATTAATTTCTATTAAAATGTTCTATTATTTTATGTTAACGATTACTCATTTGTTTCAGCCCTTTGTATTCAGCATGTCTCTCAAAATAAACCTACATTTCTATGAAAATTGAAGCCTTTTGTTTTTTTGTGCCCACATAAACTTAAACCTTGCTTATTTGGCCTATGTTAGCCTTTGAGTTTGACATGCTTGTTGTAGACAGTAAGAGGAAACCCTGCATTGCTGGCTCAGATTCTATTCCTGGTTCTTCTACCTCCCTGATTTGGACAAGTAGTTTATATTATTTATAACTTTGTTTGCTATTCAACCTCACTTTAATAGTAGGCAAAAAAATAAAGAGATGTGCTATAACTGAAAGATTCTATTATTTATGTTGTGATTTTTAAAATTTAACTGTTAAAAGATCTAAAATGATACAACAGATATTCGACAACACTTATCCCATAGTATTCCCAGTATTCAGGTCTTCCTCTGGACATTCATAATTTGAACCTAGATTTACTTTCCTAATAGATCTATACTTCTCCTTTGCCTTAGTCTTCACATCTATTTTTCTCTAAATAGATCATTTTATAGTTTACACTATAAATAATCTCAAATCCAATCCAAAGAGAGAGATTGTAAATAAACAAAAAAGTAAAACATAGAGAACTGATATAAGGGATCAATTCAGCCTTCCTTATGGAGAGTGAATGCAATTATTCAACCCCTTGTTTTCCTACTGAAATGAGATTGTACACATAAATCTAGAATATTGGTATCACAGCCTAAATTCCAAGAGGTTTGTTTTGCTTGATAATACAATCCCTGATACTATGGACTTTGATTAAAGACATTTTTTCAGCATTTGGAAAAGGGGGAAAATTACATCTTCATTTTACTATGAAATTTTTTATGTATATAATAGAGTCCCTGCTTTGATCAATGCATTTCTTACTTTATTGAATTTATACTCATACAAATGGAAATAACACCAGCAGAGGAGGGAAGGTCCTATCATTCATTTTAATTAAATCTTATCTCAATAAATGTTTGTTGCTTTCATCATTTTAATATTGAACAAATGGCAAATTATAGCTAATAAATGTGTTTCTACAGGAGATTTAGAAAAGAATCATTATAATTTCCAGACTAAATTCATCCAAATATCTAACTCAAGGATGGAAAAAGGTAAGTTCACAAGCAAGGCAAATCTTGCTTGCTTTCAAACTTTTTATTAATCTATAATATTCACATGAAACAATTTCTTTTGGGTGATAATTCAGTCCTCTAACTATGAATAATAGAGGAAATCTGCATACAAATTTCCTCATTTGGCTTTTCATCTCTATCCTTTATCATATCCTATATAATAATAAAGTAATGTAATTTGACACTCATGCCCTTGCACAAGATGGCTGTCCCCATGTGGTCAAAGATGGCCAGCAGGGAGGGTAGTAGTGGCTATCAGGCCAGTAGGGAAGGGCAGTTAGGGGTGACTAGGTTAGCAAGGGAGGGCAGTTGGGGGCAATTGGGCCAGGAGGGAAGCAGTTAGGCATTAATCAGGCTGGCAGGGGAGTGGTTACGGGGTGATCAGGCTGACAGGCAGGCAAGCGGTTGGGATCCAGCAGTCTCGGATTGTGAGAGGGATGTCCCAGACTGGAGAAGGTGCAGGCTGGGCTCAGTGACAGCTTACCCTCCCCCGTCCCCCCCACCGTCCCCCCCCCCCCCGCACAAGTGCACGAATTTCATGTACCGGGCCTCTAGTTCTTTAATAAACAGGTAAATGTTAGAAGTGGGTCACTGAGTTCTGTGAGCTCCTCTAACAAATTAATTAAACCTAAGGTAAGGTCATGGGAACCTCCAATCTATAGCCAGTCAAACAGAAGTTTGGATGACAGATAGCCTGGGCTTGCAACTATATCTGAAGGAGTAGGGGCAGTCATGTGGGACAGAGCCCTTAACCTGTAGGATTTCATGCTTTCTTTAGGTAGATACAGTTAGAATTTTGTTAAATTGTTGAAAAGCCAGCAGGTGTCTGAGAATTGCTGGTTAGTGTGGGGAAAACCTTTACACATTGTGGTGAACACAAGTGTCAGATATAAAGAGCTCCCTGCAAAGGCAAAGAAACTCACAGGAGAAAGAAACACACAGTAAGGAAGAACTGAGTTTTCCCTACATAGAAAGGTGGAAAACTGAGTTTTTCATTTACAAGTTCTTTATTGGAATAAAAGGAAAGGCATGTTGAATTCCCTAGAGCTCGGTATCCTCATCATTAGATGGGATAATGAAAATGTCCATGTCACAGGGCTGTAGGGTGTGAAGTCCTTGAGTCAGCACAGTTCTATCTAAGTGCTAGGGGAAAATGTTAAGCTTGCTTCCTCTTTCATGTGCTCAGGTACTAACAAAGGCTGATATACCTAGTAGCATGGCTGCCATGCAAAGCAGTCCTTGGTGCAAAACCAATCTTGAATACATAACTTTTTTGCAATTATAATTTTTAGATGCACGTGTTGGAAGAAAATAAAGCTCCTATGAGCTGGCCCAAATTCCTATTTTCTCTGAGGGCTGCATAAATGGGCTTCTGCTATGGAATGGGCTTAAGGTTGCCAGATGAACACTTCTCCTAGAGCTTCTCAGGCTCCACTAAAATAAAAGTAGATTTGTTTATTTGACACAACAGCTGTCTGAGAATGGCTCAAATGCCACCTGCCTCCCCTGTTGCTGAATGAGGGAGACATGAAAACCAAACCAAGGCTCAGATTTGCTGCCAAATTTGATAAATTTCACCTCTCCCAACCTTGGTCCCTCTTCTCATACACAACACCTCGAGGAGGCACCTGCCTTCTAGAATTATCTACTGTTCTCTTTCCTACTAAAATCAACCCCTGACTGAACTAAGTTATTTTAGTCTTAATGACAGATAACACCTTAATGGGATACCATTTTAGGTCCATTTGCATTTAAATAGGAAATCATGCTGTAATTACATAGGAATGAAGCTCAAATAGCAGGATTGCAAGCATCCTGCCATGAAGATGTGTCAAGGAAATTTGGGATGAAGGACCTCCCAGAATATTCTTGAATCTTACACCAAATAGGCAACTTCAACCTACTGCCTTCTGTCCAAAAGGATGGGCAACTTAATTGTACCAATGTCAAGTTACTTTTATTTTTTCAAAGTATTTTTTAAAAGATTTTTTTAGCCAAAACCGGTTTGGCTCAGTGGAGATAGAACGTCGGGCTGCAGACTGAAAGGTCCCAGGTTCAATTCTCGTCAAGGGCATATACCTTGGTTGCTAGCACATCCCCAGTAGGGGGCATGCAGGAGGCAGCTGATCGATGTTTCTCACTCATCCATGTTTCTAACTCTTTATCCCTCTCACTTCCTCTCTGTAAAAAAATCAATAAAATATATTTTTTAAAAAATAGAAATAATAAAAGATTTTTTAGTTAACAAATAAAGACCTTCAAAATAAAACATTTTTAAAAAATTATCTCCTAGTACTACTGCTGGTTGATAACTATGGTTTTGCCATTTTTTAGATACCCTTTTATTAGTATCCTTCTTGGAGAACAATTATATATTCATGAGCACTAGTGGTTACAATTGATATTTGTCAATAATTTTATTTAACTACAAAATTAAAAATACATTTAGCTGAGAAATGCTTCAAAACAGTGGGTAAGAAGACAAGGCAGTTGATTGCCTATTTCTTTTGTGTGTTTTTTTAATATATTTTATTGCTTTCAGAGAGGAAGGGAAAAGGAAAGAAACACAGAAACATCAATAATGAGAGAGAATCATTGATGCACTAGCTGCTTCCTGCATGAGCTCCAGTAGGGATCGAGCACACAACCTGGGCAAGTGCCCTGACCAGGAATCAAACCATGACCTCCTGAGCCAAACTGGCTGGGCCTAATTGCCCATTTCTGTGGCCAACAGCCCCAACTCTTGTCACAGGACAGATTTTAAAAGCAAAACAACAATAACAAAAATTTTAGCATTTAGAGTATATGCTATTGAGTTTGATTTAGAAATTCAAGTACCAACTTTCTCCCAACAATTGTCTTTCAAAATTAGAACTCTAAGAAGGAAATTAAACATGAGTCTAGCCCCAAATGATTTCCACTAAAGTAGGTTAAGATCATCATGCAGTCCAGAAGCATTCTTGGGTAGTTCAAATGATGATGAGTGGAAACACTTCCAAGGACAACAGGGATGGAATGCCAAGGGCAACAGGGCCATCGGAAGGTGGTTCTTGATGAAGGCAAAGAAGCCATTTCCATTGGTTTGTACATGTGCCACCTATAATTTGTAAAGTTCTTTACAAAATGCTTCTGTGGTAGGCAGTTAGATAGATATGAGCAGAACAAGGAGATAGGCCAGGTGCAGAAGATCATCAGGGTAGAAAGCCTGGGTGCCTAGTAACAGGCAATACTGGGAAAATAAGGACTTTGCCCCAGGGTCACCTTTCCCCTAGCATATCACTGGTCATATGGTTCAGACCCACTCCCCTCCCTGGCATGTTATTTATTATGCAGTAGACCCTCTTGGAGGAGGAACAGGGGCCAAGAGTAGCCTCATTCAACTCCCTTGTATGCCCTTTGTACTGATCACTTCCTTAACCATTAACTCTTAGGTGTAACATCCAGGCCTCAGTTTTGTTTTAGCTTCAGGCCCCCAAAAAGCAGGAAAACCAGATAAGTGATGTCATGGCTGACCTTAGAACCAGCTGCACTGCCTAGGGATGCCCTGTCCTGGTTCTGACCTATTAGTAGAGACCACAACGCATTTGGAAAGGACACATTTAGAAAGCTGATGAATATTATATTGAGATCCTCCTCTGAAACCTCCAGATAAATACCCTCAAGACAGAGGATACTATATGATTCCCCAGAGGGAGCACACCTTTTCCCACCCCTTTCCCCAAGGGCGATTTCCTTGCCTTTCTTTTCCTCCTAAGATCCAAAGGCCCTTCATTTTTCTCTGTGAGTTGTTTCCTGAGCCCACACCAGTTGGCTCACTTTTCCTACCTCTGTGACTTTCTAAATAAACTTTTATAGTTAGAGTCTTGGCTCTGAATTCTTTCTTAGCCAGAATTCAAGAACTGAGGTTGCTGAACCAAGGTCCAATCGTCAATGACATTCTGGTGCTGACTCTCTGCCAACACTTCCACATATATAACCTCATTTCAAATTCCATTAGGACTTGCCAACACCTATGTGGTTCTGTGCTACAACTCAACCTTGCACAAGTCACAGCTTTGTGACATGAATATGCTCATCATTCCCATCTTCAGATGGAGACACTGATGGAATTACATGATGCAATTACAGTAATAGGAGAGTCATATCTTGACCCTTATTCTACCCTATGTCTACTGGTCTGCACTGGGCCACAGACTTCATCAGAATGATCTGTACAAATGTGGAAGCCACACTGACATTGCCTGGACCAAGTACAAGAAGAGCTATCTTTAAACACAGAGATATTTATTATAGACGTGACTTCTTTCTCCAACAAAGTGACAAAAATAATAAGGGCTTCACATGCTTTCTTATTGATCTACACAAAACTAAAAATTAGTACCTTTGGAAGTACTATCAAATTTCAAAATTTCAACCCTCAATGAAATCATGACACTTAATGCCTGAGAGCCTCAATATCCCCATCCAATAATAGGCATGAAGAAAATGTCCTTGTCACAGGGCCCTACTGAGGAAAATATTCTTTCTGCCAGATGTAGTAATGAAACTGTTGTCTCATTATCATCCTGGAAATTTAAGCCAAGCAGAATTTTATGGGGTATATTCTATTAGATTGCACAATGAATTGTTCTTATAGCTGAAAATGGAATTATGATACCAATCTAAATATGGAAGTCCATACTTCTTCCATTTTTATTTATTTTAGCAACCTAAAGAAGCCCTAAGACAAAAGTCAACTTTAGCTGCTGCTTCTGATTTTAGATAGCACAATATAATATCTTTCTTACCCCCAAAATCTTCCACAGAAACCCTAAAAATAGAGGAGCAGGCTATGATTGAAAAATCAATGAAAGTAATTCAAGCTTAAAGAAAAGGGACCAGATTCCAGTACAAGTTCCCACAGTCTGTGACTGTGGGCTGTAAGACAGTCACATCCTTAATCTAATCAAAGTTCTATCTAGCAAATATGGCCTTTGTCATTCATCTTGCTGAAGGTTCTTTTTCCATTCCAGACCCTACAAAATTTCCTGAGCTGATTGCTTCATCATCACTTCAACTGATATGTAGCTCATTCTTTTTATTTTTTTAAGATACTTGTTTTTGTTTTTTATTTTTTTTAATAAATATTTATTGTTCAGATTATTACAGATGATCCTCTTTTTTCCTCCATAGCTCCCCTCCACCTGATTCCCCTCTCCCGCGCACTCCATGCCCTTACCCCCCACCACTGTCCTCATCCATAGGTGTAAGATTTTTGTCTAATCTCTCTAATCTCTTCCCACACCCTTCACGCCCCCTTCCCCCCCAAGAATTGTCAGTCCATTTCCTTTCTATTCCCCTGATTCTATTATATTCACCAGTTTATTCTGTTCATCATTTTTATTAACTTAATTTTCAGATTCCCTTGTTGATAGATATGTATTTGTTGTTCATAAGTTTTATCTTTACCTTCTTCTTCTTCCTCCTCTTCTTAAAGAATACTCTTTAGCATTTCATATAATCCTGATTTGGTGGTGATGAACTCCTTTAGCTTTTTTTTGTCTGTGAAGCTCTTTATCTGACCTTCAATTCTGAATGATAGCTTTGCTGGGTAGAGTAATCTTAGTTGTAGGTTCTTGCTTTTCATCACTTTGAATATTTCTTGCCACTCCCTTCTGGCCTGCATAGTTTCTATTGAGAAATCAGCTAACTATTGTATGAGTACTCCCTTGTAGATAACTAACTGCTTTTCTCTTGTTGCTTTTAATAGTCTCTCTTTATCTTTTGCCCTTAGCATTTTAATTATGATGTGTCTTGGTGTGGTTTTCTTTGGATTCCTTTGTTTTGGGTTCTCTGCACTTCCTGGACTTGTAAGTCTATTTTTTTCACCAGGTAGGGAACATTCTCTGTCATTATTTCTTCTAATAGGTTTTCAATATTTTGTTCTCTCTCTTCTTCTGGCATGCCCATAATTTGGATGTTGGTATGCTTGAAGTTGTTCCAAAGGCTCCTTGCACTATCTTCATATTTTGGGATTTCTTTTTGTTTATTTTTTTGGTTGGGTATTTTTTGCTTCCTCATATTTCAAATCTTTGGTTTGATTCTTGGGGTCCTCTAGTCTATGTTGGATTTCTGTATATTATTCTTTATTTCAGATGGTGTATGCTTAATTTCTGACTGGTCTTTTTCCATTTTTTATTTATTTATTTATTTATTTATTTATTTATTTATTTATTTATTTTTGGCATTCTCATTAAGATCCTTTGAAGGTCTCACTAAGTTCCTCAAGGGTCTCACTAAGTTTCTTGGCAGTTTCCAGAAGATTCTTAAGTAACATTATAACTGTGATTTTGAACTCTATATCCAGTAGTTTGCTTTCCTCCATTTCTTTCACTCATGACATGTTTCTTGGTCTCTGCATTTTGGTTGCTTCCCTGTGTTGATGGAGTGGCTTTGTGTGGTAGGTGACCTATAGGACTCAGTGGCTCAGCCTCCCCAATCACCTGAAGTGGAAACTTTTGGTTCACCTCTTTGTGGGTTGAGTGCATAGTCTTGTTGTAGTTAAGCCTTGATTGCTGTTGGTACACTGGGAGAAATTGACCTCCAGGCCAATTGGCTGTGAGGATCGGCTGTGTCTATCATAGAAGAACTGCTGTGCTGGAGACATCCTTATGGGGCAGGACTTACTTCAGTGGGGCTTTGGTGCTCTCTGAGTTTGTCTCTTGAGTGCATTGCTTATGTATGTGAGGAGTTGAAATCTGGTGTTGTCTCACACTGATCTCTAGGTACACTGATTCCTGGATCTTCAAGGAGGTGCAAGTCATCTAGTGTCTGAGGCCACCCAGCAGGAGCTACAGTGAGATCTGCAGATTTCTCCTATTGCTTGGGGTTTGGAAGTTTTGGAGCTGTCTGACCCAGTTGCAATTTGTTAGGTTAAACTGCAATAGGGCAGGCCATTCATATGCAAAAGCTGTTGTGCACAGCTGGGACAGGTTTATAAATTGGGTGGGGCGGGGTCTCAGGGAATCACTAGGGCATGGCAAACAGCAATGGCTTGTCAGTCAGCCCTCTCTGCTTCTCCGTGTTTCCATGTCCCACTACCCGTGCCCCAGCACAGTAAACAATGATTCCTGTGTGCACGTCTGTGAGAAAGCCACCCTCACTTTCCAACCCCATGCCAGACAGTCCAGTTTCTCCCTGTATGAGTCTGGGTCCCCAGAGTCTTGCTGGAAACTGGAGTTCAGAGGAGTTAGGAGCTTGTATCTCCCTTCCAATTGGAAAAAAACAGTATACTCAGTTGCCAGCCCGATTCACACATGCACTTGCGTACCTCTGTTTTTCCAAGCCTCTGCACCTCCTACACACTCTCAATGAGCTTCTTTCTTTCCTTCTAGTTATAGAACTTCTACTCTGCCACTTTCCCATGGTTCTGGGTGATAGTCATTTTGTCTTGTAGTTGTAGTTTTGGTGTGGTTGTGAGAGGCAGCACATACAAGTACAGTGGTACCTCGAGATATGAGTTTAATTCGTTCCGTAACCTTGAGGCATGGGAAACTATGAGACACTTGAGTTGCGATAAACTGGTGGGTCGTGTGCAGCCAGCCAATCCACGCTATTACTCCTATCTCAAAGGTTGCTCATATTTCAAAGCAAAAATTGCTTGCTTGACAGCTCATATCTCAAAAATCTCGTATGTTAGGGTACTCATATCTCGAGGTACCACTGTATATACCTTATGCCGCCATCTTGGTTTCTCTCCATTCTTTTAATATTTTAATGTCTGCTGACCATTAATGCCTCTTGCATCAATGTTTAATTTGCCTGATTTATATAATTTAATTCAACTGTCTATTACTGACACCATCTGATGGCGACTATCTATTATACTTGCTTATCAGCACTTAAATATATATTAAATCAAACCGAGACCAGAGAATACAAAGGAAAAGGCTAAAGGTAAAATGCAATGAAAAAAGCATGTAAAGAAATGAAAAAGGTTAGTAGAAAATAAAAAGAAAAAACATGGTAGTGAAGTTAGGAAAGCATTTACTTGTTAAATTATAATGTGGAAAGTGAATAAAGAGATAAAAAGTAAATTTCCTAAGTTTTTTCTAGATGTAGACACTAATACACATGCATAATTACTTGTGGAATGTATAAATGCTACTGTATAAGTTGCCACCAGTGTTCCTATTCATGTGCTTCGTTTCCCCCTAGTCTTCTGCCAAAATATTGTGACTGTGCTAAAAACAGATGTGTAAGTGGCAGTTCTGATGTCCTCCATAATTAATGACCTTTGATTCCAGACAGCTTTGAAATATTCCACATTTTCTGGCCTCTGCTGACTCCTAGAAGGAGTCAGCTCTTGTCCTCTGTGCCCTTCTTTCCACACTCAAGCGTTATATGATATCCCACTGCACATGTCACATAGTCACCTCTGTCTGAGGTTGAAACACAGCTCAAATTTCCTGCCCAGAACCCAAGTGGAAACCAAGTACAGTCATAGAGAGAGGGTGGATTGTGTTCAGGGCAGCAGTCCAAGGGCCTGTGGTAACCTTGCTCCATTTATCCATCACTGCACAGCTGTTGTATTCCAGGGAGAGCTTGCTCATTACCTTCTGGAGCCAAATTCTTTTTCCCTTATTGATTTGGAAATATCCTACTCAACTACAGAATTATCATTAAACTACAAACTATCCTCCAGTGTGAGGTTGGAAAGGATTAATGCTCATGGCTCAATTAAATGCTTATCTTAGCCTCAAAAATGCCCCTTATGTCAAAGGAAGTTGAGTATAGAATAAGTTCCTTCTTGCTAATGATAAACAGACATGGAGGTTGGGCCAAGTTTCTTGGGATTATTCTTGGAATACAAGGACAAGGCAATTAGAAGGAAGAAATCTTATAGGGACTCAGGTCAGTCTAACTGGTGTGGTGTAATGACAGTCCTACCCCTTCCTCACAGAGGTGGTGGGTTCCTGGCCAATTTCCAGTTGAGGCAATATTTGAGTAGCATCTTCTCTGAATCTTCCTTATCTCACATTCCATAGAAATAAACCAAGCTTTTAAGTGGGTATCAGGCAAAGAATAACCATGGATTGAGCAGACATCTTAGCCTGGACTAGTATCAAGTGGCTCGGGTGAATAGAATTACCTGCCTCCATTCATAGGCAGAGCAATCTCCAATTCCCAGGAGCCAGACTATGTTATGTCTGCAATGATTTCTTTCCCTTTAACGAAGATTGCACAAAGGTAATATGACTTCAGTCTGATGGAAAAATTCAAAATGTTTTTTCCTAAGATATAAAGCACAGAGTATGAGTTTTTAGAAAACAAAACAAAAAATAACAAAAATCTCTCTGATCAACATTATTAGTCATTAGAAAAATGCAACTCAAAACTACAACCAGATCACTTCACACACACTAGAGTGGCAAAAGTCAGAAAAGAAAACAAAAGAAAAGAAAAGGAGAGAAAAAAGAAGAAAGGAGAAGAGAAAGGTAAGGGAGGGGAGGGAAGTAGCAAATGTTGGTGAGTATATAGAGAAGTTTGAATCCCCATGTATTGCTGGTAGGAATGTAAAATAGTTCTTTGGCAACTGTGAAAAACAATTAACATTTCCTCAAAAAGCTAACATAGAATTGCCATATGATCCAGCAATTCTGCTCCTTTGGTATACACTCAAAAGAAGTGAAAACAGATATTCCAACTAATACTTGTACTCACATGATCACAGCAGCACTAGTCACAATAGCAAGAACTAGAAATGATTCAAATGTCCATCAATCATAAATGGATAAACAAATTATTGCCCATCCACACAATGGAATATTACTCAATCATAAAGAGGAATGAAGTACTGACACACGCCACGGCATGAATGAACCTCGAAACATCATGCTAAGGGAAGGCAGCCAGATGCAAACTGTCACATATGATATTATTTATGTGAAACATCAAGAATAGTAAATCCACAGGGACAGAATGCCAAAGAGGCGGGGAAGAGAATGAGGAGGGGATGGGGAGTGACTTCTGAATGGGTGCAGTGCTTCCGTTGGGGAGAGGAAAACTAGATAGAGGTGGTGGTCCAGACACATTGTGATTGTACTGAATTGTTCACCTTAAAATGAGTTAAATTTGTATTAGATGAATTTCACCTCAATTCTTTAAATTGTTTTAATACTCTATCAAGACTGGTGCCTGACATCACTTGCCTCAAAGAAGGGAGTTTTGTTCCCTTTTCTGCATATCTCCACACCTTCTCTACCACACCTCCTCTTGATTCCATCTTCTCTGGAACCATCCTCCATTAACTATACCCCTCCCCGCACCTGTCACATCAGCCAGTTTCTTTCCTTCTGTTTATTTCAATGTGGCACATCTCTGCTCTAGGAGTAAAAAAACCTCCTTTTGACCCAGTTTCCCACTTTCTCCCTCCACTCCGTGCCAAACTTATCAAAAGGGCAAGGCATTTTAGTGACCCAAGCCCCTTCTTGCCTCTATAATCTGGCTTTCTGTCCACTACCATTGCTTCCCTACCAACAGCAAGATCCTGGCTGGATTCTCCAACCTCCTGCCCAAGGAAGCAGCCAATTTTCTGGAAAGCAAGCCCTTCATTTCCTTCCTCCTCTTTACTATCTAAAGAACTTGCAACAAGGACCAATGAAAAGTTTACAGGGGGGCAAATGCCAATTAAAATTTGATGAAATCTCAAGCCTTGCACATCTTTTTAACATTCTGGGTAACAAAACGGCGGGGGCATGGGTGGGGGGTGGAGGGGTACATAAAGCATTCCTACTGCTCCCCAAAGCCCAGGGATTGTCTCAGCAAACACATGCAGTTCTTTGAGTCAGGACCTAATGATCCCATTTTTCATGGAATACCTTTTCTTCTTGAAAGAAGGACTCACAGACAAACTAGGCTTCTTCAGAAATGGCCATTCAGCAGATACTTTCTCTCAAATGAACCGAGTAAGACTGCCACTTCAAAGAAAACAACCACTAGTTTTTGTTGTCAGAGATAACATTTGAGTTTTAAAAGCCTTAAAGGAGAAATAAAAATTTTGGAAAACGTTTATCTTTCATTATGAGCTTGACAAACCCCCAATACTTAAAGATGACTTTGATGAGATTGGTGGTGATATTAATCATGATGTGATTTTGGGGGTTATTGTATAATGAAAGGTAACATTTGGAGGCTCTGTATAAGTCCATTACTTTCCAAATGACCAATCTGTGATGTTATAAAAACCATTCATTGGCAGAAAATCCAAAATGCAGAACAGACCAATGGATTTTAATGTACCAGAGTACAAGAGATCATTGATATGGTTTCAGATTCCACATTCAATTAACCTTTATGAATCTGCCGCTTGTCCAGTTCTGGAGTATTTTCAAGATACTCAATTATCTGCAAAAGCTATTAAAACACTTCTCCTCTTTCCAACTGAGAATCTCTATGAGGCTCAGTCTTCTTCCTATACTTCAACCAAAATAACACTTCACAATAGATGACATATAAAAGCAAATGTAAAAATCCAGCTCTCTTCTTTGGAGCCAGACATTAAAGAGATTTGTAAAAATGAAAACGGTGCCTTACTTCTCACTAAGTTCTTTTTTGCTTTGGAAAATATAGTTATGTTTCATGAAGAAGGTGTAATTTTTTATAATATGTGATGGGTTTATTAATTAAAAGAAATAATAAATACTTAATATCTTCATTTTAAATTAATGTAATAAATATCAGTAGATGGAACCCAATAAACAAGAGTTCCTTGGGGACCTCATGACTTTGTAAAATACAAGGGAATTCTGAGACCAAAAATTCAGAAAAACACTGGGCTAAGTGAAGTCAAATGCATTTGTACATAAAAGTGCAAACACCACATCCCCTGGAGGAGTCTTCACATGAATCTGTAGCTCACCAGTAGAGAGTGGAGGCCAACATCTAGAGACTGAGGCATAAGGATGGCCAGCAGGGAGGTATTCTGAAAGGAGGGGAAGATCTCCTCTAATTCTGGGAAGGAACCTAGACCCTGTCTGTGATTAAGACATATTTGTCCCATGTTGGTGTTTCTGTTCAGTTGAGGGGAAGTTATGCTGGACAATCCCCTCACACATCATAGGTCATTCTAAATGACCTAACACTCCCTCACTGGAAGGATAAGCTACAAAGGCAGGCTGATTCTTAAGAAGTTCAGAGGATGTCACGAAGAAAAAGACAAATACCATCATCAAACTAAAGCTCCAATCTGTCAGACTTCAGGGAGATAAATGAGGCCATTTGTACTTTTTATTATTACTATTTGCACTTTAAAGCCATATTTGAGGTAACTGTAAAAAACAGAAGCCTATTCTGGGGACCATTTAAATGGTTTCTTTCCCCCCTAAAAATATGAAAGAAATACTTCAAATGGGCACAGACTAGATATTTCATTAGAGAAAGGCTGTGGAAGTTGATGATGTTTCAGAGGAGATTTGGGCATCAGATGAAGCTCAAGTTCAAAGATTTCCGATGCCAGTGTTTTGACTTTCAACATCTGGAGAGCAGGGAGTCAGGTGGTTTTCCTCCCCTGTGTTTTGTTGGGGTGAAGCTCCATGCCTTACACATAGAGGTGCTCACAGAACGCTAGGGGAAAGAATGAAAATGTGCAGAAATAAATGAATATCCAAGATGGAGTGAAATAAATTCCTTTGGTGAGTGTAAGCAAAGCACCACCATGCTTTCCGGATCCCTAAAGGGGACGCCCTCCTCCGGCAAAGCCATTCAGCTTCCTTATTCCCAGCAGCTCATGCTAAGCTCACTGAATTATGGACTGAAAAAATAGGACAAAGGATCAGTATTTTATGGAAAGACAAGAAAAGCAGGCCTGCCAAGTTCCAAGCGATGGCTTTTCTTCTTTCAGGCATCATTTAATCAGTACCTTATTTCCGTGTTCTAAAATTACTCACTCAAATCTCAGAATAATAGTTATATCTTTGATGCAGACTTATGAGTATATCTTCTCTTTGTAAAGTCTGAGAGATGTAATGAACTGGACAGAACTGTGAGAAAAGGGCTCTACACCTGAGTGCCTAGGATACAGTGAGGCCCTTTGATTTTTTCATGGACTTCCTCTGCTATCCTCCCACCCCATTTCTTTCTCTCAGTGTTACCAGGTCACAGTCTTTTTTCAAGATCTCATGAGGGCCTTTTATATTTGCGCTGACAGAAAAAAAGAGGCTATGGGAGAAGTGATGGGTGAGAGAATATGACATCCATTCCTGCCCTCTGGCACACTGCTACTGCCTGAGAGAGTTTCACAGAGGACTCAAACCAACAGAAGGATGGCCTCAACGGCTCCATTGATTCCATTGACCTACTTCCTTTCAAAAAGAGAAAGAAAAGATTGGCAGCATTGCTTAAGGTGGACCTCAGTGCTGACTACAGCGCTCTGGGTCACACTGTCTCTGAGAACCTCAGAGACTATTTTCCATTTTATTATTCTATCAACCATATATCAATCATATTTAACTACCATATAACTCAAATTACATGTCAAATTATATATCTAACTTGGCACTTAGAAAACTGGTTTCCCATCATATTTTTGTTGTTTTGTTCATTCAGTTCATAGGCACATTTTCAGCAGCATCCATGCGGACAGCACATGCTATGTGTTATAAAGGATGCTGAAGGAAGCAGGCACAGATCACAACATCAAGAAACTCACCTGCCCGAGATTCCCCTGGGAAGCCCAATAATCCCACATCTTAGTTGAACCTGTGTCAGGGCTCAGAGGACATACCTGCAACTCTTTCCCACAGCCCAGCCTGCATCACCATGATTTACTGGTCCAGCACCCTGCCCCCACAACCTTCCAACTCCTATCTCAAAGGCCATGTCATCTCTGACCAAATGTGTATCTCCAGAGCCTCAGCCAGTATCAGGCATATGGCAGGCAATAACTCTGCAGTGAGGTGAGTACAAATAATAATGGATGTAAAGAAATACAAGCATACATCAATACTCATGTGTCTCATAAGAAAAATAAAATGTGCCCTGACCTGTTTTGCTCAGTGGATAGAGTGTTGGCCTGCAGACTGAAGGGTCCTATGTTTGATTCCATTTCAAGAGCATGTACCTTGGTTGCAGGCACATACCCAGTAGGGAGTGTGCAGGAGGCAGCTGATCGATGTTTCTCTCTCAAAGATATTTCTAACTCTCTATCCCTCTCCCTTCCTCTCTGTAAAAAAATCAATAAAATATATTTTTTTATAAAAGAAAAAGAAAATGCAATAGGGTTTTAGAGGAGAGAGTCAGACTGAGGGATTAGGGTCAGCTTCCAGAAGCAAGAAGAGTTTGAGCTATGTCTGAAGTATAGTTAGGAAGATAGGAGGGCAGGGGCTGAGATTGGGGCTAGAGTGGTGTGGCAACTAAGGATTCCAGATGGAGGGAACAGCATGTGCAAAACTACAGAAATCTGAGGAAGGAATGAGGTGTGTGTGGGAGGAGAGGGGGGCCACACCTACAGGGATTGTGGGAGGAGCTCAGGCTGGAAGCTGGAAAGGGTGCTCATGCACACAGCTTAAGCATACTCCTCTCTCTGCTCTGGGAATGAAATAGAAAATAAACCTCAAAAATGAGAATTTACTTCAAGTCCTACCAAAGAGGCACATGCTTTTGAAACAGGAAAAACGATAAGTAGAGGGGAAGGATAGTATCACCTGCCCAAGCCACATGGGCTGGAGAATGAGGACAGTGGATGTTAACAAGTGATGAATAAAAAACAACTTCAGGGCAGTGATTTATTTCCCATAAACCAAACCCAAGCAGAAGAACTCGGCCATGGGAAGACTAGGACTTTCTAGAACTTGAGCCTTTGACTTCTAAGAGCACGGAGGAAGGTAACAGAAGGTCAGGAATCTTCAAGAGCCCAACATGCTAGTACTTTTCTCATGTGCAGGCCAACCTCTGGAGACAGAATTAAGATACAGGCTCTAAGGGAGATTATTAATGATTCCTAGCCATGATGTCAGTTCACTTCTCTCTCAAAACACAATCTGAACAGTCAGCTCTAAGATCGGATCCAAATAGCCTAGAATGATGGATTCCTAAGCTACAGCTAGAGAGATTTCTAAGGAACATTTTAAGAATGGGGGCCTGACCCCACTTATCTATCAATATAAATCAGAGCCAACAAATAAGACAGTTTGGGAATATGTATTGAACCATTATATCATTTATCAGCAGTTATCTTTTTTATTAATTCCATGTGACCCTGAATTTATTAACAGCCAAATCCCTGAATAAAGTTATGTTTCATATTTGTGTTATGAAATCAGCAAGAATAGGAAGATGATAAACACTATTCCTAAGACCTTTATTTCCAAAATTATGGTCCACAACCTACTTTTGCATCAGAATCACCATCTATCTAACAAAAGGCATCATAATCTGAGTGAGGGGCCTGGAATATGACTTTTTGTCAAGGGGCTCAGGCAAATATTAGGCAAAGTAAATTTTAAAACTACTCCTTTAATTTTGTGGGCAAGGAATGCAATTGAGTAGAAGGGTACAACAATGAATTGGAGAGAAAATAGAGAAAATTTTGTGATAGTTCATTTTATATGTCAACGTGGCCAGGCCATGGTGCCTAGATATTTGGTCAAACATTATTCTGGATGTTTCTATCAGGATGTTTTTGGATGATATTTATATTTAAATCAATGAACTTTGAGTAAAGCAGATTGAACTACATAATGAGGGTGGGCCTCATCCAATCAGTTGAAGGCCTGAATAGAACAAAATTCTAATCCCCACCAAAGCAAAAGGGAATTCTCCCAGCAGTCTTTGGACTTCATCTGCAACATCAGCTCTTTCTTATCCACCAGTAGACTGCCTTTGGACTTGAACTGAAACTCTTTCCTGAGTCTTCAGCCTACTAGCGTCTTCCCAGTCAAATTTTGAACTCACTGAGACTCCACAATGAGTAGATCCAGAATGAACCAATTCCTTAAAATAAATTAAAAATATATCTCCTATTGCTTCTGTTTCTCTGAAAAACCTTGACTAATACACATCTCTTGCAATTGGGAGACAGGGTCCATGGAACCTAATTGAATCTAAAGAAGACTTAAGGCCCACACCAGCAAAGAGGTCTTTGTGACTCTCTGACACACCTTTTAGATAATTAAGGAATCATCAAATAGTGGCAGCCAACCTTAGTGACAAGATTCAAAGAGAAGCAGTGGCCAACAGTCCAAATATTTTATAAGGAAAAGAAAACATCAGTCAACTGTTATAACAAAAGGAGTTTTTTAAAAGGTAGCTTCCTACCATGCTATAGTAAAAATTTAAAAAGACCTTCCCAGGATGGGGCCATATCTAAGAACAGCAAGCTTAAAATTTTAGTACAAAGCGCCCATCAAGTCAGAACTGTGAAGTATCCTCTGGACAAAATATACCTGACAGAAAAGAAATGAGCCCCATTACCAATGAGAGTAGTGTGGTAACAACAGAATTGCTTTTATTTTTATGGATGATCCAATAAAAAGTTACAAAAATGATTAGCAACAGTAAAAAATTAAACTACCATATAGTTCTTTCTATTTTGCATTGAGTTTAAGGTTAAACTGTATAACTTCTAATTTTTGGAAAGAGTAAAAAGAAACAAACTTAATGATAATAGTCAATGACTAGTAAATTATAACAACAATCACAAGAAGCCATTGCATCCCTACTCCTGCCAATGCTAGTTCAACTCCCCTCATCTTTTTATGAACTATAGGACTCGCTTCCAGATTGTTCTCCAAGAGGACAAAGTGGGTCTATAAATGGACATGGTAATTTCAGCCTAATCGTTTGCTTCTAGTCACCAGGGACAATTATAGTGGTTCAGATTAGATGATTGCCATAATTTCCTTAAATCCACTGAAGGTACATGTGGACTTTGACTGAATCAACAACAGCAGAGGCTCCATACTCTAGAAGCCACATGGTGGACGTGGGAGGTGGCAGCAGAGGGAAGAGGTATCATCTCAGGGAGAGGTAAGGAGCTGGTGCCGTAATGAATGTGTTTCCTCTATAGTGATCTGCTAAAATTAGCATGGATTCCTCACTCAGGCTTTTGAGTCATTTTTTCAGTTTTCCAAGTTACCTGCCAGGTGCTAACCACTTCCACAACCTTTTCAATGAGTCGATTCTAAAGCACAGGCACAGCCTCTGAGATAGAGCTTTCATGCCAATGAGACCCAGGTGGGTCCACATGCTGCCAACATGATGCCTCAGGATAACAGGGTGAGTACTTCATGAATGAAAAGTTTCCCCAGAAGTGTCATCCATCCTAAGAGAAAGCTCACAAGGAATCTGAACCACTTTGTCTGTCCTAAATTCTGAGAACAGCCTCTGTTCCTTGCTTAAGACATTTCTCTTTTGCCAATATGAGCGTTTTGAGGGCTAATCAGTCTCCATAATCATTCACTGGGGATAATAAGAATGAATTTGGGGAAGACCCATATGTCCCCTCTTTGCAGCCTCATTGGGGAGCTCTGACATTCTTCCATGTTTCCATATCTTTTCTCAAGTTACTGTGCTCTAGTTTTGACTGTCCTTCCTTTTTACCCATTAAATAAGTTGATAAATGAAGCTTCCTCTCAAGAAAGAGAAGCACTGGGTCCAAGTTGGCTGAGACAGAAGGAAATGGACCCGCAGGGAAGGCTCTGTTCAGTAAAGGAAACCTCACACTTCACCTCCTGACTCTACCCCAGGGATTTTGTTTTTGACTTTGGTTTACGTCTGTGTTCCTCTTCTAAGATCAAGCAGAAATTACTATTCCCTTTCTTGGGTTCTGATAGCATTCTGCCCTCTCCAGGGGATATCTTACAGAAAAAAATGGTATATTTGAATCACTGCATTACACCTAAAATACATCAAAATCACGGGTTTTCTAAGATGGCATGAGCAATGTCTTTCAACATCCCTTTTTTTCAGTTACCCCATTCCTTCCACTTATCCAAGTTCCCACCACTATTACTGAAGGTGCTGGCATTACCATAAGGAGGTGTCACCAAAGAAAATTGACCAGTGCTACCCTTAAATTGGTCTAAACCAACTCATGCTCTTTTCCTATCGAGGGACCCACTTTACTTAACATGAACTCCAATGTAAATGCATGTAGAACTGGGGAGAGGGAAATGGAGGCAAAGATGCCAGACACAGAAACAGTGAGTACTAAGAGTGGTGGATGTGTCCTTGTGGAACAGGCTCCCTTATAAGGGTTAGGGTCTCTTGCTCCTGGCACTCAGGTGGCACCTGGGGTCCATCTGTCATTGCCTTAAGGAAGCCCTAGACTGATGGCAATTGGCCTCAGTGGCTACTCTGCTCCTTTTCTGGTCTGAGTCCTTTACCCCATCACTAATCAGAAAATGAGGAGGTGAAACTATACTCAGCCCCTGACGCCTCATCCTTGACCCTGTCCCTGGGACCCGAGCTACAGGGAACAAGACGCAGGTCCCACACAGTGTAGACCATGCCTATCCACAAGGTTAAAAATAACGTCAGCCTTTGGGTCTCAACCTCTTCTCATTCCTTCTCTTATTTTCACCTCGGTAACTGTTATTAGTAAGAGGGAAATGCAAAGTCTAAGGAGGGGATTCTGTATTAACTGGGAAATAAATGACTCTGCTTACCTTTCCCTCCTTCCATTTCTCTTGATTCTGCTATCAGATATGACGACGACTTCTTCTCACAGAAAACTCTGGTTCTTACCAAAGCAAAAAGGGCTTCACTGCACAAACTCATTGTAATTACTTTAGAAATCATGTGGGGATTTATATATCTGTGTGTTGCATACTGGCATATAATTGAAACCAGAAATGTGGGGAGCTTTTTAAAATACATTTATATCACTATATGTTTTCCAGGCTGCCGGTGTCCCCTTACCTCTGCTGGCTTCGTGGTGCAGGCCCCTTTTCCTGAGCACTCCAAGTCATGTGCACGGCTCTCCGCGGGAGCACAGGTGCTGGTCTTCACCACCAGGGTCAAGCGCAAAGCCGCAATGGATTTGGTAACAGAATCATTCACAAAGCCTAAAAGGAAATGAGACAAGAGGAAATGTGAATTTCACCAACATTCTTTTTACAAGTCTCTGAATTTAGTTTAGGCAGCATTCAAGTCTGGCCAAGAAGATGAAATGCGTTAAGTTAGGCAAAAGAATAAAGCACACACAGTAGCCACAGGCCTTTCAGACAGTCACTCCCCCATGAGAAAAACCCAAGGCCAACGAAAAGGATTTGCTGCCACTTCAGTCATCCCTTAGAGCAGTGGTTCTCAACCTGTGGGTCGCGACCCCTTTGGGGGTCGAACGACCCTTTTACAGGGGTTGCCTAAGACCATCGGAAAATGCAGATATTTCCATCACGATGCATAACAGTACCAAATTTCATGGTTGGGGGTCACCACCAAATGAGGAACTGTATGCAAGGGTCGAGGCCTTAGGAAGGTTGAGAACCACTGCCTTAGAGCCTGTTGTTCTGCTCCTGCCCTCGCTCTTGGAGACCACTCTTTCTTTCAAGTACATCCCTGCTCTAGCATGTTAGAATTCAACTTCCCTAATTTAAATCCATTTTCTCCCAGGAAGCCACCTGCCTACATCTCCCAACTCTCCTGCCTCCTGGTTACCTGAGGTAGTCACAGCACTAAATATACCCATTACCAGCCTGCCTGTGCAGACTCTGTGCCTTCACAGGCAGACATGCAATACAGGTTGGTATTCCATGTTGGGTTTATCAGTGAATATCTTCCTTGATAACCAATCTGGCTACACAGTATCAATTTAACTTATGTGGCTTTAACCAACTAATAATATAGGAATAATGATAGTTGAATATTTGCAGTATCATTGATGCATCATATTTATCATTCTATGAACTTTGTCTAGTGTGGCTATTTATAGATAGCAAGTAGAAATAAATAGGAAGTAAATATAGTCTCCAATTGAAATAAAGAAATAAATCCTGTAATTTTTTATCAATGTTATAATTATTTTACTGAGAATGTCTTTTTTTCTAGTAAGAATATTCACTTATTTATATTTAATTTTAAATTTCAAAATAAATCACTTATAATTAACATCTCCATCATCCAGGAGAAGACTCCTGTGTTACCCCTAAATACTGCTGAAGACCAGGTGGTGAAAATGATTCTAGACAGTCATGCCTCTCTGAACCCCAAAGTTCTCACGTGTTAAGTAAGGATAATAGACCCAAATTAGGATGACTATAGAATTTATGATCAAAATGGGGGCTCTTCTCAGATCAAAATAGGGTGCTTTTGTGATTACAATTGAACACAAGCATGAAGTGAGAAGACAGTCTCCTGCTCCTCATGTCCTGAGAAATATTCAGACACCAGGAATCTGCAAAGTGCAGTCTTACATTAATGCAAGAGATCATTTTAACAGGCAGAAGATGGGTGCAAAACAGAGCAGAAGATGGAATCCAACTCACAAGTGTCCAGGTTATGATGGAAAATGAATGCAAGTCAGAGTGAAGTGGAGACACACCTCAATTCCTCATTTGGAATTAAGAGGCCAGTATCTCTCAGTGTCTCAGTAAAGATTGGTGCTGCAGGCCTGACTCAGGATGACATGTTACATCCACAGAGACTAGTTGCTTTCTCTCAAAGATTTCCTATTAAGAACTTTATGGTAAACTGGCCTTAGGACAGAAGGAACAGGATGGTTTAGGCAAAGGCAGCTCCTCTGTAGAGCTTTCTACTTCCTCCATCAGGGCCTCGCACTGGATAGACACCATTCCTCTTCCCAGCCACCTTCACATGCCCTGCTTGCCCCAACTCTGTAAATGTTTCCCTGAAGCCCCCTTTGTCTGGCCTACTTCCCTTTCTTTCATCTCCTGGCTCCTTATTCATGAGCTTCTCCTCAATATCCCAACCCCCTCTGAGCTCAACCCATCCATCTCAAGTACATACTATCCATACATGTCCCTTATTAATGTTTGGGGTGGTATCTTGTTATACCACCTTTACCAAATCTTCCTGATGGCTAGGGACAAGTCAGAGAGGTGGCAAGCAGGAAGTCGGGATACGGATATATACAGGATATCCCAAAAACATGAATGCACACTTTACAGATCAATTGATGTTTCTTTTCAGCCAGAGTAAGCTTTGAACAAAAGAAATTCATGCTTTTGGAAGCTTAAAATGTAGTTGAAGTACAAAGACTGGCTTTATAATTATTCAAAGTGTGTATGATACATTTTTGGGACACAGGATATCCCCAAAATTTTATACATACTTGAACAGCTGATAACTCACTTAATTTTCACTCCTTTTCAGGTTCAACTGATTTGAAATAATAGGTGAAGCCAGCTTAAGCTTGAACAAAGGAAATTTATTCATTAGACTTTTTATGGGGATACATGAAAGATAAAGTTTATGGGACAAAACCAGCAACAGTTGACTAATTGAGGGTGCACAAATACTGAACAAAATGATTCTTGATATTTGCGATTTCATTGCTTCATGTTATCAGCAGTGCCTGGACCTGAATGGTCATCAGTTTGAAAACAGGCATTGGCAAAAAAAATTATTCATGTCTACAGATTCTTTTAAATTTTGAAAATGAACTGTATGTTAATAAATACCAACTTTTTAATCAGAGTGTGTATACATTATTGGGAGACACTCTATATATGACAGAGCAGCAAAGGTAATTCCTGAAGAAGAGGTTTCAAAATGTCTTGTCATCCAACATGGAAGAATAGCATTTATTCAAATGCATGGATCCCAGTTTTATAAGGAAGAGTGTGCTTATCAATTTGTGATTAGCCTTGATAGGGACACAGAGCCTGGTACAATGTTGGGATGCTATGAGAGTTCTTATTCAAAAAGACATTTTTACACATAAAATAATAGAGGTCAATCAGATATCAGTAATTATAAAGGTGTTTTTCATACCCTTGCTATGTTCTCTACTTTCGCACTGAAATCTACATCATCTGTCTACTTTCTAAGCATTTAGACCACATAATGCTTTGTAATTCTACTGAAGAAGAGACCTCCCTCCAAATGTTATTTTTAAAATTCTATTCAGCTATTAAATGCACTTAGCTGGTAGAAATTCAAATGAATGCACAGTTAAAAATATACATGGTGTAGTTTTCTAGATAATTTGCTTCCATTATCTCAATGACCATTTACTGAGCTCCCATCTACAAACCAGGGGCCATATTAAATGCTAAGGTTACTAAGATGAGTCACCCCTGGTTTCTGCCACACCAACATTCAGTCCAGAGTAGTAGGCCTTGGACTGTTTTGAAAGCAGAAGCTACATAATTTTACAAGGGCTTTTTCCAAGCAGATGTTTCTGGGCTCCAACACCAATGATTCAGAACCAATAATCTGGGATGGGCCCCTGACAGGCATGTTTTTTTGAAAAAGACTTCCTAAATAATTCTGACACATGCTTCCAGTTAAGAACCACTGGTCTGGCAGAAAAGCTAATCTAAATCATGCAAGTAATATTATTATTAAGGTAACAACCACCCTGAAACGGAGGCATCTAGGTGAGCCTCTGAAAGCACATTTTATGCATCTATTTCTGAAAGTTCTGCCAGCTCTGATTATTTAGACAGAATTGATATTCCCTCTTCTTCACAGGTCTCAGAAGTTCTTGGCCACAACTCTGCTAGAGGTTTCTATATTAGCTTTATTTGCTTAATACGACTGTGAGTATTTTGGCCCTAAAGTTCCTTAGTAAATGATTAAAGAAATCAATCTTTGCAACAGAGTGTCACACACTCCTATGTAATTCCTAATTATGTCACCTCATCTTCCAAAGTGAGTCGACAGGACAAGCATGCTATTTGGGGCAATCTACGGCTCACATGATGAGATCAGCACCTGGTGGCTCCTTCCAGGTCAGAGTATAATTTCAGTAAGTTGTTCGCACCTCTCTTTCACCATGTCTAAGGGAAAAGGCTTGGACTTCCTCATCGTGAAAAGCAATACTGTCCAATTTAACTTTCATCAACCTGCAGCTAGGGGAGGGAGATAGGCAGCCCCTGGGAAATGCCTCATGACAAAATCAGGAGCTGTGCCCTTTTCAAAGGGACGGTGGAGAGAATCAGAGTGAAAAAGAATTCATCTTTTACAAAAGAAGTTCTTTGAAGCTGGATTCGTGGTCATTTGAGAGTTTATGAAAGTCAATTTGATTCTTTTTTTTTTTTGAGGGGTGGGGAGCACAGTACTCATACCGATGGATACTTCTAACACACTTATAAGAAATGCAAAGCAAATGGTCATTATTTCTTTCTTTCTTAATTGTGTGATATCAATATGCACAACATAATTCCTGATCCAGGATGGATAGAAAAGCTTCCTCACCCTCCTCTGGAGTCTGAGGATGACACGCCGGTTCTGTCTGCAGAGACATTTTAGAGTGGGCATCGGCAACACCTGCATTTTCTATAGTCTTTTCAAAATCCAAGGCACTGACCTCACACAGGCCTATGAACTTGCTCCAACTAAGGCCTGATTTAAGTTAAAAGCAAGAAGGGGAAATAAAAGAAGGTGATTTATAAAAGAAGGGAGAGGGAAGAGGAAGGAGAGAAAGGGAGGCAGGAAGACTAGGCCAAGAAAAGGAAAAAAAAATCACAGGTTAGGAACTGTATGAGACAAAGGAAAGGAAATGCTCACGCAGAAAACAAGTGAGGCAGAAATGAAGAAAATGATGGCTTTCCATCAAATGTTTCAGGGACTCTTACACCTTTTATTAAAGGGACATTTTATCTTCTTCTCACTTTCTGGGCTTAATATTCTTCATTTCAAACACAACAAATGTAAAATTAGAGTTCTTTGAAAGCCATTATGAATAAACATTTATTTAAATCATAATTGTGCACAGTTAAAGTCTATAATTCTGATTATGAGACTGATATACTGAGTCATCCTAAATGGAGAGACCATGCATTCCATGGGGTGAGGTGAGGAAAAGTATATGGATGGAGGGAGAGTTGACCTCATTCATTCAACATTCAGCCATCGTTTATTGAGGTCCCAAGCAGGAGGCAGATTTTAGCTTGAACACTGAAAGGGGAGTAAGTGCTAAGGAAAGAGCTGAGGAGGTCAGCGTGTCAGATGGATGAGGACATCAGTGTGTCAATGGCCAGCATCGTGATGAGGACAGAGAGGCAGGAGAGACCTGATTACAGAGTGGTCTCATGAACCTTAGTAAATATTTGGATTCCATGCCAAGTGGAATGGAAATCCACTGAATGGTTTTAAACAAGGGAATAACACATGATTTATGCTTTTTTAAAGATCACATTTTGGAACAATAACCAAGAAGATTTTTGTATGTGGGATAAGAGAGAAAGGAAGAAATCACACATAGACAGTATAAACAACTTTGTGGGTGGAGGTGGTAGGCATGTGAATCAAAATTTCCATTGTGAATATATTAAATTTGAAACACTGATGAGACCTCTCCTGAAATGGAGCAATCAAGTTGGTGGGCAGATGTAGGACATGTGGAGTTATAAATGTTAGGGCTGACGCTTTCAATTTGGGTCTCATCTAAATATAGAAGTATTAAATCAATGGGACAGGGAGAGTGAACTTAGGGAGAGGAAAGAGAGAGAGAGAGAAGAAAAAAAAAAAACACCATGGCCAGCGAAACAAGCTTTACCGGCCAACATAAACTTAGTGTTGCATAGTTATCAGCCCTTACAGAATCATACTAGAAAAAATAGCTACAATAGAAATACCTATATGATTTTTTAATTGTGGGATTGATAAGGAAAGATAAGACTTCTGCATCATGAAGACCATAAAGAACTACAAGTGGGAGACTGGGCCCATGCAAAGAAAAAAAGTCTCCAAGCCTCTACACAGTTCAACTCAAACTGCAGAAGGAAAGAAAGAGGGAGGGATGGAGGAGGGAAGATATGGCTTGGGAGACCCCTTCTACTAGCTACACAACTGGGTGATTTCCCTAATGAGCGTTAAAACTGTAAGGAAGGCAAACTTTCTTCAAAGTTTATCCATGAATCCGTTAACACTGTGGTGTAACTGGTTATGAGGACAAATAAAAATTGAGTTTCCTTCTTCCTCCTCTCAGTCCTTCTCTCCTCTCCCCCTACCCCGTACCCCGACCCTCCCCTAACTCACACACAAAGACTCTGCCTGATCCACACTCCATACTGTGCTCATTAACACAGTAATAAAATGTTCTGCCATCATTACAGTCCTTTTAAAACAGTCACTTGGCCAAACTCACTTCCCTTAGGGCCAATGAGAAGCTGAGAGCACTAAGCGGGGTCCAGTCATTATCTCTGGAATGCAGTGGTGTGGTCAAGCACCAGTTAGAGCAGAGATGGCTGGCTCCAGGCCATTAACTGTTGATTTTACCACTTGTCTTCTTTAATATTAACACTAAAGAGCCTTAAATGGACTTTGTCGTTACTACCTCATTGGGATTAATAGCAAATGAAATTTGCATTTCTCACCTCAGCGGTTTGGCTAAAGACCATTTTCTTTCCTGTTAAAGGGAAAGCATACATGCAAAATAAAAATTCTGGCCGTAAAAACTTGAGCAGTAAATGTTGGAAACAAACTGCCTAGTCTTCCTATTAGGACTGGCGAGTCATCTGGCACAAACCTATAACCTATAAAAACTGTCCATAGTTGGGACAGTCCCATGGCTGGCACGCAATAGGCATGAGAAGTGTGAAATATCACAGATTCCAGCTCTCACTGGTAGGCACACCTCCTATGCCTACTCTTTAGAAAGTAGGATGGAGATTACTGCAAAGCTTAACAAGCCAGTCAGATCCCTGTGGATTTGTGACTCAATACTTGTTTTTTGGGGAATAAATCATTTAATTTTATATATATGTTTTTTGGGAATAAACAATTACAATTATTACAATATTTGTAATAAATAAATCATCTTTTGGCAATGCCAAGCCAGAGACAAAACACACACACACACACACACACACACACACACACACACACACACACAAACACACACAACTGTGAGGCAGGGAGCAAGCCTGAATGTAGACCAAGTCCAGGGCAACAAGATATAAAATGAGGCTTACTAATGCACCCCCACTTTGTAAAGAACACAGCTATTCCCATAGTGCACATATGCAGAATGCTGGCAGATTAGGAGTTAAGAAGAAAAATTAAATGAGCACTAAAAATGCTGTCACCACACCATGTACTAACGGAATGATGCCTCATTTGCTGAAGAATGTGCCTGTCCACAGCAACCACCAGGATCTCATTCAGAGTCTTTTAACTTTTTCTAACAAATCTTACTTTAAATTTCCATGTAAAGGCTGCATTTTGTTCTTGTTGCCTGCTTGCTTTTAAATTGTGATACTTAAGACAGTAAATTGCTTTTTGCAAAATTTTCTCATACAGAATATCTCATTTCCTGGGTTGTTTGGAGTAAGGTATGGTCAATAATGCTTTTGAATTGAAAGACACAATGGCACATAACAGCAACAGTACAGATAACTCTATCAATGTCTCTTAGTTAAAGTCATCAGGTAGGTTGCGCCTAGCCAAGTGACTGAAAAGTACTACACGTTCTGTACAGTTCAGCCTTGAATAGCATGGATTTGAACTGCATGGGTCCATTTATATACAAATATTTTTCAATAAATACACAGCTGGCCCTCTCTATCCCTGGGTTTCACATCCACAGTTGTGACTCTCTGGATATGGAAGGCTGACTGTACACATTGTTCTGTGCTATTTTATTTAAGGAACTTGAACTTCCTTGGATTTTGATCTCCATGGGGGTTCCTGGAACTAATCCTCTATGAATACTGAGAAACAACTGAAGTTTTAGGAGAGTCAAAAGTTATACATAGATTTTTTACTACATGGAATCAGCATCTGTACCCCTCACATTGTTCATGGATCAACTATAATACCATTTTCTCTAAAAAAAAAAAAAGAAATTGTAAAGACAGTGGTAAGATATTCTAGAAGAAATATACTGAGTGGCCAGATTATTATGATCTCTGAACGTATAATAATCTGGCCACTCAGTGTATGTATATGTATGTATGTATACACACACACACACACACACACACACATATGCATATATATATAAAATTAGAGGTCTGGTGCATGAATTTGTGCATGGGTGGGGTCCAGCCAGCCTGGCCAGGGGAGGGGATATGGGCAATTGGCTGGCCTGCCTGCTGCTTGAACTCCTGCAAATTTGCATATTAGCCTTTTATTATATAGGATATACACTGAGTGGACAGATTATTATGCATTCCGATATCATAATGATCTGGCCACTCAGTGTATAATCCACTTGTCTGAATATGTTGATTATTTTTCTCAACAAATCTTGCTGTCAGATATAACAGCACCTAAAAACTACTTTCCACCTTTAACATATTAGCATCATCCTCTGTCTATTCACCCTGCAGAGAAACTGCAAATTCTATATCAAAACAGAGGCTTAAAATGTATTTAAAATTTAGACTAAGAGTTCTTATGCTGATATTCTATACATTCCCAAAAGAAGTATCTATTCACACAGTAAAGGGTTGCTAGCACAAAGTGCAGTATTTTTGTTTAATTTTATTATTTTATTGTTTTAATTTATTTTTCAATTACAGTTTACATTCACTTTTATTTTGTATTAGGGAATATAGTCAATAATATTGTAATGACTATATATGGCATCAGGTGGGTACAAGAAATATCAGAAGGAGGATTTTGTAAAGTATATTATTGTCTAGTCACTATGCTGTACACCTGAAGCTAATATTTTAGTTTCATTTTTTTCAAGGTCTTCACTCTACCACATTCCCTCTCCATTAATATTAGACTAAATTACTGATTGTAAGTAAAGATTTAAGTATTTGAATGTGTGAGTAATTTCTAGTTGGGATCTATTCTTCCCATATCCCTTAGTAATAATAGAATTGGGAGTTTTTGTTGGGAATGGTGCCACCAGTGAAAGAGCACGCCTCTTCTCAGGGCCTCGGTGCCAGGACGAGTGGCACTTTGAACATTTAAGAAGACGAAGCATGCGCCCCCACACACACGCGCTCGCGCACACACACACACACACACACACACACACACACACACACACTGGCTCACATGTCACAGTGAATGGTGACAGCCAAGGCAGCCTGCCTGAATCTGGAAACTGAATCTATGTGTGGAGGACGTGGAGCTGCCCACTGATCCTAGACCAGCTCCCTCGAGACTATAACATGAGACTTAAATTAACCTGGAACTTGTTTGAGGTCTCTCTATGATGAAGCTTACACTGCACACCAACTAACACAGGCCTGCAAAAGATCCATATAAAACTCCCCCTCCTATGCCACATCCCCCTCTGTCACCTGACTCGAATGAATCATTTAGTTACTGCTTAGTGTCCCAAAGTCACAAAATACTAACTCCATCATTTCCCCCTCTCCTTTCTCTTAAGAACACAAACATTCCTTTAATAGCAGCCATCATCTCCATAATCATTATCATCACCACCACCATCACCCCATTATCATAACCCCCATCATCACCACCATCATCATGATTAACACCATCATCACCCACCATCATCACTCCCATCCTCCTCACCACTATATCATCATCCTCATCAACATCAGCACTCCATCTTCACCAGCACTGTTATCATCGCCATCAACCACATTATCCGATTATCATAATCCCTGTCATCACCACCATCATCACCCCACCACCACCATCACTCCCATCCTCATCACCACTATCATCATCACCACTATATCATCCTCATCAGCACCCCCCATCATCACCACCACCCTCATCATCACCACCACCACCACAGCCATCGCCATCATCTCCACTGTCATCACCATTATTATCATCACTAACATCAACATAAAAAACCAACACTTGTTTAAAGTGGAACATAACTGGTTCTTACACTGGTGTTGGTCTTAGGAAAAGGCTCTGGAAGTACATCCGTCCCCTGAGAAAAAAGCAGTGCTGGTATACAAGCAAGGAGGTCATTTAGAGGGTCCTCTAATTCAACCCCTCTCCTGTCTAGCCTCTGAAATGGAATTTTTAAAAAAATTATTGCTACTCTTAAAAATTATTGCTAAAATTTAAAAATAATGTTCAAATAATGTGGTGATTGTCAGAAGGGGGTGGGTAGAAGTAAAGGAGAACATAGAGGTGATAAATGAGGAGAGAAGGAGATGACTTAGGATGGTGAGCACACAATACAGTGTACAGATGATGTGGAATTGTGCAGCTGAAGCCTGAATAATTTCGTTAACCAGTGTCACCCTAGTAAATTCAATAAAAGGTTAAAAATAACATCCAAATAAAGTTACACCATGCATTCATAATAGTATAACTCTTATTATTTACCACTTTGATCAATTCATGCCTAAGTTATAAAATGTATGTGAGTGTGTGTGTGTGTGTGTGTGTGTGTGTGTGTGAATAAATGAGGTATAAAGACAATTCATACAATTAAAAGACGTTTTTTAAAACATATAACAAGCAGTTAATTCAAGAGGCACTGGTCAATAAAATGCAATATAATGGGCTTAATGGTATAAAATATTCAAATTATAAAATCCCTTTTTAAAATAAAACTTACAAGTAGGCCTGTCAAATTGCTCTATGTGCCCATTTCTGACCTTACGTAATCTCCATGTAGAAAAAAAGAGAAGCCCTTTCTCATTGCTTATGAAAACTACATCCTAATTGGACATACAGTATTTTTAATGCCAGTTTTTATTGGTAGAATATAAAAATTAATTTGCACTTTCCTTTGAGATTCTGTTGCCTTACTATTAGTGGAAATTCTTCCTTTGTTTCATCTCATTTTCAATGTCTATTTGTCACCTTTCCATAATCAGTTGGAATTGTATCACTTGATCTTCCATTGGTACATTTTCAACTCATCTAGTACTAGTCAATCAATTGCTAAATTCCTGTAGACCTCAAATACAATTGCCCACCACTTCCAGTCCTTACTACCCAATGAATGCATCCTGATTAATGGCATTACTATGAATGCAAAATAATTCATCATTTCTCTGTGTTGATATGAGGGTAATGGGAGATTATAAACCCACAGCTAATTGGGCTATGGATGACTTTATAAACATTAGGCAGTCAGAGAATTGGACCTTTCGATGAGCTAACATGAAAAGCTGTTGATTAACATGTTTACCTTCCTGGCTGTTGCAAGCATTATAAATGTGATTTGTCAATTGCCTTTGTTCTGTGACATCTCTTTGTTTCAAAATCTCACATTGAAGTGGCCACCAACAAGACTGTCTGGTAACTTCAAGGTCATATGAAAGACCGTTGCCTGAATGTACAAGTGTTTGTTGAGGTTTCTAATTTGAGATGCATGTGCTTCTTCAATTATGCATAACACCTTTCTTCTTCAGAGCAGGTATTTACTGCACTAAAAATAGAAGCAGCCAATGCACTGCAATGAATCCCAGGGGTGCGCCATGATTGGAGAGAGAACAATTGGGAGGAATGGCAAGGCAGACTGGGATTCAGCCTGATTGGTCAGGTTATTTCTGACTCATATTAGCATTCTCATCACTAGCACAGTCATACCCTGGGCCTCAGTCCTTAAGATGCTCAGGGGCAGCCTTACCTATCTGCTCCACTTTCTGGAGCTTCAAAATAGTCCCCACCACTCAGCCCCTCTCCGATCTGGCTCATAAATGCCTAGAATTGGCAGTGAGTCAGAATTACCTACAGTTTACATCATAAACTGCTAAATAGGCTCTAACCTGACCCAGTGAATCTGAATCTTTGAGGGTGTGACCACAAACACCAGTGGGGGTTCACTAATGCCCTAGGTGTCTGGCAGCCAGGCAGAGAAGCAGTTGTAAGGATGACTTCTTTTCTGCCAAGTTAAAATGCATGTTTCCGAAGGGATCTGACATAGGAGTAATATGTTTATCAGTTCTTTCCTCTCAATAAGTCCCCATTGCCAACAGAATCTTAATGTGGCCTCCACAGCCAGATAAGACTGGCCCAGGCTACTCTCCCCCTCACCCCCACCTCTCCACCTCTCTCACCCTTATTTTAGTTCCTCCAATATTATGACATTGTGTACTCTGTCTAGCCACAGGGCCTTTGTACATGCAGTTCTAGCCTTCTGCCTGCAAGGGTTTCCCTATTCCCTAGTTAATATCTCAGCCTAATCATCTTTTTTCAAGATAGTGATCTCCCCTGCCCCAAGGATATGTCAGATTTTTTATTATCAACTATATCATAGCACAGTGTGCTTATCACAGGTGTAGTTTCCTATTTATTTGCAGAATTATTTATTACCTGTCAACCCACTAAAAGGTAAGATTCATAAGGGCAATAATTTTGTTTCATTTTATTGCTCTATTGTCAGCACCAAGCAGGTGCCTGGCTCACAGTAGGTGCTCAATAAATTTTTTTTGTGGGGGGAGGGAGAAGGAAAACAAGTGACATGCATGTGGTACCAGCAAATGTGAGGGAACAGGAAGGACAAGGTAGCAAAGAGAAACAAGGAACCCATAAAAAGAAAGCTGGTGGTGACAGGAACACACTTCCCTGGCCATCTGCTCAAGCTAACAGCCTCAGTAGAGGATGGAGCAGCTTTAACCTCAGTCAGGAGCTGCCCTGAGCACAGAGACCCAAACCAACTTCGGTAGCAAGCCTCATTATAAACCATGCCTTTCCCCAGGCCACAAACACCACCACCAGTGCTGCTTCTGGGGCTTATCAAGAATGGATTACACATTGTCCCTGTTCCCAATCTGTTCCCTTCCCAAATTAAATTCTTTAATTCAGTTGACTGTCAGCTCAGTGGGGTGAGAGGGTTTCCTTTATCTGACCAAGACAGATTTCATTTATGCTTCAGTCTTTACGAAAGTCCTGGGACCACTATCTGATCATCGATTCTTTCTGTAATAGTCAATGTCGCAAATTAAAAATTCTATCTGACTCTCTTGCAACCTTTATGGTCCAAAATCCTGATGTGACGTTGTTTGAACAGGCTGCCTTACTACGGGAATCTCTGTGTGTAAGGCAGAGGTCCAAAGCCAAAACTAAATGAACCTTTGTTCACACTGAAACAAAGAAAAAATTATCAACCACTTCAAGTGCTCTCGGTCATCCCAGCTTCTATTTCTAGTGCTCATTGCAGCCGCTATCTTGGTCCAAGGGCTGCTTGCTCTCCACCCCCAGGGAGGGTCCTGGCTCCCCAGGATAAAATGCAATCTTTGAAATCAGGCTTGCTTGTAAAAGCCAATCAAACTTTAATATTTAAAATTAACTGCTTCTTAAAATACAACTGACACATTGTTACAAAATTAATTTGTGAATTTGCTGATTGTTTTTTATTTATGAGCTAGTGGCTCAGTGCATGGATCTGTGCACATTGAAAGGAAATTAATTAGAAAAAAGTTGCTATCTGCCCTTTCTCTATAATACAAGTGTCAGAGATGAAAGAAAATTAGTAAAATGTATATGAAAATAATATATATATCAGTTAATAAGTAATAACAACATGATTAACAACAAAGATATGACATAAAAAATGATATCAAAACATTGATAAAAGCAATGACTGATAAATTGATTAAACTTATTCTAACACTGAGGGGGACAAATCAATTCTTGGAATCAGAATAACCTCTCCTCCACAGATCCTGTTAATACTTCGGCTTCCAAAATGGTAGGTCACAATCTTCTGATAATAAATCTAGTACCATTACAAAGATCCCATTTACTATTAAGATTTCTCAGTAACATGATGATTGCAGCTACTTTCAATTCAATTTATGACACAGCATTCCCAAAAGAGTAATACTTTTCAGAAATTGGATGGGAAAATTTTCCTTTTCAGCATCATCCATTGAATCTAATATTATTTGTCGCTTACCCTGTCGTCTGAGTCTTAATGCAGTATCTATTCCCCAGCCTTTGTCACCATGTGTGAAAATAACAGGATACATCATTGCATCTAATGTAGGAAACGAGATGGTGACAGTGGAAGAGAGAATTTCCCAAAGTGCCAAGCACATAGTCTCTTGAAGAGGAGATAGGATTGACAAGACTTTAAGGCATAATAGGGATGCATTTATCCCACTCTTATTCATGTTCCTTCAAAAAGATGAATAAAGATTTCAAGAGTTTTAAATCATTATTTGGCTACTAAACTGTATTATTTGAATGTGACTTCATGAACAAGACAGTCGTGGGACATGATTTATCTGGGTTACATAATGAGTAGTCCTGTCTGCCTGAAGGTGGAAATCTCTCAAAGCCAGGACTTTCGACCTTTTACTTCTTTGTGTCCCTAGTACTTAGCCTAGTGTCCTACACAGAGTCATTAACCGATAAGTGTTTATTGATAATAAACAGGGATACAGAGAGATGAACAGATGACGGAGAGCTTATTTTATTAACACGGTAGCATTCCAGAGGCTGTCATTTGTTATTAGTGATGTAGCCAAACAGTCTTTGTCAGTGTACTTATTTAAGGATATTTCCATTTGTCTACCAAGCAAAAAATCACTTTTGCAGGTCAAACTTACAATTACAGCATTAAAACAGGACAGCCAGGAGAGTGTCACTGGTTGAGGAAGCATGTGAACACCAAAAATAACCTGGCATTCAAACCCCAAATGTCAGAGAAAGCATCAGAGAGGAGAAGGCAAGAGAGTCTTTCTGAAACGCAATCCTAATTATTTATATTCTTCATCCGAAACCACAGTTTCTTCCTGCTGACATGCCCTACTTTGGTCTAGTTATTTGCTGCTTTGAGTTTTTTACCCAAAATCTTGGGGAAAAGCAATCACAACTACCAAAACTTTATGTCAAAATCAAATGATCATCTTGAAAGCCTCCCTGACAGGTTACCAAAACATTTGTCCATTCTGGAAAATCCTTTGTTCCATCCTCCTGGAATATATCTGACCCCATAAAAGGTCTCTGATAAATGCAACTTAAATATCAATCTTCAGAATATTGAAGTGGGGAAGCAAAAGGATCTATGAGAAGGAGGGGTCATCTTCAGAACACAAATGTTCTTTGCAGAACATTAAGTAGGAGAAATGTCACTAGAGCATGACCAATCTTGGGGACCTTGAGAGCAGCAGACACTGTCCATATGCCACTCTTTCTCACCATTTTACAATTGTGCTGATGTGCAAAATGCAGTGATATAATAAACCATTCTATTTACCACGACTCTGAAGGCCATAGTGTGATGTAATCACTTTAAGTATCTTTTGTTTAAAGGGACTTGAACTGTCCTTTTTCTGGAGACTGTTAATCACAGTCTTGAGGGGCACCCTACAAGTTTCAGGTTGTTAAGTTGCTAAGAGGTGTATGTAAATTTCCAGTTGAATTCGGTTAACAGCACCTAGCTTAAAGTCACGGAAGGGGAGCAATATGCATTGTCAGAGATAAACAGTTTGTCATGGGTGAAAACTGGAAAAAAGTTAAGGACAATTTGGAAATTTGTATCAAATTTGTCATTAAAATATACAAACCTTTTGATTCAGTAAATTCCACACCTAAAAATTTAACCCAAATAAATCATCATTATAAATACAAAGATAAGATTATAATAATGTTTGAAATTCTGTCTAAGGAGGCAAAAAAGAAGGAAGGACCTAATTGTTTAACAACAGCATATCGACTAAAGTACATTGATTCAATGGAATACTACACAATTGTTGAGAAAAGTACTATGGGTTTATGTTTATTAATGCAAAAGAACGTGACGCATTAAATGAAAAAAAACAAATAACCAGACAGCACACAAATGTGTTCTTCTTTCAAAAAAGTGTATTATTTATATTATCTACATTAAAGACCATTTTTTTTCATTTTTAAAAAGAGCGTAAATTTTAAAATTACCTTCTAGTAAGAGAAAACCATAGTTCTGGGGTTTACATATGTAGCCCTGAGCATCAATCAACCTCTCTCTCCTCTATTTCATTCTCCTTCCTTACCTCCCCCCTCTCTCTTTTCCTCTACCCCACCCTTAGAAAGAAGAAAGAGAAGAGATGCTATTGAGGAGCAGAAATTTGGCTGTAAAAAAAAGAAAGAAAGAAAGAAATTATTTTCTTAGTTGAAATCTATACTGAAAAGCTTTCAGCACATTGGCAATGCCCTGGGAAAGTTTGTTCTAAGTTAAAAGCAGCAGAAAAAGTTTTAAAGAAATATTTCTATCAAATTCTGTAGATAAGATGAGTTGAAATTCACTAGTGTTGGTTAAGTAATAAGGTATTTCTTTCCAGAGTTAACAGTATGCCCAGGTAGTGTGGCTCAGTGGTTGAGCATTGACCCATTAACCAGGAAGTCACGGTTTGATTCCCAGTCAGGCCAGATGCCCAGATTTCAGGTTCAATCCCCAGTAGGGCTGTGCAGGAGGCAGCCGATTGATGATTCTCTCTCATCCTTGATGTTTCTATCTCTCTCTCTCTCTTCCTCTCCCTTCCTCTCTCTTGAAATCAATAAGAACATATTTTTTTAAAGTTAACAATAAATTCTTTTAAATATCAAAATAATTTTCTTTATTTCATTTTTACATATCCCTCCATAAGCAAAATGTGCCATCTTTATTTTTTAAATAAAGGGGAGAGAGGGAAAGAAAGAAAAAATGAGGCAGAATGGGAAGGGAGAGAGGGGAATTTATAATTACAAAGACATACCTTGAGTTTGCTTCTCAAAACCAAGCAAACCCCTCCAACCAATGAATCAGGCACAATTGCCGGGAGAACTGCCTGCCACCTTTTCATTCTCTTAAATTATGAAACTGGTGCTCAAATCTACAGAAGCACCTTAGGGACTTACACACATGGAGGCCAACTAGTTTTACTCTTTAGGGGGTTGTCCTTTACTTCTACAAATACTATTGATTAGTTCCTAGGGTTTGCACAAATTATGGTGTGGGAAAGAATGAACTGAGTAGCTTATAAAAGATTCTGCTGGGTCTGATAGACCAGCAACCCCTTCCTACGAAGCTTAATTCCAAGAACTGCCTTGAAGGGTAGGAGAAACGTTTCACTCATCTTGGCTCACCTGTCCCAACTCCATCACAGCCTGAGCAACCAACACTCAGTGAGACCCAGCTCAGTGTAGACGGTCAGCTATAGGGACCAGGTGTGTCTGTAATGGAATCCATCTTTCTTATCAATGCTTAATTTATCACCACAATTAATAGGAACCAATAAATGAATGATGCTGACAATGACAATATTTACAAAGACAGGAGCAAAATCGTGAAGTTCAAGGCAAACTAATTTTAAAATCCTAATGTACATTACCAATAATAAAAGATCCCAAGAAGAATGATTCTGGTTGCTAATAATATAGAAATGTGGTTTTAATTTAAGTAAAGTTTAATTTAACAGAAATCTTCGTACTAGGCAAATGTGAGCTATAAGAATGTCATTATATTATGCTGTTCAGGGCAGCCTTGTCCTTCCTCTGCTTTTGTTCTCTCCCAACTATTACTTTTTATTTGAACATTTCCAAGTCTTGTTTCCTCTCTTACAGGGAGTTCAATACACCATATTCAACTGTGGTTTTAAGATGACCAGCAAAGGTGAAATATTTGCATTTTTTGTTCAAGCTTAAGCTTTTGGCAAAGATGTTAATGTTTCTATAGCTGGTAGCAATTTCAAACTTTCTTTGACTATTTTATCCCTGACCTCTGAGTAAGATATCTTAAAGGACAAAATGCAAAATGTAGCATTCCCAAAAGAATGATGAAAAGTTTCTTTCTTTCCTTTTTTGGGGGGTGGGAGTCTTCTAATTTGACCCTCTAAAATGCTTTTAATATAATAAAAGGGAAGAAAGTTTAAATGTCACAGAGGTGGGTTGTGAAACTCTACAAAGAATTCTAAAGATTGACATTTGCAGCTGGAAATTTTCTTCACATGGCATTTACTGAGCATGTAACCGTTACTTATGAGCAGAATTTAATCACTCAGGTAACTACCATGTGGCCACCATGGAGCAAGAACCTGTGTTATGGTCGCTTCTCTCAAATCTTATAGTTTAATTAAAGTTGTAAAATAAGCACACCAAAAAAAGAGAGAGAGAGAAAGAGCATAGGGAACATTCGGATGCTAAATTGTGTGATGCTGGCTGAAAATGGATTATCAGGGAGAAGTGTAGCTTACCAGCTGGTAAAGCAAAGGTTTATAGAAGACTTGGGAGAAGGCAAAGGAGTCAGAGCTGGGGGAAATGATGCCAGTTGTGCAGAGAAGAATAAACAGGAAGCCTACAGGGTTGAGGCTGGGTGAGCATCTAGGTAGGGTGACCAGCAATTCCGACCACCAAGTTCAGAGGCAGAGACAATGTAGCCCTGCTCCAGGCTGGTGTCAATATGCAAAAGCTGGCCATGGTCCAAAGCAGAAGTCCTGGGGGTGTCATGAAGATAGATTTTAAACCAGCTCAGTCTTGTTATGTCAAGGAAAGGAAACTCTTCCCTTCAATGTACCTGCTGAAGTACCATTTTATTCTTCCCTGCTTCTCAAGAGAAGAAAATAAAGAAATGCACTGCTTTATAAATTATTTTGCATGACAAGTATCTGTTTAAACTAATAACTTAGAATCAAGAAAATCTCAAGCGCTCAGCAGCTCCCCGAAGGCACCCAAGAGGCATGCACAGACTAGGGACGTCTCTAATTCAGATAAGACATCAAATACAAAGACCTAGAAGTCACTGATTTCTGGAGGTCAGTGGCTAATTTAGTAGCTATGATCCTGAAGAAGTGATCCCAGGTCCTAAAGGACGTTCCTATGGGCTGTGGGTTGCACCACTCACTCTTTTGATCTAAAGTATTAAGAGCCGTTTTAGTGGGTCGTAGATGAAGCAACTGGTCTGGACTACATGTAAAAATGCACTTACTTTTACGATATAAATGAGACATAAAAGTGTACTAAAAACTATAAGAAAAAAAATGGTACATGAAAGTAAGATAAAACAGTGTGTTGTAAGCAAGAGAACAGGATAAGGAAAGAGAAACAGACAAATATGAGCAGCTAGACCATGAAAAATTGAGGGAGAGAGGAACAGGCCGGATCACAGTAAAAACCATTTCAAAGAAGAGGAAAGAGATAAAATATCAGACTGAGATAGCAACCAATACAGACCATAAAGGAGAAAAGTGTGAAGGGAAAGTGGAGCATTTCTGAGCAAGTAGATAGGTGGGCAGTGTGGATAAGCAGACATCCCCACTTGGATTTGCTGACTGAATGGAGAACCAACCATGAGAATGGTCTAGGACAGCGGTTCTCAACCTGTGGGTCGCGAACAGCTAGCAGGGTCTCCTAAGAACATCAGAAAACACAGATATTTACAATAAGATTCATAACAGTAGCAAATTACAGTTATGAAGTAGCTACAAAAATAATTTTATGGTTGGGGATCACCACAACATAAACAAGTGTATTAAAGGGTTGCAGCATTAGGAAGGTGGAGAACCACTGGTGTAGGGTCATCTGTATGTTTTTGTAAAAAAGAGTTTAAAGATAGCTGAGAATCCATGTAAGGTAGCATCTTTGGCTAGCAGTTTTCCTCCTAAACCACTCCAAATTCAGAGAGTTTGTTGAGGTGTTAAAGAGGAATCAATTTGGAGGTCAGAAGCATGGGAAGGATGGGGTGAGGCAGGGTGAGGGTCCAGGTTGGAATGGGACTGGCAGCAGGTGACAGAGCAGAGGTATGCCATGTAGATGTGAGGGGAAATATGCCTAAGGGGAGGTGACAAGAGGAAATAAGATCTAGAGGACTCCAATGGGGCTTTCATCCCAAGGAAATGGGGACCTCCAACAACTTCTAACATAGAGGCCACACACCGGAGGGCTGGTTTTTCCTTCACCCCCAAGATCATCTATCACAGCAGTGTTTCCAAGCAACCACAGAATTTTAAAACATTTACTTCACCAAGACAAGCCGGCTACAACTCTGTTTCACGGAAAGGCACCAGGACAATGAATCTTTCCTATTTGAAAATACAAACTATTGAGCCACCGAGTCACTCAGGGAGCTAACAAGCACCTATGATGCCTCCCATGGAGCACGCAATGCTAAACAAAGATTAATTTCGTTATTTACCCCCCAAAACACTGCAGAAAGCAAATGACATATCTGGAAGAGAGCGATTTAGGAAAAAGAAGGACTAATTAAGGAGAGAGCCGAAGAGTTGAAATGGATGACTAAGGCACAGAAAAAAGAGCCAGATGCTTGGTCAAATGTTTTATCACCTCTTTCTTTCTATGAAACTGTAAGTATTCATAAGGCGGTGTCATGTAGGAAAGATAAAAATATTAAGTGTCGCAGCACTGAAATAGGTCAAGTATAAGTATACTGTCATCATCTGGACTGTGCAGCAGTTTAACATTAGGCTCTCAGCAATAAACTTTAAAAAGGAGTATTTGTGCAAAGCTGGTGACAGCAGCGAAAGGCACAGAAGAGACTCCTCTGCTCTGTTGCACAGAAACTTTACAATACTTTGGTCTTCAGGTGTGTACATGGAATCTATTGACAGTAAGGGGTTGGGGATAGTTGTTCCTGAAAGTGAATTCACAGTTATTTCCAAAAAGGAGCAGTAGTGACTGAACACAGCAACACAATGCTGGGGCATCCCCTGTGGCGTGGAAGCTTTCTCCCACCTGCCCTCCCATCGATTTGTTCCTCTGCCAGATGAATGCCTTTGTCCTCTTCAAAGCAGTCTTTTGGTTCTTCACTAAAATGTATTCATGTTACAGAGCCCCGTGTTGTAAAAATGAATTATTTTAAGAAGCTGCTTTATATATATATATAAAAAAAGTTAAACAGAAAGAGAATTAAACACATGTCAATGCAGTAAGCACAGGGCTTCCACAATGATTATAAAAGATAAATCTTGTTTCTTTAAGATGAAAAGATTCTGTAAGAAGCAGCAGCTGGCCCTGTGTGGGTGTAAGGCAATTTGCCACTGTGAGAAACCTGGCCGCTCTGCCTCGGAAGGAGCCGTGCACACTGTCTGATACCTTGAAAGAGAATCACACTACAGACTGTGAGCTCCATCCAAGCCACATCAAACACGCAGAAAGCTCTAGGTAGGGAAATGTAAAAGATACCAGATCACAAACTTGCGAAATGGAAAATAATGGGTTAGAGAAATAAAGGTTGTTACTCGGAGTCATTGTCTCCTCATCCTAACCTAAAGTGTAATTTTTGAGAATGTAGTGTAATTTAGTGATTAACATATCATATATATTGTTACTACACCAAAGTACATTTTTTAAATTGTTCCCCTAAGGAACAACACGTTTCAAAGACACATTTTCCCTCCATGAAACTTGTTGTTAGCAAATGAACTCAATGCCTCCAGTTGCCCACAATCCAGGGAGAAAGCCAACGGATAGCTGGGAATCAGAATCTGATATTCAGAGCACTGTGCACCGAAGGTCACACCCCTGAAATACTTTGGCCAGGGCTGGCATATAGTCTCAGGAATCCAGGGCCCATGCGCCCCCTCCATTGAGCCACCTTGGAAATCTTACCTTCAAAAGCAATTTTGATTATAAGCAGAACCTCACCTACAATGAAGGGAACAGTGTTGAGGCTAGAATACAGATTATCCTGGAAAATTCCTTATACACAGTCTCCACACACCAAACCGAGACATGGGGTTGGGTGGGAGATCTCCACAACTCACCGATGAAGTGGTTGGGCCCCAAGGCGAGCATCTCCTCCAAGAGGACCAGGCCCCCGGGAGCCTGGAGGAGGGTCACGCTCCGGCCGTCTATGAGGGAACACTGCTGAAATCCCGTGGCCGTGACCTTCCACAGCAAAATCAGTGAGGCAGTAGCATCTTGCCGAATTCTGAAAACAGAAGTGGTGTAAATGGGAGGTCCCATCCAGAAAAATTCACCCTAGAAACAGTTCATTAAATTAAAAATAAACATAGAGACGACGTACATCCACAGAGATATGGGAAAATGGATGAAATGATCTTATAAACAAGATCATTTTATGCCCACCCATGGCTGTCATTTCCCATGTTGTTAGAAATACCTGTCTCCTGCTTGATCAAAAATAAGACTACAATATGACTAACAGATAACACCTTTGGGGCACAGTTTTCATCAATAATAAAAAAGTATATTGAGTTCCTTTTGGAGACAACACCTTCCATTTCCACACAATATAAAGGATCCTGCTGGAATTTATTTCAAAGCTGTAACGCATCCCCAACAGCCCCCTGAGGTGTGCCATCAAAATGAGCGAAAGTGTGTACCTCTCATGCTTCAGGTCTCCCCTGGCTTTTTCCTGTTTTCAGGATAAAACCCAAAGAATGAGATGCCATGGATGCTAATCATCCTCAGCCTCATTTTCCCTCTCAAATCTGTCACCTCCTTCCTTGCAACCCAGTGATCAGACAACAGGACTGCTGTCTCTCCCCCAAGGAGGTCCCAGCCCAGCTCCCAGTCTTCACCTCCGCCACCTGGGAGGTGAGTCATCTTCAAGATTTAGCCCCCACCTCCCCTCTTTCTGAGACCTTCTCTGACCACCTTCCCGCCACCTTTCCTTGCCTGGGTCTCCACCTGGGGGAGAAGAGCTGCCCGCCCCAGCACAGAGCCTGGGCTCGCAGCAGAGCGCTCAGGAAAGGGCTGATGAATGACTGAAGTCATGAATAACTCCAAGTGCAAGGGGTCAGTAACCCCCACAAGAGAATCCGGGACGCCCAGAGATAGTCAGCCCTTGGCCTGGGTCTGACTCTGCTAATCCGCCCAGCTCTGCAGCCCAAGAGAGTCATGGTTTGTTGAGGGGAAGAAAGGGAAGCATTTAAAGGGAGAGAAAATTATAACTAATCGAAAAGGTTTATGAAAGGAAGATAATATGACCTAGACCAGCAGTTTTCAACCAGCATGCTGCAAGAATTTTTAAAACATGCAATTCCTGACTGTTTAGTCAGGGGCACTGACCTCTTTTCCTTTAAATTGTCAAAAGAGTGACAATAGTCAACACAACAACAGCCCTCCAGAGTGAGTGAATCAAAATTATACCTTTTTTTTATTATTTTGTCCAATTGACAAAAAAATACATGTTTTGTTGATGTGCTGAAGATTGATAGTAAATTAGTGTACAGTATATGTGACATATGATGAAAAAGGTTGAAAATCGCTGTTAGAGAAGAAAGGGCTGGGAGATGGTTTCATAAATTAATGAACCTTTTTTTCCTAAAACCAGCACAGGCCCATGAGGGTTTCCTCTGTATTAAAAGCAATGAAACACTTAGGACCGGGGTCCCCCTGCTGGTCGAACTCAAAGCTGCCTCAGACACCACACCGTTCCGGCTCAGGGGACTTCCCGGAGCCCAGAGTTCACTGCCCTTCCTGGCTCTTCCCCTCTCCTTCCCCACCAGACTAAGTCAAGGCTGGGGGGAGGGAGTGCAGGGGCAATGGAACAAAGCCCTCCTTATAAACGGTTCTCAGGGACTATTGTAGAGAAGGTAAGGTGGGCAGAGCAGCCCTGGATAAATGCAAGAGGTGTGCATGCCTGCTACTCCCTTAAAAGAAAGTCATTGCAGCACACTGGTTACAGGGCCAAGGGCTCCGCCTGCTTCTAAAGTCCCTGGAGACTGGACAGCAAAGGATCATTGGTTGCAGGGGGGTGGTGGAGCAGAGAGGGGTGGTAGTTAATAGCAACAGAGAAGGTCAGGGAGCAGGAATCCTCAGCCAGGACGAGGACGCTCTAGCCTGGTCTACCTCCCGCCCCCAGCAAGCACAGCACCTGGCACACTGCAGGTGCTCAGCCAACCGGCTTCCCTGTGCCTGGCCCCACCTCGACCAGTGACAGTGGGCAGCACATAATCTGAAAGAGCTCAAGTTTAAAACAAAACAGAATGCTCTCTTCTGGGGTGCTTGTTTTTAAAGAGAATATTATAATGCTTAGGTTTTAAATTTGGGGTAAATTATGCATAAGAATTGAACCTATGGTCCATTAAAATTTGAAAAGGCCAAAGAATTTTTGGAGGTGAAAATCATCTGAGAAATGAAGAGTCTGGCCATGGACCTTATATCTTAGGCCTCGGGGTTTCTCATCTCACACCTGACTCATCCAGACCAAGTCCAGGAGTCTGTGTCTCCAACCCGGTGGGTAACTCACTCTACGGTCTTGAGGGACATTGACCACGTCTACACATGAATCTCCATGCATGATTCTCATTGCATGGACCATTTACGGCCAGTTACATGGAGAGACACAGCCTCACAGCCAGTTACAGTGCCAGTCTTAACAGTTTTTCCGCTGAGAATTTTCTTACTTGACTGAGGCGTTCTGTGGCACTTCAAAGGACACCAGCCGGCCACCTGCAGAGCTGTTGGAACTGGCATTCCCACAGGCAATATCGGGGATCACCTGGGGAAAAGAACAAAAAGGTTGGGGTTCACAGCACAAGACAATACTATAAAGCAAAATTCCATGAGATGCATCCCTCCGTTCCTTATGGTGATGCTGGGCTGGGGACAGAGAAAGAACAAGTGAAACCTTAGCAACTCAAGAGAAAATGAAAGCTTTGCTCCTTGAGTTTCTGAACGCAAAAGGTTTCTTGGGAACAGTCTACCCATTGCAGGGAGTGGGAAAACGGATAATAGGATATCCCAGGGAGGGGCTCAGGGTTCGCCGGCTGCTCTTCCATTTAACAAGAGTCACTGGCCTCTGCTCTATGTTCATTCTGGGGGTTCCCGAGGGACTAAAAGCTTAGAGAACAAGGAGGTGGCCTTTAAGGCCCAGCTTACACACCGTGGTATAAACCTTCACCACTAGGAGAGTGAGCCCTAAAATGAATAATAGACAAGAAGAATCTGGTCTGGATGACCCTGCTCTATGTGGAGATGGGTCTCAGAAGCCCACACTAAGGCCAGGTAACTGAGGAGCTGCCCCTTTCCCCCTGTGGACTCTATCTTTGTTTTTTAAGTAATATATTCCCAAAACTGTTATACTGATGTATATGGAAAAGGAGCTGGTGGAGGGAGGGGAAGGGAGAATGTGCTCATCAGAAAGCATATTGTGAACACTTGAGCTGTGTCCACTGAGGTGCTTCTGACCAATTCATTCATTTATTATTCCTCATACCATGATCACTGTCTTCCTTCATGAAAGTCAAAATAAAAGGGCATTAAAAGTACCCGTCATCACTGAATTAACTGAGAACAACACAGAAATTCTCCATATTTTCACCCCAATCAACACTTAGAACTTATTGTCCCAAAGGCTGGATACTTAAATGCTACCGATGAAAATCCACCATGAATATTCAAAGACGTGAATCCAACTTGTTAAATTTGTGTCACAGACAACTGTTCCATAAATTTCAGTCCCCTAAGGCTCCAAATAGCCTTGGGTTCCCAAAGCATTATCACTTCATGAAAAAGGTTAAGCGTCTTCCTCTAGCACTTTTAACCTGCTTCTTGAACAGCCTACGAAATAACAACAGGACAGGAAGATGAGGCGTTTCTTTTTCCCATTCACCAGCTGTTGGACAATATGTCGTTAAATAAATAGATCTAAATGGCTGGTTGGGAAGAAATGTTCATTAAAGGACACTTCCTCATAAATGTGAATCCAAAACTACTTCACATTCAAGAAGTGAGTCATTCAGCAAAGAAGTATTGAAATAACTTCAGAGCATTTATTAAAAGACTGAAATCAGAACAAGTCCACCAGTTTTTAGGTAGGCGAAAAACACTGCCCTACAGTCTGAATGTGGCCTTTATAAATTGCATGGTAATGAAAAAAAGTGGGTCAGCTGGTTATAATTACCCATGAAAATGAACAAAGAAATGGTGCCTTACCTCTTTTATAAGAAGGAAAATTTCTAGACACACTCCTTCACTCTAAAAGTGCTACACAAAGATCTATGTGTTGTTGTTGTTGTTGTTTTCATTTAATCTACAAAATCTGTAATAAAATACAACCCCACGCAAATCTATATGGATGTCATATAAAGTATGAAATATGAAATGAAATTACACTATTGTTGTCACCTCAAATTCATGATTTTGACTTATTCCCAAATTCTTCCAGCTAGCAAATTTATATTTTATGTCAACTTTTAGAGGTGTGCTGAACACTTTATATTTTATACTAAAGGCTCAGTGCACAAAATTCATGCATGGGGGTGGGAGCATGTGTGTCCCTCAGCCCAGCCTGCACTCTCTCCAATCTGGGATTCCTCAAGAGATGTCCAACTGCCCATCGGGATCAGGCCTAAACAGACAGTCGGACACCCCTCTCACAATCCAGGACTTCTGGCTCCCAACTGTTTGCCTGCATGCCTGCCTGATTGCCCCTAACCGCTTCTGCCTGGCAGCCTGATCACCCCTTAACCACTCCCCTGCCAACCTGATTGCCCCTAACTGCCCTCCCTTGCTGCCTAGTCACCCCTAACTGCCCTCCCTTGCCAGCCTGATCTCCCTTACAGGTCTGGTCACCTCTAACTGTCCTTCCCTGCAAGCCTGGTTCCCCCCCACCAACTTCCCTCCCTGCAAGCCTATGTCCTCCCAACTGCCCTCCTCTGCCAGCCCAGTCACCTCTAATTGCCCTCCCCTGCAGGCCTGATCACCCCAACTGCCCTCCCTTGAAAGCCTGGTCCCCCCCCAACTACCTTCCCCTGCAGGCCATCTTGTGTCTACATGGGGGCAGCCATCTTTGACCACATAGGGCAGCCATCTTATGTGTTGGAGTGATGGTCAATTTGCATATCACTCTTTTATGAGATACGATAATGAGACTTTTGATGAACTTGAAAATACAATAAGCCAAACCTAGATTAGCCAAGATTTAATAAATAGAATTTTCTATTGCCAAACTAAATAAAATTTGCAAATTTTATTTTCAAATGCATTCTCAAAATATTTTAAATCTATGATAGCTTTGTCTTCTCTAAATCCCATTGAAGGGCTGCAAGTCACCAAAATAAAACACAAGCAAACCAAGAAAATATTGAGCATAACATTCCATGAGTAAAATTAGGTCAGCAATGGCGGGTCTTAGTTGCATTCATGTTTATGACTCTTCATTAGCCATTTGCCCCAAAATGAGATTGTCTCACAGAAATGTATATGGATTTTGTTCCCCAGGATAATTACATTCCTTTTCTTTTCTTGGTTCCTCTTTTTAAGTGCACAAAACAATCACAATCCAAATGTCTCATCTGTGTAACCAAGAGAGATCTCCCAAACAAGTGCAGACGGGAATAAGATTGGACACATTGTTGTGTTCACTGGGCAACTTAAAGGTTTTCCAATTTTTGTTGCTATATTTAGAATCACGGGAATTAGTTTAACCTTACTAATGTCTTATGTAAAAACGAATGCAACAAAACATTCTCACCTCCACTTGATCCCATTTCATTTCTACAACTTTCTGCCCCGTTTTCGGTTGCCATGTGGGCAGGGTCACGGTTGCCTGAGAGCGGGGCGGGATGGCATCAGGCTCCTGGGTAGCAGCCACTGGCTCAAGCTGTCTAGGTGCCATGGACTCAGTCCAGCCGGAGGCCTGGAGGCTGGGAGTTGCCTGCTCACAGTGTGGACCTTCATAGCCTTCCGTGCAAATGCAGAGGTAGCCACCGCTGCTGCTGCTGCTGCAGTTGCCATGGTGACAAGGGTTACTGGCACAGGGATCGGCAACAATCTGAAACGAGACCATAAATGGGTCAATTATTCCCTCGTAAGAAAAGTGGTGCCATTGCTGGGAAATTAGCTCGGTGTCTCAGAGCTGCTGCTCCCGTGGAAACGCTATTCCGGCGGAACGCATGTGCTTAACTACTTGTGTTGTTGTGGGCAGCCTCCCAAGGTCATCCCCACATACACCTTTCCACAGGTAACAGGCCTCCCCCAAGGACAGATACATGATGGGGAACAGCCTCCCAAAGCAAGGCCCTATATAACAGTGAATTCAGGAACACGTTAGAGAAATTTTCTAAGGCAAAAAATAGTTAAAATTGAGGCTTATTAAGAAAATGTCAACTTTGATACTTGTAGCTTCGTGTCATGACAAATGAAAGTAGGAATCTAAAGTGAAATCTCCTTTTGCACATCCTGGACCATCACAAGACTGCCTCATGCACAGTTTCTCTCTCGTGAAGATGCACTTACCTCAGTCTCCCACTTTCCTACCTGATGAACAGAGCTTTTTAAGATGCTGTTTTTTAATTACAGGCTTCCAAAATGATGAGTGTGCACGACCATTGCAAGCTAGTAGAGAACATGGTGGTGAAGCACATTAAGCAGAATCTTATAGAAGTTCTTAGCTCATCACTTTGGATGGTGATTACAGACAAAGGTAACCCTGAAGATAAAATTCACTGGCATGTCTGTAAGTTGTGTTCCTGCTCTCCATGTTTATCCAGAGTCCTTTGCTGACCTCTGAATGGCCACTTATTACCTGGTGATGCTACCCAACAATGAGAAATGAAACAATGTTTCTCTGGAGACCCTCTGGGGTTCAGAAGTGTTCTCCACACTTATCCATAAGTTAGACTCTATCTGATGCTCCCCTGGCTTCTCAGGGCTGATCACAAAATAGAACTCAGGAAAATCCAGACCACAGAGAAATGGAACCCTGATTTCTCCTATAGAAATGGTTCATATATAATTCTGCATGGAGAAACGGCTACTCATTATGCTAATTACCCTCATTAAACAATGTCCACCAAACTCCTTCAGGAATATTAAGGGATTTTGAATTGAATAAAATGAAGCCCAAAAATACTGCATTGCCAATTCTCTGCTATTACTTAGCAATCCTTTCACGGAATATCAGAAAAGAGTAGGAGAAATGGTATCTGAAGAGAATATCTAAACTGTAAATGATTTTAAATATCTAAAATCTTTATCAACTCAAGGCAAAACCCAACTCCTTCCATGTAGACAAAGCCCTCCCTGATCTGACACCTTCATACCCTGGTGTGTTCTCTTCCCATGTATGTTCCTTCTCCCTGGACCTGCCCCACCCTGTTTTCTTTCTGACCCTGGACAATGCCAAGGTCATTCCCACCTCCAGGTCTTTGCATCTATCTGCTCTACTCTCTTCCTGGAATGCTTTCCTCCCAGACTCCGCCTGGCTCTGCACCTCATTTCACAAAGTGGAAGTCTAGTTGTGGAGGTCACACTGTCATTGGATCCCACTAGTTTTGAACTATAAGCAGGAAATAACCAAGCTATCAAAATGCGTGAGGCAAAAATATCATAATTAATAGATTTGACTTTGAGGATACCCAATATTTAATAGGCAATCTTTTCTCAGCTATAATTGCAAGCTTCTAATGATGGGGGAGAAAAGGAATGATTAAGACTTTGTAATTTCAGCTATAAAAAAGAGAAAAGAAAAAGCCCTGGGGTTAATGGTTTTCTGCTACAGCTACCCAGCAAGCTCCTTTATTCAATGGTGTACATTTGTTGCATCAGATTGATTCATCTATTTAAGGTAAATATTTTCACACCATAGAAGTGACCTGACACACATTCCCCACACATTAAGTGAAGGGTTGGGGTAGGACACCCCAGGGCCTCCTCCATCCGTAGGATTTCAGGTTCTGTTGATAGCCACTCAGGTTTCAGCGACACTGTTTTCAGAAAGTCCAGAGAAGCACAGCGCTAACCTCAGAGCACCCCCTCCCTCACTTAGACCCGTGCTCAGTGGGCAGAGTCAGCCAGGGAAACGGAGGCATGTCTGCAGAGTCCAAACCCGGGAGGACCTGCAGTCACAGATGGAGCACATCACGTGAACCAGGCAGCACAGGTCACCGGGGGACGCAGGGGTACGTGGCATTTATAGAGCAGTAAGCAGTAAGATGTAAACACAGAAGAGAAATAACTGAGGGGGATTTGTGTGGGGTCTGAAGAAATAAGTAGGATGGGCCACTGTTTTAGCCATTTTTCTGAGCAGTAAATCAATTCAGGAACTTTTTACTATGGAGTTTGCTACAGATATTGGTATCATAGGAAGAAGTCACCTTGTTAAGCAAGGTACAAAAAAGCCATCAAGCAGAATTTCTCAGGCTAGGCACTCCTGACTCTTTGGGCTGGAGAGTTCTTTGATGGGAAGACTACCCCGTGCATTGTGGGTGTTTAGCAGCATCCCTCATCTCTACTTGCCAGAAGTCCTCCCTTCAACAATGACAGTTGTGAGAACCAAAATGGCCTGCAGACATTGCCAGTGGCCCTAAAGCAAAATCACCCCTTAAAGGAACAGACTGATAATCTTCTTCCATCAAAATGTTTTAAAAACCCATCTGACTCCAGAAATGAAATAAAAAGGCAGCAACATGATGAAAGAAAAATATGATGCTGAATATTATAATGGATGAAATCCTTTATTATATCCATTCCTGAATGTCACTAACAGACACCTCGATAAAAAGGGCAAAGACATAAACAAGCAACATGCAGAATGGTTTGTATACAATCGTGCCATTTTTAATATTTTTAAATACACACATAAAACCATGTGTCTATTTGTATGTATGTAAGCACACATAAATTTTAAAAGCAGAATGGACCATGGTTTTAATAATTTGAGCAGTAGAATCAATTAAGGAACTTTTAAAATTACATATTCCCCAGCTTCAAGCTATTCACGGAAACTCTGAAGGTGAGGCCTAGAAACCCGTATCCTACAGCATCCCTGGACTCTGAGGCTCTGGTCCAAACACCAAAATTGAGAGTTTCTCGGTATAAACCAGAGATGACAAACTCCAACCGCAGGCCAACTCCAGCCTGCTTCTGTGAATAAAGTTTTCCTGTGATCTGGCCATGGCCCTCTGGGTAGGTTTTCACTGCATCCTCAGCAGAGGAAGAACAGCCACGGAGCCATTACAGTACATATTGTCAGGCCCTGGAGTTTTATCTGGCCCTGATCCAGACCATTCTGACTTTGAGTTCACAAAAGGAAGAAACGGATAGGTGGGCTCATCCGGGTAAATTTCAAAGACAACAAGTTAAAATTAGGGGCTTGATCATGTCGATAGCAATTACTACTATTTCTTCTCACCACCCAACTCCTTTCCTGGGATGGCATATACTAACTGATTAAATCATAGAAAGGACTTTTCACAGTACAACTTGAGGCAGAGAAGGGGCCTGCCACACTTTGGACCCTAATTATGTGCAGAAACGTGACAATAAATCTTGGCACTCTGAAAGGAATGCTTATGTAGATAACACATTATGAAGTGAGATCTCTATAAAAGATCTCTATAAACTCCCACCTTTCCTTCACCGGAGGAAGTGTGGAAATTCTGTCCCTATCCTCCCACCCATGGACAGCTCACTCACTGCAGAGGCCAAATGTAGACAGAGGTGGAACCCTGCAGAAGAGATGCGGGAAGAATCACACAAAGGGCCTTGAAATAGCAGGACTGCCCACTTACTGGTATATGTGGAATTTAATGAACAAAATAAACGAACAAATAAAACAGAAACAGATTCATAGATACAGAGAACAGCCTGACGGCTGTCAGATGGAAAAGGGTTGGGAGGCAAGTGAAAAAGGTGAAGAAATTAAGCAAAGAAACAAAAAACAACTCATAAACAGATAACAGTAGGGTGTTTACCAGAGGGAAAGGCCAGTTGGGGGGTGTGGTAAAGGGGAGATAAATGGTGATGGAAGGAGACTACACTTGGGATGATGAACACACAATACAATATACAGATGATGTGTTATAAAATTACATCCCTGAAACCTATATAATTTTATTAACCAATGTTATCCCAATTATTTCAATGTAAAAAAATATTACATGAATCGGCCATGTTTTCATGGTATAAGCTTAAGACTAGCTAGATGCACAGCCAAAGATTTTCCTCTTATGTAGTGCTGGATCGACTGATAAGACTTGAAGGGATGCAGTTCTTGTCCAATATAACTTTTCTATTATCTGACATTTCACCATTATCATTTCCTTTCTTAGAAAAAGTCCTGAAGAGGCACTGAAAAGATCTTGGAGTCTCACTTCAGGTATTACTATCTAGAAAACACTCTCTCTCTCACTGTCTAAACTCCAGCTTCTTTATCTGTCACAATGCACAACTTCTCTTTGTAAGCGTGGTTATCAGGGTAAAAACTAAAGGGAAGAAATAGCAGGACTGTCTACATCTGCCAACTGGGAGGGGAACCACAGCACACATGAGTCCCAAATTTGGAGTTCAGGGTTCCGAGAAAAATAGTAATGAGCAATTGTTACCCTAAAGTGCTATGACACAGTAGAGAAAACTGGGGTCCCAATCCCATTTGTGGATGATCCTGGCCAAGGCAAGGATGTTTCCTGGCACTCAGTCTCCTCAACTGTAAAAGGCAAGAATGGGACTAGGGGGCTCCAATGTCCTTTCTCTTCCTAATATTTGGTTTCTCAGTCCAAATAGAAATTTCACTGGTTAGAAATTGTTCCTGCTGAAAAGCAAAGGAACAATGTTGGGGTCCAACTATCACAGTGCTTTAATCTGAAAAAGGATATATTTCCTACTTTGTTCAATAATGATCCTAACTATATTCCAACTCCAACTGCTTATCCACTAAAAGGAAAGATATGAGGGAGGGGATAGTCACTACAGTGTTTATGCCAGTAGTATACTGGGCCAAGAAATGCATCCCATGAATTTTTTTTTTCCAAATCCAAATAACAATAAAAATGCTCATTTGTGGAATAAAAAACAAGATGGGGGCATAGGTAATCACCTAAACTGCTGCCTCACACAACAAGTTCAAAACTACAAAAGACAGAACGGACATCATCCAGAACCACAGGAAAGTTGGCTGAGTGAAAATTCTACAACTAGAAGGAAAGAGAAGGGCTCACAGAGACTCAGAGAAGCTGCAAAAAGGTATGGAAATGCGAGCGTGGAGAGAGCAGGCAGCGGTGTGCCTGGCTGGCTTCCTCCAGCGGGAGGGAGACGGAAACACTGAATCCCAACTCCGGGAAAGACTCCTACAGGGGGGAATCTGACTGTGAAAAGGGAAGAGTGCATGGAAATTTAGGGGAGCTGCGAAAGGGCAGAAATCTGGGGTGTGCAAATCAATACGCACAGAGAGGACGGACTACTGATTGCGCCACTGGCTCTCTCTGATGGGCGGGAGACAGAGCCTCCCAACTGTGCCACTTCTAACTGTATTGAACCCCAGTTTTGGGTGAGACCCTGGGGACCCAAACTCATATGAGTCCCGGAACGCAAGGGAACTGGAAAGACAGAGATCTGGAGGCACCCACAAATGCGCACAGAAAGGGCCGCAGGGATTACCAATTACCAAGAGACACTTGAAACCCAGGGGCTGCACAGGGCAGAGCTGACTTGAAGCCAAGGCTGTCTGCTCAGCCCTGAGACTCCCCCCCATTAAATCTGAACAGAGAGGCTTGTGCAGTTTTGCAAGTCTTGCATCATAAGGCTGATTCCAGCACAGAAGTTCTCCTGGCATAGTGAAAATACAGAAACAAAGGAACAGACCACAAATGAAAGAAATGGAGGAAAACAAACTACTGGATATAGAGTTCAAAACCACGCTTATAAGGTTTTTCAAGAATTTCCTAGAAAAAATGGATAAATTTAGCAAGACCCAAGAGAAGATGAAAAAGGACCAACTAGAAATTAAAAATACATGGACTGAAGTAAAAAATATTATACAGAGACTAACAGCAAACTAGAGGAAGGCAAGAATCAAGTCAAAAAATTGAAATACAAAGAAGCAGAAAACACTCAACTGGAAAAGCAAAAAGAATCCAAAAATATGAAGATAGTGTAAGGAGCCTCTGGGACAACTTCAAGCATACCAACATCAGAATTGTGGGGGTGCCAGAAGAAGAGATAGAGCAAGATACTGAAAACCTACTTAAAGAAATAATGACTGAAAACTCCCCCTACCTGGAGAAAGAAATAGACTTACAGTCCAGGAAGTGCACAGAACCCCAAATAAAAGGAATACAAAGAGGAATACACCTAGACACATCATAATTAAAATACTAAGAGAAAAAGACAAAGAGAAATATTAAAAGCAGCAAGAGAAAAACAGTTAGTTATCTACAAGGAAGCACCCATATGACTGTCAACTGATTTCTCAACAGAAACTATGCAGGCCAGATGGGAGTGGCAAGAAATATTCAACATGATGAATAGCAAGAATCTACAAACAAGAATACTCTACCTAGCAAAGTTATCATTCAGAATTGAAGGGCAGATAAAGAGCTTCACAGATAAGAAAAAGCTAAAGGAGTTCATCACCACCAAACCAGTATTATATGAAATGCTGAAAGGTACTCTTTAGGAAAAGGAAGAAGTAAAAGATAAAGATAAAAATCATGAAGAACAAATACATATCTATCAACAAGTGAATCTAAAAAGTGAATTAAAAATCTGATAAACAAAAAAAACTGGTGAATATAATAGAATCGGGAAAGGGGTGAGGGGGGTATAGGGAGAGACTGGACAATAATCATACACCTATGGATGAGGACAATGTGGGGGGAGGTAAGGTAGAGGGAGGGGTAGGAGTGGGTGGAGGGGAGCTATGGGAGGAAAAAAGAGAAACAAATGTAATAATCTGAACAATAAAGATTTATTAAATTTTTTAAAAGAGAAAGAAAAAAAAGCTCATTCACTTCACTGGATCAAGGACACTATGTCATAGTGAAATGTACATTCCCATGTTTTAATATTTCTTCCCTCTTGTATTAGGGAACATGGGTCTACTTAAAAACTATTCCAAGACTAATTTGGACAGTCATTTTCCTCTCAATTCTCAGTCAATTTTCTTAAAATCAGCCTGTCCTGATTTTTGTATGTGGGTTGAATCACATTTGTAAGTGGGCTAAAAGGAAATTACAAGCAGAGTTCAAACTCTTGGTGATGAAATGAATCCATTAAAAATAAACATGTCCAATTATTTTTCTACTTTTTTATGGCATCTCTTTACATTTGGAAATTACCTTGAAATTACACTGCCTGTGCTTCAGTCTGGCTAACAACCTAGTCAATAGTCACACTGATGAATCTTTAAGCCCTGTTCAGGTGCAGATATAACAGGAATTGAATAACTTTTCTTCAAAACCTGGCAAACCCTTTGTGTTCTGCTTTCTATATTCACTAAATTCCCAGAGATAACACCCAACTGCATTTACTGGCATAGGCACACCAGCCTCAGATAAAATGCTTTTCTTTCTTTTGCTTTTAGTCATTCAAAGACAAGTTTCTTAAATCAGAAACTTATAGAACAATTTCAATGCCAACATCCATGTCTTGCCTCTCATCAAATAGGCGTCCTAGCAGACGCTCTTTACAAACCAACAATGCCATGAATACAGGAGATATATCAAATCTTACTTCCATGCCCATTCTGGAAAAGAAGCCTACACAAACTGGGAATTAAGCTTTCTAGATTAAGGTTATACAGGCATCTCAACCCATGCAGGAAAAGTGTCTTATTAAATTCAACATCCATTTAGAGTGAAGACTTTTGGCAAATAGGAAGAGAAGTGACCTTCTTTAATCTGATAAAGAGTATCTAAAAATATCTATGTTTAAAAATCTACAGGAAATGGAATACTTATTAGTGAAATGTTGAAAAGTTTCTCACTGGAAATGAGAACAAAGCAAAGATGTTTGCATCACCACTTCCAGTGAACACTGCACTACAGGTCCTAGCCCATGCGAGAAGACAGGAATGAAAGGAAGATATAAGGACTGAGTAGGGACAAAAACTGTTGTGATTCACACTCTACATGCTTATGCATGCATATAAACTTGAAAATTTCTTGAAAAAGACAAACAATTGCGCCTCCATGTTTCAAAAACAAAACAAAAAATAAACATTTAAAGAAGTGTGGTTTGCACTATATCCAAGAAAGCAAATATCTAGGAATAAATCAATTAAAAGAAGCATATAAACTCTCCAAAAAGTTTGATAAAATAGTAAAATAATAATGAGAGAAATTAAAGAAGATATATATATATGTAAGAAGAGCAATTATAAAACTCAAAGATTACAATTTCCCCAGAATTATTTACAGACTTAATGCAATTGCAACAAAAATCACAAGAATTATTTTGTTATTGTTTGTGTTCTTCTTCTTGAATAAAATGTCTCCAAATAGCCCAGATGCTCCTGAATAAGAACAATGTAGGAGGGCTTGCTCCATAAAGAATCAGGAATTTTAAAGCTACAGTAACTGGGACAATGGAAGAGGGAGTCAAGAACTAGAAAACTAGAATGATCATATATCGTACAGACACTTCATTTCTGAAATAGAGCAGTGCAGTAAATACAGCCTTTTCAATAAATTGATATCCATGTGTGTGTGGATATTAAGCTTAACTCCTCCCTCACTTCATATATAAAAATAGAATTTTCTTTCTTAAAATAATTTTATTTTTAAAAATTATTAATCTCTATATCTAGCAATGATACAGTGAAGGAAGTACTCACAGGATCAGTATAGCCTTTATAAAAAAGGTCCGGCAATGTATCTGGAAACACACAGATGAATGGCAAAAGGCCAAAGATTAGTAATCAGTGGGGTAACAGATGAATAAACCCACTTATCATGGTGAGATCAGAGCCATGAAATATGTATACTGATTCTATGAAAACAGAGAGTTAGGGTCCTGAACTTGCCAAGGTAATTCAGGAAGTTTTCCTAAATTTAAAGTAATTTGCAGAGATCAAGGAGTAGCTACAAAAGGACAGAAGAGCAGGAAAGGGAGCTCCTGTCAGAGAGAACAGCCAGTACAAAGACTCCGAGGAATTGAAGAGGGTGGTATATTGAAAGAATCTTACCTAATAATAGACAAACATGTAAATTGACTGTACCTCCACTATGCCCACAGCTAAGCATAGTATGCAAATTAACCCAACAAAGAGGGTGAATAATTTGCAAATGTAGGTGCCAGCGACCTGGGTCCCTGGGAGCATCCTCAGCACCCAAGTCATTCTGAGGTAGGCCCCGTGTGAGCCCTGAGCAGCCTGGGAAGGGCCTGAGCCCGGGGGCCCCGGGGCAGGGTGAAGCTGGCCATTGGAGGGAACTGGTGAGGCCCTGCCCAGGCTTAAAGCCCTCGGCCAAAGGCTTTAGGCCTGGGCAGGGGACAAGCCAGCAATCAGTGTGAACTACAGAGGAAATACCTCTTCTGACTGCTCATTAGCTAAGCTCCCTGTATGCCACTGGTAATATTCTTAGTAACTTGGGTAATAAGAATCCAAAAAGGTGATCTAGGGTTTTTCCACCTCAATCCTGGAGAATAAAACAAAGGTCCAATGCTGGAGGGCTAAGAAATGTCATATCCTGCCCTAGCCGGTTTGGCTGAGTGGATAATGCCTCAGCCTGCCAACAGCAGGGTCTGGGTTCAATTCTGATCAAGGGCATGTACCTAGGTTGCAGGCTCCTCCCTGGCTGGGGCCCAGGTCAGGGCTCATGCAGGAGGCAACCAATGAAAATGTTCTTCTCACTTTGATGTTTCTCTCTGTCTTTCCCTTTCTCTTCCATATTCTCTACAAATCAATGGAAACATATCCTCAGGTTGAGGAAGGAAGGAAGGAAGGAAGGAAGGAAGGAAGGAAGGAAGGAAGGAAGAGAGGGAGGGAGGGAGGGAGGGAGGGAGGGAGGGAGGAAGGAAGGAAGGAAGGAAGGAAGGAAGGAAGGAAGGAAGGAAGGGTCATATTCTATGAAAGACATCTTGAAAATGCCTAAAGGAAGTTGTCATTTTTTCATGGTGAAGGACTGGAGTCAGTGTTGATGAAAACACCTTAGTGGCTGCGGTGACTGGCAGTGGCAGCAGCAGCAGGGTGATGGGCTGGTGCCCTCCCCTGATCAGCCCCATTGCCTCCCACAAAGGGAGGCCAGACTGCAACTTGGGCTCACTCCCCGTCAGTAGGACATCACCTGAGGGCTCCCAGTATGTGAGAGGGGCAGACTGGGCTGAGGAACACCCACCCCCGCCCCAATGCATGTGTTTCATACACCAGGCCCCTAGTTATAAATAGTTCTACTTAACTGGCAAATGGGCCACATATGTGTCAGGGAGTTTTAAAAGAGGATTTGATGAAACAGTTGAAGATTGGTTCATAGGACGTGCTGCCAAAGAGTTTGACTTTGGCTCTGAAAGCAAGTCAATAATGAAATGTAAGCAGGAATATGACAGATGAAACATTTTAGAGACAGACCCCTAGCAGCAATGAGATATATTAGGAAACCACTGGAATTATATAGGTGAGGAATGATGGGGCCATATCTAAAGTTGGGTCAACAAAGACAGAAATGTGAAGGCAGGCTGGAGAGTCATAGGATTGGGAGACTTACTGATCATATGGGTAAGGTGAAAAAGTTGCTATGCCTGGTAACTCCTGGGTTTTTGAGTTGGACAACCAGGTAAATAAATGGTTGGGTCATTCAGTGAAATATGGGATTCAGAAAGAAAAACAAGTTGAGAAGGGGCAGGAAACCATGGTTTTTTTATTTGGGCAGGAAGACTTTAGGTATCTAAGAAACACTGAATAGGTAATGTTCTTGTCATTGTAAACACAGATCTGGAGCTCAGGGGAAATGAATGAGCTGGGCTCCTGCTTTGAAAATCACCAGTGTATTGGGGGACAGGGGCCAGAAAGGTGACTATGCATAGACAAGATCATTGGGGCCAAGGCATCAGAGAGGTTGGGAAGGGTCAGCTGGAGGGGTTAGGAAACATGAGCAAGAGAAAAAGGATTTAGGGAAGAGATAAAACATGTTGAGGGCCATAAGCACCAGGGTCCTTATGTGCCCTGACTCATTTGCTCTTACCAATCCTGTCCCATAAAGATGATCCTAACTTTATCCAAAAGGAACTAAGGCTCAGGAAGGGTAAGTAGCTGATCCACTGTCTCATGTGGCAGAAATATGAACCCAAGACTGAGTGACTCCTTTGCTTTTTTCACAAATCCTCTTCTTTTATGTCATGAGGTCAAGGAGTGGTTTCTGGGAGGAGAGTAGCTCTCTGCCATTGGCTACCAATTACTGGAGAGTGGATCTAGATTTGGCACTGGGCATCCATACCTGGGCAATTTGAGCAGCTTGAAGGTCCGGCCATCTTCCAGCAGGTCAGGAAGCATCAGAGATGACATTCAGGACACAGTGGGAGAGGAGAACCCTAGGTTCAGTCAGCTATGGGGGCCTCAGGTTCAACAGACCCTAAACCCTGGGTGGCTCATTGGACCTTTGAAAGAACATGGAACAAAGCACGCTCAGCTTAGTAAGAGAAGGTGTTTGCCCAGAGAGCACCAGTTTCTAGTTTTGTGCAAGGCTCCAGTGTTGCACACATGGAATCCAAGAGGCCTGAAGATAGGTCTAGGATGATGGAGCCCGCAGGAATATGGAACCTTAGAAGGCTCCACAAGGTAAAGAGCTGGAAAAGCCAGATTTTCATCTGCCCTCACTCAGGCCCCCCACCCTGAGTAACCATGGCTTTTAGAACAAGTATCTACTCTATGAACCAACCACATGCTAACCAAGTTTCAGGGCAAAGTTGGAGCAAACGGAGCTGCTCTGCCCAGACAACAGGAGAGGGCAGCATACACAGGCTGTGTGAGGTGCCCAGATCAGGAGAGCAGAGGTGAAGGGGTGCGGGGGCTACGTGCAGGCTGCCACACAGCAGGGAGAGGAGGTGGAGAGGCAGCATCTGTCCTGAGAAGAGCTAGTTCATTCACATCTTCAAAGCTGGGGCTGAAACTGTCCACACATGTGAAAACGGGTTACACCTTTCTGGGTAACATTTTCCACCAGTCAAATTAAAAAGGGCATTTTTGTTTATGGACTTTAAAAAAAAAACTTTTCTAGGAAATGTCTGCCATCTACCAAGTCTGGAACTAGCGACACAATCTGAGTGAGGATGGCAGGTAACTGTCCTGGTGAAGAGTGTCAAGAGTAGCACCCGCTGCACCCCTATTTTGGGAGTTTTCTGCACCTAGAGGCCCCTCTCCTGGAAGCAATGATGAAACTTAACTTGCCTTTGCTCAGAAGTCACCTCAAAGTTCCTTCCTGACTTTTCTCCCAGACGGTGGAGCAATAGGCAGATTCCACAGATTTTTCAGAGCCCAGCGACCACAGAGGCCCACAGGAGGCCAAGGAACCCAGGGAAGACAACGGGAACCCAAATACCGCGGCCTCTGCATATTCTAATGGACTTGGCCTCCATCCTAGAAGCTTTGGGACACCAACCAAACATGTTAAATCAGGGTAGGGACTCCCACTTTCCGAAGAGCTTTCCACTCTTTTTGGGGACGCCAAACATAATCTCTAATATAAAAATGTGTTGATTTCTTTATTATTTAAAATAGGTGGGAATGACACCGATATGAGGCAGTAGAAAGCTGCAAAACCAGGCACAGAGTTGGCACTCGATTTTTTATTGTCAGAAACAGGGAAAGGACATCGCTTTCTTTCAGACTGTTCATTCTCTGCTCCGAGCATTTCCCAGGCAGGGTGCTTTGTATCAGCCAGGCTTGGTAGCCCAGGATCCTTAAGAAAAGTTGGGCAAGGGCTCTACGGGTGCCGTGAAACGAGGTGAAGGCAGAGAAACCAGGGCCACTATCCTCAGGAAAGACTGCTGCTCTAAGCTGGAAAGCGCTTCATGTGCTGGTGTTCCTGCATGGCCTCCCCTCCTAACTTCTTGGCTGTGTTTTTTTCTCTGCAGGCACAAAATTTCCCCTGCCCTCTTTTCAGCTTTTCTAACCTTAAGTGGTAACAGCTGCTCCAATTTTAATACCCATGTGCTCCCAAAAATGAGGACAAGAATCAGTGACTCGATGGAGAATCTAAAATCTTCATGTTGTCCAACCTCATTTACATAGAGATGAGCCTTCTTGAACCAACCAGCTTCATGTAGACCACTTCACTAAGAAAAAAGAAGAAAAAAAAGCTAAAAAGTATGATTCAAGCCATCAAATGAGCAGGCTCTGGACATCCAGCCGCAATTACTGTTTCTTAATCAACAAAGGCCTCCAATTGCACGCATGCTGAGATTAGTCATCTCCATGCATGGCAGGAAAGAGGCTTTCTGATTGGCTAACAACGTCTAGGAAAAGACCAGGTATTGTTCCACAAGGTAGCTGACTGGACTTTGAAAAACATTATAAAAAACAGAAGGAACAAAGGGAAAAATAAACAATAAACGAATAGAAAAACAGGACTGAACATGGGGGAGATCATTCTAAGACCCTGCCAACTATAAAGAACCACAGGGTATGAAGCACAGAAACAAGAATAGTCAGCAACAGAGACTACAGTCTCTGCCGTCTGGGGGTTAAGACAGAGAGTGGAGAGAGGAGGGATGGAAGACCACCCCACCTTAACTTTGCAGCCCTGTGCACACAAGACAGCTCTATAGGGAAGCAGAAGCAAGAACATTCTGGCTGTACTTCCGTGGGCTAAGACACAGAGGGGCTTCCTGCCCCCTGACTAGCTTAACCTTAAATCAGTAGGGAGCTGCTGCCTGGATGACTGTGTCTACAAAGCAGTACAACAAAGGTACTGTAGCTTGAAGATACTCTACAGTGCTGACCATCCACATTTTCTCTTTAAAAACACAAATATTTAGCATTTCCAATTAAGACATGGAATTAGAAGGGTGGAAAAATTACCAGTAAAGCATAACCATGTAGAATGAAGGGTTTTCAGGACACTAATTTTTGAGCACAGAGCATCCTCTGATCTGTTTTAGAAAGTTGATGAAACCAATCACATTTAGTATTGCTCGCCAAGTTGGAGTCTGTGAATTAACTTTGTGTGTAAAGATTATAGACACTAACTTTTCTTGCATGTGCAAATGGTGTATGCAGGCAGAAAATAAAAGCTTTATTGAAGGAAAATTTCATTATTCAGGACTTTAATTATAACACATTGAACTGATGAACAGCGAAAACCATGGAACAGTTTTAGGTGAAACAGAAAATGCTTTGATTCACAAGTGAGCTTTAAAATGGGGTGAGGGAACCCAGCTGATGTGTTGAGCATCAACCTAGGAACCAAGAGGTCGCCGGTTTGATTCCTGGTCAGGGCATGTGCCTTGGAAAAGACCAGGGTTGTAGGGCTTGATCCCCAGTAGGGGGCATGCAGGAGGCAGCAGATCAATGATTCTCTCTCATCATTGATATTTCTATTTCTATCTATATCTCTCTTTCTCCCTTCTCCTCTCTCTAAAAATCAAACTTTAAAAAAAAATGTTAAAAAAATGTTTAAAATGTGGTGGGGGAGGGGAATCCTTGAGTTTCAGAAATGATAAGGGAAGAGATGTCACAACCAAAGCCATTAGCAGATGCCACTGTATTAACCACAGGGGTGATGGACCTGGAAATAAAACCTAAGAGCTGGAGGTTTGGGTTCTAGAAACCATGTGCAGATGGCAAATGTGGCCTTGAGCACAGGAAAAGAGAGGGGCCTATAACTGAGACCAAACGTAAGGCCTCTTAGAGCCACCTGTCTGTTTAAGAAGAGATGGGTGGCCTGGAGATAAATCTAGCAGCAGGCCTGGAGAAACAGCAGAAAGAATGACATTCCTCTAGGATCTCCAGATGAAAAAGGAGTTGCTTGTGAGTAATGAGAACCTTCCATATGAATATCTCTTGTGATCTACAACATACCCTTGAGGCAGAAATCCTGGGCTCAGAAATGAACATTACAAACTTATGCAAGACTAGGAGAGGGATGGAGTGATGCTTTCACAATACAGAGCACATGAGACACTTGGACACTTACCCTTGTTTTCCTGAAAGTAAGACATCCCCCGAAAATAAGACCTACTTCCAGTTTTGCCTCTCGCTGTAATATAAGGCATCCCCCCGAAAATAAGACCTCCCCGATAATAAGGACTCCCCGGAACATAAGGCCCCCGAAGCTACCGTCAGGCGTCTGACTCCTGATTTGAAGAGACCTCGCACTGCCTGAACAGCTTCGGCTGTGCTGCAGCCAGTCAGTGAGCTTGTTTGTGATGACAACTACTACCGTACCGTAGACAGGTAATAAATTTCCTTTTTTTTTTTGTTCAACAATAAATGTGTACTGTATTCTTCTTCATGGAAAAATAAGACATCCCCTGAAAATAAGACCTAGCGCATCTTTGGGAGCAAAAATTAATATAAGACACTGTCTTATTTTCGGGGAAACGGGGTACTATAATGAGCTCACAATAGAAAATTACAAACTGCACAAGGAAACAAACCACCATCAACATGTAGAACTATGGGTAAAGAGTCATTTCCCCTGTTGTGTGAATATACATTTATATTCTTTAAGGTAAAATTAGATGGTTAAAATATGTTTAAAATTTTTTTATGATTCTGCACTTAAATTATTTGATTAACTGACCTGATTAACTACCCTAATATCTTTTATAAGAAGGTTTCTAATTAAAAATAGAACTACCGTCTGGTGGTGTGGTCAGTGGTTGAGCTTTGACCAATGAACCTGGAGGTCATGGTTCAATCCCTCGTCAGGGCATATGCCTGGGTTGGGGGCTCAATACCTATTGTGGTGCATGCAAGGAGGCAGCCAATCAACAGTTCTCTCTTATTGACAGTTCTATCTCTCTTTTCCTCATGCTTCCTCTCTGAAACCAATAAAAGTATATTTTTAAAAAAATAGAACTACCATATGACCCAGCAATTCCACTTCTGGAGGAGGGTGGGACAAAATGGTTGAAGGAGATCCAAAGGTACAAACTTCTAGTGACATCATGGGAATGTAATATACAGCATGGTGACTACAATTAATAACACTATATTGCATATTTGACAGTTGCGGAGAGAGTAGATCTTAAAAGTTCTCAGGAAAAGAAAAAACTTTTGTAACTATGGATGATGATTAATGTTAACTAGACATTCTGGTGATCATCTTACAATGTATACAAAAATTAAATCATTATACTGTACACCTGAAACTAATATAACGTTACATATCAATTATACTTCAGTAAAAAAAAATTAATGTTAAAAAATGTCAGAGAGAGATTGACTCTAAAGGAAAAGGTGTCTGGCAGGGCAGCCACTGCCAGCAAGGGTGGCTCAGGTCAGGGAGAGCAGGTTCTGGATGTCGGATACCCCAGCTGTCCACGAGGGGGCCACTGAGCGAGCAGCTCTCTGAAGGTTGCAACATTGCTGCTCCAGCCACCAAGCTATGGGCCTGACACTGAATGGGACATTCTGGGCTCACTCGCCTTTGCATATTCACAAGAATGGCCTGGACCTGGGGTCTGCCAGCACCGACATGCTCATTCCAGATTCAGTTTTGTCCAATATTAGGCACAATGAGCTCCAAACCAGTTATGTTTGGTCTTTTGTGCTAACCTCAAGATCCTATGAATAATTCTATGAATTTGTTTTATCACATCTATGCACATGTAGAGGAACACTGGGTGAATTGATAAGAAACCTTAGTGGTAATCCAAATTCTATTACATGGTGGTATAAAGCAAGAATCTAGTCCAACATACAAACATATTTTAGAACAAAATGTGTTTGCATATTTAAGACAAAAATACTACGGACTTGCTGAAATAAAACAATGGCTTAGCTCCATTTAGAATTCAGTCACATTTGTGTCCTTGCTACAACATTTGCATTGCAAACTGCCTGACAGGAGATCCGGTTATCAGTACCTCTATTGTCTCCAACTCTACAGGGAAGGATTTTGGCAACAAAGCCATTAAAAAATCTAATTTTACTGAGCACAATATAGATTAATAGCGAGCTCATTCTATAAATATTGCTTCCAAAAACAGAAGTTTTGCTGGCAAAGGGAAGACATAAAACCCAACAACATTATCAATTACGGCCACAGCATGTTTAGTCTCTGACAATCAGGAATACTATTGTAAAAAGCAAAATTGAGCATTCAAGTATATGACCATAAAAGAGGCCGATCACCTGCATTACAGTCACAGCACTCAGTTTGTGAGCCACAACACATTCTGTGTACTGTGTAGAAAATAAAACTGATGGTAGACATTCTTAAGTACTGAACGAGTATTCTGTAACAGAGCTTTAAGCATTATCAACAGTATTTCTAAACCCAAAAATAATCCTGCTAGGCAAGTATGGTCAATTCCAGTTCATAGGTGAGAAATCTGAGATTCAGAGAAGGTAGCACACCCCACAGACATAATACATAGTACAGTGAAGAGTTCAACCCAGATTGTTCCTATTACAGTTTGCCTTTCCAAAACAATAGAGAGCTACTAAGTTTTGTGGGAGTTTTTTTTTCTTTTAATCACTCACCTTTCAGGAAGAACAGTCTGAGTAGGTGAATCAGAGCACGCACTTGGAAACAAATGACAACACCTACTATTAAGTCTGAAAATCATTAATCTTCATTTCAGCCACTCTTCGCAATCGCTGAGCCTTAAATTCCTCATTATACATGCTAATTGAAGGGCTTTATGGCATAGACCAGTGGTCGGCAAACTCATTAGTCAACAGAGCCAAATATCAACAATACAATTGAAATTTCTTTTAAGAACCAAATTTTTTAAACTTAAACTATATAGGTAGGTACATTGTTATTAACTTATTAGGGTACTCCTTCAATCGCACCGTACGTGTGTGCCTGCACATGGTATTTTGTGAAAGAACCGCACTCAAGGGGCCAAAGAGCCGCATGTGGCTTGCGAGCCACGGTTTGCCAACCACTGACATAGACAAAGCAAGATAGACTTGGATTTGGAGATGAGTGGGAATTTAAGACACATCAGGAAACAAATAAAAAAGCATGACACTCAACTAGATGGAAGGTCAGAGTTTTCCCGACCTGCCCAGTTTCTCCAAGTCCACTTCCCGGGGAGAGAAAGGCCAGCTCCTCCTCAGACTACTTCTGGCCTATTCTTGGTCCTTTTCCTAACCTCTTTCTAGTCTCTCCTTGTGACGTTTAATTGACAGAGCAGTTTCCTGGGGTGGTGAGGTAGCTCTGTAGACCCAAAAGACGTTTTTGCCATTTTCTTGGGAAAGACCAGAGTTCTCTCTCAGCTAGAGGAGGAGGCAAAGTACTCAGTAAGGAGCCTGCACTGGGGGCCTGGTGCCCAGGCCTGCCCCCTCTGCTGACTGGACAGCACGGTTATGTAGGTGGGAGAATGTGGCATAGGTTTCTCTAACCATGAGTTGTCAACTTGCCCTGAAAAGTCCTGAATATGACTGATACGTGCTAACACCACAGCACAATCATCATGGAGATATCAAGAAATAAAGAGCATGCATTTCAACCTCATGCTAACTTCAAAATATGCTAATTTAATAAATAGGAAATCCTTTATCCCATTAAATCTTATTCATCGAAGTTCAATATAAGCTTTATGACAAATAAAAGTCAGAATAGGCCCCTGACCAGTTTGGCTCAGTAGACAAAGCATCAGCCTGCAGGCTAAAGGGTTCCAGGTTCGATTCCAGTCAAGGGCATGTATGTACCTTAGCTGCAGGCACATCCTCAGTATGGGGTGTGCAGGAGGCAGCTAATCATTGTTTTTCTCTCATCGATGGTTCTAATTCTCTATCCCTTTCCCTACCTCTCTGTAAAAAATAAATAAAATATATTATTTTAAAAATCAGAATAGGGGGACTGGTAAATTTAAAAATAAAAAAAAGCTCTTTTTCTTGATCCTAAAACAGTAAATTTGCATTCTAGAAGAGTGATTATGGCATAGTTACAGTTTCAGGATCTAGATCCAATTTATCCAAATAATTGCAACCTAATTATATAAAACTATTTTAAAAACTGATTTGCTTACCATTTGAATTAAAACTTTGTCATCTGTGGCAATTAGTTTAAATAAGTTTCTCATAATTTAGATAATGAAAAATTAACTACAATTTTTTAAATGGCTTTGCTTAGCTACAACCCTTCTCACCAACATGCATCCCTCTGGAAAGGGCTGCTGAAGAAAGACCTCCTCAGACACATTAGTTATATGCCCCTGTGCTTCCATTTCTAACAAACAAACAAAAAGTTTGAATTTTTTTTCTACTGATACCATTGTAATAACCTGGTTATTACTTACCAGGAAATGAGTAAAGGGAACACTAGATAATATAGACATGACATCCATATAGCTTGGTAAGTTAATACTTTCCAAGTCTGTTCCCCACTGATTTATGAGGGTAAGGACTGGACAACGGCAGTTTGAACACATGCTCAGTGAGGTCTGAGTGACAAGGTCTGAGTTTCAGTCACCTGGAAACAAGTCAGTGGCCAGAATAGGCAGATCACTCCAAGGCAAGAAATCTGAATATTTAAACTCCCAGACAAAGGAGCACTTTCTCTCGCACACACTGAGCTCCAGCTCTCTCACTGTAGGGCCTATGGAGCCACGTGGGAGCCACACAATGAACTAGTGGACTTTAATTAGTCTGATGTTCTGCCAGACCCAATTCCACTATGGAGTGGAAGCTCTGGACACTGGCCCTGCTTCTGGCTCTGCTTTTTAGCGGCACCTCTTTTAGAACTGGAGTAAGGGAGATGGGACTTTACAACACGAGGAATGAAACTCCACACAAATAAAGACTTTCACCATATCTCATTCTCCTGGGTCTAAAGATATCATAAGCCGAAACTGGTTTGGCTCAGTGGATAGAGTGTTGGCCTGTGGACTGAAAGGTCCCAGGTTCGATTCCAGTCAGGGGCATATATCCTGGTAGCAGACACGTCCCCAGTGGGGAGTGTGCAGGAGGCGGCTAATCGATGTCTCTCTCTCTCATCGATGTTTCTAACTCTCTATCCATCTCCCTTCCTCTCTGTAAAAAATCAATAAATTTTTTTTAAATATATCATAAGGACCCCGCTCCCATAAGTGACAGAGAAGTTCGATTCTCCCAGTAACACTACCATTGTAAGTAATTTTTATTTCTATACTTCATAGAGAAGCCAGAGAAAAACAATGTGTTATAAACATGAAAAGGGGCCCAGATCTGAAATCCAGTCCCCACTCTGATCTTGGACAAGCCACCAGGCTCCTAGGTGTGGTTTCTGCATCTCTCAAGTGAGATAACCCCACTTTTCCTGCATGAGGCAGAAATGACCTTCAGAGGCTACTAACTTTATATGTCAATAGACATATAACACATGCAAATAGATCATGACATTTTTTTTTAAATCATATGTCCTACTGGCCAGAAAATAGTGGATCCAAAATTCTTCACAATTTTTGGAGGCGGTTGGAAATATTTAATGTTGTTCTATAAAAAGCTTCATGGTGTGAAAAGCACAAAGGAGAAAACATTTCCATTCTGTAAAGCCAATGGCACACAGCAAAAACAATTTATTTAGGCAAGAGTTTCTTCCAATTCCTACCTGGGAAAAATGTAATAATGCAAAATGGAACCACAGTAAATATTGTTTAAATGTGCTTTACATGTGATTCCAAAATGTCAGCTCAGTAATTCTCAATGCAATCTCTTTGCCTTCATGAAGACTCATTTCTATGGGAGCTCCCATCATGTGAAAAAGTAACTTACCACCTATCAGCTGGTGCCCACAGCAGGACACGCAGCCCACCTCACTGAATTCGTACTTAATTCTTCTGCCCAGCACCAGGTTCCAGTTGCCTTTCAAATTTTTATGCTGCATGTTTTATAAGCTCTTGGTGAACAGACTAAGGTTAACACAATTAGTAAACTTGCTTAATTTAGTAATTTGGAAGTATGCCAATTCAGTAACTGTCATACAAACTAAATGACATGGCACTCCCCTTTTTAAATTCTTTTGTGTGTTTTTTATTTAATAAATCTTTATTATTCAGATTATTACAATTGTTCCTCTTTTTTCCCCCCATAGCTCCCTTCCACCCAGCTCCCACCTCTCCCTCTGCCTCTACCTCCCTCCCTCATTGTCCTCATCCATAGGTGTATGATTTTTGTCCAGTCTCTCCCTGCACCCCCCCAACCCCTTTCCTCCTGAGAATTGTCCATCCACTCCTTTTCTATGCCCCTAAATCTATTATATCTACCAGTTTATTCTGTTTTTGTTTTAACACCTCTTAAAGGTGTGGTTTCTGCATCTCTCAAGTGATAGTAACAGCTAACATATGTGGTGTGCTTAGTGTGCACTACGCATTTGACAGGTCCCCCAGTCCAATCCAAATTAAATATAATAAGCCACCTACCTGGCATATGCCATGAACAAAGCCAAAAATCCTAACATAATTTAGAATTCATTAAACAACCATGCATTGTACTCACAGATAAAGATTTTGATTATAATATTTTATTCTCATTTTGAAGACAAACCTAACAAAATTAGTTATCTGGTTACCCAGACCAAAATAAATCAGAAGCAACATATGAGAAATTCCTATTGCAGGCTGGTCAGTGGTATTGGCACAAAGTGATACCTGGCGTCGGAAGAAGCAAAAAATCTATAAAAGGCAAAAGCGTGACTCCACGGATTGCACATCCAAGTCCACAGGGTGGAAAGGCAATAACCCAGGCCTTCCCATCACTTAAAGATCATTGTGGTTGCTGAACAATCCATAATTAATGCTTAAGTAATGCGCTTGAGTCAATAAAAAGGCTAAATGATGTTCTGTATTCTCCACTGACCTATACAGTTCACTGAGGTGCATTCCTTAAAGATGACTACCAATAGCAGAATTCAAAGGGTCATGTTCTGACATCGAGAAACTCATTCCAAGTATCTTATCGTGTGCTAGGTAAATGAGCTGAAACTGTATTTTTAAATAATTAAATAATAGTGTATTTAATATTACTATAATGACTTCTTGTCTGATTATTTTTCCATCTAGTATCTCATTATATTATTTCATGAAATGCATGAACACATGCCTAACAGCTATTTGCCTGTAAATAAAACATTTAGCTGCCTCAGCTTGGAACCAGACAACGTAAAGGAAAAAAGTTAAAAATATAAATGTATATATGTATAAACTTTATCCTACAGAAAAACATGAGAATATTTTCAGGATCCTTCCCAAGCATAAATAATAATTAAGGGTAATAAGAACAGCAGCTACTATTGCTCCATGCCAACCACCATGTCAAGAATTTTACCTACTTTTCCCCTGAGAAGCACAATTAGCTTGATTCATCTATATGTATAAAAGCCTAAGAACTGGTCAACCGGTGACTATGACACGCACTCACCACCAGGGGGCAGACACTCAATGCAGGAGCTGCCCCCTGGTGATCAATGCACTCCCACAGCAGAAACGCCATTCAGCTGACCAACAGGTGCCAGGCACCGGGCTCACAACTGGCTAGCACAGCTGCAGCAGTGAGAGCCCTTTCCCACAGACACTCCCCCTGTACACCCTTCCCCGATCCAGACCAGGACTGGGATTGGGACCAGCATCGGAACTGACTGGGTGTGAGCCTGCAGCTGCTTCTCAGTCATGGGCATATGGATATCGCCCAAAATCAGGTGCACAGAGACCACAGCAGAGCAACAGTGAGCCTACTGAGCGGCAGGTGCAATGGGGCCAGGATAAGTAGGAAAGACTCTGCACCTGGCCTGGGCTCGGGCTGCTCCCCAGCCGACTGCTGCTTCATGCACTCCTATATCCCTTGGGGGATGTTGGATGGCAGTTTCAGCCTGATCCCTGCAGGCCATGCGAAAAGACCCCACTAGTACACAAATCTGTGCACCGGGCCTCTAGTCCACATATAAGGAACCTGTGATTTAGAAAAGTTCAATAACTTGCCCAAGGTTTCAGAGTTGATAAGTGATAAAGCCACAAATAGAACCCAGGTCTCATTCTCAAAAACCATCCTCTTAATGAGCATGGAATGAATCGATGACAGAGGGGAAACAGGTGACAGCGGGGAAGGAAAATGATCTAACGTAGTCAAAAAGAAGAAAATAAGAGTCCTGTCAGCATCACAGGGACCACAGGTATAAAGATCAGAGTACAGTACCTAGGTCATGTTCCTAATGTGAAACAAGAAAAACATAGTAACAGCTAATATATGTTGTGTGCTTAGTGTGCACTAGGCATTTGACATATATTAACTCACTTAATCATCCAAATGTACCTACAAAAAAAGATACGATCATCATCCCTTTTACAGATGAAGAAACTGAGACCAAATGGGTTGACAAGTTGCCAAAGGAAAATAGTTACAAGTGGCACAACAAAATCTGAATCCAGAAAGTCTTGCCCCAAAGCCTGAGACTATTGCAATTCACCAAAATATCCATTACATTGTCCATGACTTATGCAATGGCAAGGAAGTATGGGACATAATTTAGAAGTTGATACTAACAAAGAATTCTTTGACTGGTTAAGAAGGCAAACTTCATTTATCTGGAAATTTCACTTTCATAAATATAATTATTCCTCAACAATGTTAAGTCACTTAGTTTTTACAGTTGAAGTCCCCAATTCTTCCACTGTTCTGGAAATCCCAAATGTTCTTATCTTTATGAAGATACAAAACATACTTTCTAAGAAAATTAAATATACCCAAGCTTTCTAAAATACATTGAAAAAAATTAAATGTCCATTAACCACTTAAGGAATGTCTCTGCACCTCAAGTTGATGGATGTATGATTTCTATAATGTCATGAGGGAAAGAAAGGCTCCTTTCATCAGCTTCATAATACATCACACAGCTGTGATTAAGGCATTAGTGATAATGATCATCTCTAGTCACAATACTCCCATATTGCAACTGAAAAAACTCAGAGGATATGTTTTAATAAGTAGTTCACATACATACCCAAACATATTTAAGTCCTTTCCTCAAAAGTTTTAGTCAAAATGAACATCCGAGTGACTTTGAGATTAGCTAAAACTTTAATTAGGTAAAAAATAGGCCTTCTACACCTCAATTTGTAATAATGTTCCTCAGAAATGAGCAATTTGATCATTTCCAATCAGTCCATTTAGCCTTTGGAGGTCCCCATGGTTTTCAATGACTTGATTTTCAGCAGGAAATCGCTCACAAAGGACAAGTTGAATTTGTGCTCACTCAAAGGAAAACTCCACCAGGAACCATTAAAGCCCCAGGAGAGCCCAGTGGAAGCAAAACCATCCAGGTCCTCGAAGGCATGAAGGCCACAGCTGGTGGAGATGTGGTATAAGAGCTATGACTGAAACAATCAAAGGTAGTGTATCGAGCTTCAGCATGCAGTTTCCTGAATGAGCGAAAAGATGAATGGAGACTAGATGCTGATCATAGTTTCAAATGCACTGCACAACCTATCCTGTCCTTCAGCATCTTTGAAGAAAATGTAATCTAAAAAGAGAAATTATTGATAATAATTTTATATTGGTTATTGGCAATGAACAAAGCTACTTCTCAGCAGCCAAATCACTAGGTGATCTGCCATGCAGATTTCTTAGAAATGACAGCAAGGTTGCCAAACAGACTGTGTTTGCTTCTTCTGTATTTGGCAGGTTAATCTCATTCAAAAGAGCGGAATCAGGTTGTGAACAAGAGAACTGGCCTGGCTTTTGAAATCTGTCAACTTGGGCTCAAGTCCTGCCCTGGATCTTTCCTAGCTATGTCATGCCAGGCAAGTGTCCTATCTCTCTAAGCCTTACATTGTAGCTAACCCTGGAACTGAACTCACAAAGTTACATGGGATTGCATAAGCGAATGCACAAAAGGCACTGAGCAGGACGCCAGGCACAGTAAACACTTAAACATGCCAGGCAACTCTCACGTTATTTTGAATTCTAAGAATGCCTGGATTCAATGGCAATGAGTGTCTGAATAAGTAAATTGACTTTGTTTTCTATTCTCTCCTCCCATGGGTAATCCTCAGCCTGCATTGTTGTTCTATCCTCTCCATTGTCTGTGAACAAGGAAAAGCCCGTGAGTAAGATCAAGTAATTAATGGTTCTTTTATCATTATGAAATTGAGAGGAAGAGGGAAATCACCAAGGTGCAGTTTCTCCACACCTGAGGAAGCAGATTGACAAAGCTAATGTGGAATTCACTGGGACTGTTCGGCACTGTAGTGACTTGGATGGACACCTCTCAGCATGTGGTTGTAGGACAGAATCACCTGCACCTCCTGGGCCTGCTGGGGGTCTGAGAAGGGCATTGCTCCCAAGAGATGTCCCCAACAGAACTAACAATGGAAAAGGAATAAAATCTGGAAGCAATTAAGGAACTGTTAGCAGAAGTGTGGAGTAAAACCAGGCAACATTGTCGGTTATGTTTTTCACATATCGTTTGGCTCAAGTTATTTTCACATCAGAACTATAATTATGGATACAACCCACACAGTGGCCACACAGTGGACACTCTCCTTACCCAACCAGTTACATGTCATCCACTGAGCTTCAGCCATCAGCACCCCTTTCAATAAAAGCTTACGTCAATCACTTCACTATGTGGGATGAAATGAGGTGCATGCATTCCTATACATTGCTGGGTCCATGATGGGTATCTTCTGTAGACACGTGCTATTTTCTTTAGCTTTCCTGGCCCAGATCCCTACCTAATTCTGGAAGAAGCACCAATCCCGTACTATGATGGGCATCAGCCCCTTGAGCAGTGTCATGGGTTCTACTCTGTTCCCCCAAAATTCCCATGTTGAAGTCCCAACATTCAGGATCTCAGAATGTGACCGTATTTGGAGAAAAAGGTCTTTAAAAAGAAGATGAAGTTAAAATCAGATTGTTAGGGTTGGGCCCTAATCCAGCAGGACTGGTGTCCTCATAAGGAGAAGAAGAATGCCAGAGATATGCACACACAGCGCTAAGGCCAGGTGAGGACACAGTCAGAGGTCTCAACAGAAACCAAACCTGACAACCCCCTTAATCTTGGACTTAGACACCAGAAGTACAAGAAATAAATTTCTGATTTTTTTATTTTTATTTAATTGATTGGGGTGACATCCTTTCTAATAAAAGAGCAATATGCAAACTGAGTATCATTCCAATACACAAGATGGCTGCCCCCATGTGGTCAAAGATGGCCATCCCCATGGGGACACAAGATGGCCAGCAGGGGAGGACAGTTGGGAGGGACCAAGCCTGAAAGGAGGGCAGTTGGAGGTGACAAGGCCTGCAGGTGAGGACAGTTGCGGGGGACCAGGCCTACAGCGGAGGGCAGTTGAGGGTGGATCAGGCCTGCAGGGGAGCAGTTAGGCGATGATTAGGCTGGCAGGGGAGTGGTTAGGGGGTGATTAGGCTGGCAGGCGAAGTAGTTAGGGGCAATCAGGCAGGCAAGCAGGTGAGAGGTTGGGAGCCAACAGTCCTGGATTGTGAGGGGGATGTCCAACTGCCCTCGAAGGGTCCCAGATTGGAGAGGGAGCAGCCTGGGCTGAAGGACACCTCTGCCCATGCACGGATTTTGTACACCAAGCTTCTAATTGGTTAATAAAATGACACAGGTTTCAGGTATACAATTCTACAATACATCACCTGTATATTCTATTGTGTGCTCACCACCCCAAGTCAAGTCTCCTTCCATCACCATTTATGCCCCCTTTATCATTTTCTGCCTGGATAAAAAAGTTCTGGTATATTTATACTATAGAATTCTAAATTTCTGATTTTTAAACTCTCCAGTCTGGTATTTTGTTATGGCCTAGCAGACAAGAAGTTTCTATGAGTTTCCAAGGATAAAACAAAGTTCTCAATGACCACATAACTAAATGCTTTTACTGTGTTAATCCCATATAATAAAAGGCTAATATGCAAATTGTCCCCATGGACAGGTATTCAACCAACTGGGAGTTAGACCACCAGGGGGCAGCACAGAACATGGCAGATGTCAACAACGTGGTGCCGGCAGCAGGTGGTAATGAAGGCACTGCTGGCCCCGATGGGTCCCAATAAGAGTGGGACCACAGCAGGATGGTGAAGCAGGTGAGCAGGCAGCACCAGGCCAAGGCGGGTGTGAAGGGAGGCCCTGGCCAGTGGCAACAGCAGGCAGCCGGGGGAAGAGAACCCCCAGCTGGCAGCCAGCAGCCACGAGGCACCCTACCTGTGCATGAATTTCATGCACTGGGCCTCTAGTGTCCTATATAATAAAAGGGTAATTGTGGCGAGCTGGCACAGCCATGGCATACTCGACCCCAGGATGCCTATGTGCCACACCAGCTCAGCCAGGTTCAGTGACCCTGAGAGGGAAGGTGAAAGATTGAGAAAAGACTAACAAGAGAATGAAAGCTGGGTCTGGGTGGGACGCTGCTCTCAGATGGAGAGACAGCACCTTGGACTACAAGCCATGTCTTTATTTTATAGTGGATGCCATGAAATAATTAAGGGTGTGGTCAAGATGTTTACAACATTCTCATGGGTTTCGATCCTACTCAATTACATGCACCTGATCAAGATTTGTTTACTTGCAGCATATATATATCACTTAGGCATGTGGGGCCATTTGTTCAGACCATTGGTTCAAGCTCACAACTAGAGCTGTTGGCTATATTTGTGCTGGGAGTGCTCTGCCTTCCACACTGGGACTTGCATGTGGCAATGAGAGGACTGTGCCCTCTCATTAGTCTGAGGCTTGAACCTGTCCAAATACTGTAGCCACTCTCCACAGGTAATATGCAAATTGACCCTAACAGCAGAATGACAGGAAGACTTTTCTATGCACTGACATCAAGGGCCAGACGCTCAATACAGGAGTTGCTGCCTGGTGGTCATGCACTCCCACAGGGGGAGCTCTACTCAGCCACAAGCCAGGCTGATGGCTGTGAGTGCAGCAGCAGTAGTGGGAGCCTCTCCTACCTCCTCGACAGCGCTAAGAAAGTCCCCCTGGGGAGTGGGCCTAAGCCGGCAGGTGGACATCCCCCAAGGGGTCCCAGATTGCAAGAGGGCACAGGCCAGGCTGAGGAACTCTTCCCACCCCCCTTCCCGCCCCGAGTGCCCGAATTTTTGTACAGTGGGCCTCTAGTTATAGATATTAAAACAAAAGTGATAACTGTAAATATGTGTGAAATCAGAATGTATTGCAATGATTTTTTTTTTCAAAGTAGTCACTGACCTATGGGTTTTTTAGTGAAATAACTTTCTAATGTGTCTTCAGACAGTGTTTTAAGTGTTAGTGAGACTGAAGGGGTTTGTTGCAGGAAGCTGGTTGTCAGGTTGACAGCTGTTCTCCCTGAGCACCTGGTCAAGAGGTGGATCAGGAAATTGAAGCAGCAGAGAAGAAAGTAAGAATGTGACAAAAAGGAAACCACGAATAAGTTAAAGTCAAGTTAGAAAGGAGGAAAATGAAGTAAAACATGAGAGACCTCAGAGGTTCCTAAATTCTGATCTCTCATTGATGGAAGGGAGAAATTCTGCAGCAAAGAAATGTCTTGTCTAGGACACCCCCTCCCAGAAAAATAGTACAGCTATCTAAGTCATTTCTCTCCTCAGTGATAATTTACAAGGTTTTCCTCTTTGCATAAAAAAAAAAGTCTCTGGAATGATATAATTTTTTTCAAGTTAAATGTCTTCAAGAGACTTTCTAAACTTTTCCCAATAGCAAAAAATATAATCATGCCCTTTCCATACCTCTAACAAATTAATAGAGCCCAAACTGATCCCTATGTTAAATAAATAGCTTACCCTGATTTTGACAAGATCAGGTATGTTTGCCTGCATGCAATCAGCAGTTTTCGCAGGTACTAAAATAACCTTAAGTCCCTTTCTCTTAGGCTGTGAAATCCAGCCCTCACTTCCAGGAGCTTTGAGAAAGCCACAGCAGAACTACCTAACACTTTTGCATTCCAGCACATTTCCGGAGGCCATACAAAATTATCATTTCAGACCATGCCCCTTCATTTTATTCCTGCTGAGGTTGGCTCCATGTACTCTGAAACTCCAATTTCTATTTCTTCTTTTTTAGTTGTTTCATCAGATTTCCAATATATAAGCAAGTACTTCTATGTGAGGGTAAGAATCCACTATAATTTTATTTTCTTATATTGGGGATAAACAAGACCATATGAGAAGTTTTCTAGGATAATGGCATTTCTTTAAAATAGATCCTGAAGCCCAAGGCAAAATAGAAATTGCAACCCAACTATCAAAAATCATATAAAGAAAATTTAGAAAAGTCTGCTTTGCCAAAGTAGTTTTCATTTTATTGTCATGAAAAATCAATGAGGGCTGGGAGAGGGTGGGGGGATGAGGGAGAGTAGACAGAATATGGATAATTGAATTCAGACTGAGATCAGCTCTTCTTCCTCCAAATTTCCCTCTCTCCTTCTAATCCCAAACTTTCTCTTCTAATTTCCTGCTTTTCTCTTATTACCATTTTCCTCCAAGGCCACTATCTTCCCCTTCCCAATTCAGCCTCCACCACAGCTCAAACAGTCATGGCCAGATGGAGTACAAAGGCCAAGGTCATTGGGTTAGGTCAAAGGCTAGAAAACAAAGGAGATTGGGGGTTGGGGAAGGAGGGAAAGGAGCTCAAGAGCCAGAGGAAACTGCCTCTATAGCAGCGGTTCTAACCTGTGGGTCGCGACCCCTTTGTGGGTCGAATGACTCTTTCACAGGGGTCACCTAAGACCATCGGAAAATGCATATATTTACATCACGATGCATAACAGTAGCAAAATGTCATGGCTGGGGGTCACCACCACATGAGGAACTGTATGCAAGGGTCGCGGCCTTAGGAAGGTTGAGAACCCCTGCTCTATAGGATTCAACACCGAATCCACAGAGCCTCTTCCCCAAAAGCTGGCAGGTTGTAAGTGCATTTGCTATTTATTAGTAGGAAACACAAATTATTGGGGAGAAGAAAAAAAAAGAATCTGAATTTGAATCAAGAGGCGAGCCCTGTGGTGTGTGGCAGGAAAGTTGCCCCAAGTACATTAACAAGTTCAGTACGGTTTGGAAGCAGGAATGCAAAAGGCAAAATTGAAGACAAGCAAAAGAACTCCAGATTGCTTAGACTGGCAAACGAGAGCTGAGACATTGCAGGAGGAAGAAGGCTTGCAAGCACGGGCAGACCGGAGGGCTGGTCAGTCTGTAACTCTGATGACACCGCTTAGACCAGAAGTTTCTGTTTAATCCAAAGGCTGAGAGGAAATGTTGATAAAGGAATACAGCAGGCTATTCAAACCGTTACAGTGAACCCCATAAAACTGATCAGAAGTGCATATGTATTTTGTGAACTAAGCAAAATGCTATCGACTGATGGGCTTTTTGAATTTACATGGACAGGAGAGTTAGACAAAGCACAAATTTAATAGTTTTTCCTATTTGCCTTTACAACCATGATTTAAGGCCTTTTCTTTAGACATTTCAAAAATTCAAACATATCACCAAAAGCAGTTACAAAGAATCAAGCAATTGCAGAGTATCAATGTGACTTCTATTGTAAAAAACCTAATGATAAGAAAGGATCAGGTTGAAACTATAAAACAAGTAGCATTTCCCTGCCTGGGAAATACCAGCTTTCTACACAGGGAGGTAAATCAGTAAATCCATACAGTCAACAAATAGCAGGCACTATTATTAGATAATTTAATTGAGTAAGCACGATGTTGGACTTGCTCCAAGTTGCTTTTTCACTTTAATATTGAGAAATTCAAGTATTGAAAATGTCTTTGAATGTTGCACATACAGTATTTTCTCCATGTTAATAAAAAAAAGAACATCTAGAAATGTCCATCTGAAAAGAAAAGAATACTTAACCAACTCAAGTCCCCTTTTAAAAATATGAGTTCTGCCCGCAGGCATGGCTCAGTGATTGAGCATCCACTCATGAACCAGGAGGTGAGGGTTTGATTCCTGGACAGGGCACATGCCTGTGTTGCATACTCGATCCCCAGGAGAAAGCCGATCGTTGATTTTTTTTCTCTCTCTTCCCCCTCTCTCTTCCTCCTTAAAATCAATAAAAAAAATTTTTTTTAATTATAGCAGGTCACCTAAAGTGAATGGGTCCATTTATTTCATGACTTTAGACATAATAAGTTTGGTTTTTTTAATAGGAGAATAGCATAGAGAATAGCATACAAATATATTTATTATACACTTTCTGTGACATGGCAGCATTCTTAAGGAATGAAGAACTGGAGAAATAGTTGGACCAGGGTATTTCTGTGCTGGGTTTGAGAAAGAGCAAACACTGGTGCAGGAATAGGATACAGGAAGGAGCAGAAGTACAGTCCACTGGGGAAACGTAGCAAATCCTGTTGGTTGGGATTCTTCGTGGCATCCCTTTGTCTTTGGAGATAAGGACGCTCCTCTCCTCTGGGTGTAGGGAGGAAACCTCTTTCCTGAGGGTTTCATAACCTGTTTCAGACCAGAAGGTCAGAGTGGCCTCTGTCCTGCCATTACCTTGAACTCCTTCAGCTAAAATATTCAGTATGTCCATGTACCATATTTCAGGGCAGTGTGTCCTGAGCCCCAGCAGAGGGAAGCCCTCAAGCATGGATCCTGCCTTTCCTGTGCAGAAAATGTTTCAATAGCCTCAGTGGATGAGGGAGAGTCCTCCACAGAAGACAGAAGGAACAATAGGATGAGAAAAATCAAGTTTATAATCTTCATGAAACAATCTTTTCAGTGCACCCATCACTTGATAGTAAAGAATACTACTGAAAAGGAATGAGAACTTTTCATGGTGGATGATGCTAACACTGTCCTGCCAGGTGTACACCCTTTCCTTCCTGCACACTCTTCTCAGAAAGGGGCTTTGAATGAGCCTGGGACTGTCTTCAACTCCTTCTCTTCTCGACTGTATCTTCACGACTTGATCAGAGTTTCTCCATAGTCCCTGCAGCAGTGAAGTATTACCTATTTTCCTATGCTTTCGGCCATTTCCGTTGGCAGGAACATGCGTGAAAATAAAAGTTTAATGCATGTTTGAGTCAAAATCTTCTGTGGAAGTAAATTTAATCTTGAACAAAAATTTTTTTCTCACTTTCCACAAACTGTTAGCAATACTCATTTAGAGCCTAGCTGGTTTGGCTCAGTGGAAAGAGCGTCAGCCTGTGGACTGAAGGGTCCCAGGTTAGATTCCGGCCAAGGGCACATGCCTGGATTTCGGGCTCAATCCCCAGAATGAGACATGCAGAAGGCAGCCAATCAATGATTCTTGTCATTGGTGTTTCTATCTCTCTATCCCTCTTCCTTCCTCTCTAAAATCAATAAAAATATTTTTTAAAAAATACTCACTTAGAAGCTACAAGTCATTTCAAATATACTGTCATTCTGAACTTTTAATTTTTTTTAATTGAGTTACAATTGACCTAAAACATTATATTAGTTTCAGATGCACAACACGATGGGATACTTGTATAGGTTGGGCAACGATCCCCACAGTAAATATAATTAACATCTGTCCCCGTATATAACAGCTTTTAGTGAATAAAGCCCTTTCCTTGCTTTAATAAAAGCTGGACCATTTGTCACCTAACCTTCTGGCCTTCGGGGACGATACCAGTTCTGGCGGACAGCTGTTCTTAACTATTTGAAGCAAACTAACAATGAGCAATACCCAGGAGGAAATAAGGGCCCAAAGACTGCACAAATAAAGCCGGGGTCGAGGAGAATGCCCTGTGGGGGAAGAAAGGTCTGACCAATAGGTGATGCTCTATAAGTGGCAGTTGTTCATTGAAAAAGCAAGACTCTTGGGAAAGCAAGCTGGGGCCAGACAGCAGACAGGAGAACATGAGAGCCTTTCTGGAAGCCACCTCGGGAGGAGCAGCGGCCTCTCACCAGCCGGGAAGTGAGAGAAGAGCTGAGGGAAGTGGAGGGAAGCAGGTGGGAGGGGCATGCAGCAGCGACTTGGAGGGGTCAGATGTTGCGGCCCCACAGGCACTGTGGAGGTGGTGCGATGTGGCAGACTGTGAGATGGCACAATGGCGCTCGCCTCCTGCATCCATGTCTGCAAGGTGACCTCGCCTCTTTCCCGCCAGCAGGTGGGAGCTGACAGTGAATGTGGCTGGGGTCCTGGCTGCTGTGACACAAGGAGGGGAGCACAAGCGACCTAACTTCAGTTCTGGGAAGGCTTTCCCCCGGCCAGGTAGCTCTCGCTTCCTGCCTCTGGGAAGGCAGCCACCAGGTGTGAAGTGCAACTCTCCAGAAACCACTGAGGGAAGCCAGGACGGCAGCATGCTGCCCCAGAGCAGGAGACATCAAGATCAGAGGTGCACGGGGCAGGGGACATAGCTGAGGCTCATGGAGCACCACCCTGAAGAGGAAAGGAGCCATCTGAGCAGTGACTCCTCAGCCCAGACGCTGCGCTGACACCTCGGAGCAGAGACAGGTTCCTCAGCGGAACCCACTGAAGTCACAGTCCGAAAAACCCCAAGCAAAACACGGCCATTTTAAGCAGATGAATTTTGGAGGAAGTTATTACACAGAAGTAGATCCCCAAAACACGAAGATCTAGTAACAAATTAAGTGGCAGAAAAGCAATTTTCAACTGATTTTGAACTGCTGGATCCTTTGTTTTTCCCCCCTCCCATTTTTAAAATTGAATTTATTGGGTCAGGAGAACCCAAAAATATGAAACACAAAAATTCAGAGCTGCTCTGATTCGGGGGGACAGGGTGGCAGGAGGCCCAGGAGCTCTGGGCTGTAAAGCCATGTGAAGATAGAGCTTATGAGTTCTGAACGTGTTCACTCTACAGAAGGTCATGAAACGCTCACTCAAGTCCTGACCCTGACCCACCTTCCCAAGGCAGCATCTGGATGTAGGGGCAAAGCTCTGAATCTCTGCCTCTGCCACCAGGGGCAACCTGGTTCCCATGAGCTGCAACCAGAACAAAAAACGGTACCTTCTTCCCTGTCCCAGGGTCTGACCACTGATGCTTCCATCTCCCATGGTGCATGCTTCCTCTAACATATTTTCAAATAATCTTAACGGGGTGTTTAAAAGATACCAGCAACCTCTCACCCTGCTCTTTCTACTTCCTCTTCCTTCCCCCTCCCCCCACCTTTTTTTTTAATCTCAGAAAAGGAACAGTAGTAAAAAAAAAAAATGTTTTGCATGATTTTATATAGTACTTAGTTAGGTGATTCGATTCTAAATCCAAACTCTCGAGATTTCTGCCCTCATTTTGCCAGTCACTAGCTGGGCCACCATCCCTCTGTTTGCTAAGTTGTAAAGTAAGTGTAATTATCATGGAGCCCTGCTCATAGAATTGACTTAACACTTAAATGATTAATATGTGATAGTCAGGGTTCAATAAACCTTAGGTCATGATTATTATCCCAACTAAAACGTATAGCTTTTCTAATAATATTCTAGTTAGGAGGGATTTATAGCTAACACCTAACATGTACCGTCGATAATGATGCTTAAGCTCATTTCAAGTACAAGGCTCATTACATATTATTATTAACCTTATAAAGGCTCTCATTAACTTTTACTAAAGTGGCTCAACAGCACTACGATCACTATACAGAGGCCTCGCTGGAAAGTAATGCTAAGGAGAGCTTTCTGAGTCACAGCCCACATTGGGGTCAGTCAACAACTCCAAAGTGTCGGCTTGAATGAGGCAGCCCTTAAAGGGCCCTTGAGCAACCCAGTGTATTGGAACCTAGTGTATTAAAAAGGCAGAGAGCCATGGTGCTCCAATCCTCCCAAAATGAGTCTTCTCAAATCGGAAGACTTGTAAATGACAAAGCACATGTCTGCTGAACATCACAGTATTGATTCATTTACCTTGTATCCTGGCAAAGCTGAGAAAAAGAAGTTCAGGTTTAAAAAGTCTGAGTTGGTCACCCGGGGACTGCACCCAGAAATGCAGCAGTGGCATTCTGAATACCTACCTCTCAGTGACCACACCTATAGTGTCCTTCTCTGACATGTCCATCTTTAAAGCAATGTTTGTTGCCATTTCTTCTTGGTCACATGTAGTACATGTGTGTATTTTTGGAAAGAGTGATCAAGAAGTATCCAACATGCCGAAACCGGTTTGGCTCAGTGGATAGAGCGTTGGTCTGCAGACTGAAGGGTCCCAGGTTCAATTCCGGTCAAGGGCATGTACCTTGGTTGCGGGCACAACCCCGGTAGGGGGCATGCAGGAGGCAGCTGATCGATGTCTCTCTCTCTCATAAATGTTTCTAGCTCTCTATTCCTCTCCCTTCCTCTCTGTAAAAAATCAATAAAATATATATTTAAAAAAAAAAGAAGTATCCAACATGACATTACAAGATTATGATAGCCCAGATCAGAGATTTTGGAATGTGTGTCTCTTTTACCAATCTCATTTATGAGCACAGTCTATCATTCCTAATCAATCTCCAATGTTTATTTTGGCAAAATTTGTCCATCTTCTATTTTAACAGGTCACCACATAAAACGCAAATTAATCTTGAACAGAATTTATTCATTCATTCAGTAACAATTACACCAGGCAACACTACACCACTCATAGGAAATGGTTTCTCTGGCCAGATGGTTAAAATATGTCTCACTGACTTGTTACACATAAATCACAAGCTAATACATAATCGAACAAGACCTTTCATTACTAGCACCGTATTTTCATACCTGCAAGGGAAAATCACTTGAAGCTATTGGCTTGCCTGCAAAAGATGAGCTCCTTTGTGAACCAGGCTTATCCCAGGGACCGCAACTTATCCAGGTGGCCACGGGAGCATCCCAAGCATCTCCTTGTCCCCAAGCTTCCTTGGGGCAGGAGCTTCTTTGGGAGCCAATGAGGGCACTTAGAAGAACATTTGCCTCAACTCATAAACTCTGCCTTCTACTCTCCATTCTGACCCCTACTCCCTTGTAAAGTAAGACCTGCTACTTAAACATGGAAAAGAAGGTCTGGAGGAAGACACTTCAAAGCACTGATAGGCCTTGCTTGGGGAGCAAATTGATAGGAAGGAAATAAAATGCAGGGATTCTTCATGCACTTCTATGTGTGGAGCATTATTGTTTTCATAACAACAACATTTAAAGAACTTCCTGGGATCTGATTTTCTTGCCTTAAAGATGACAAGACCAGACGATAAACTGAAAGATATGAGACATCACTTCAAGCTCTTAAATTCTTTGGCACTGGAAATAAATCCTACACAGCTACTTACCAATACTTCCATTTCCAAGGACAAAGGAGAAAAAAGGGAAATAAGTTGCTTAATCTCCCAAGTTTCCCCATCTTCAAAAGGCAAAGATCAACAGAATCAATGTCAATGGTGGTTTTAAGAATTAAATTAACTAAGAAAAATAAGTGACATCTGTAAGACATCAAAGGTTTGCTAAAATTATTTTTATTTGTTATTATTGATTTTATATCAACCAATATAATATTTCTGCCAGTATTTTCCTAACTCTACTAGAATAAGTGCTATAGAATATTTTGAGCTAATATATGCTGTCAAATATATAGCTATGATTAATATATCTCTTTGACTAAAATGTTAGCACCAAAGGCAATGTCACTGAACACAAGACAATGCTTTTTAGCTGATACCGATAAAAATTCAAATAGTGTATCATTTCAGTAGCAATGTAGTATTAAGGAAAGACTGCCAGCATCCAGGGAGGTCTGGAAGGAGCATTCCAAATGAAGGCTGTGCAAATTCAAAGTTACTCGTGCTTCTGATTACCATCTTACAATCAGTGAGTAGGAGACTCTGGCACGTGTGATCTAAAGCTACGTACACACTAACTATACTACGTTGCTTGCATACTAAATATCCAGCAGCTTACAGAGCAGATCAGTCATTGAGACCAAATAAGCAAAGCACTTTAAGAACTCAATTCCACAATTACCAAGGCTTGTCTCCCTGAAAAAGGACTAATAAATGTCTATACCACCAAAATGAATGTGCAGATTTCACTTATTCACAATCAAAACTCAAACAGGACTTTTCGAGGTATAGAGCAGGACAACTCACTGGACTATTATAATTTTCATGTAAAAAAGGGGGAGGATAAGAACATTAAAAAAACTTCCTGAAAAAATTACAAAGCAGCATTATTTAAGTAGTGTATTAATACAAGTCCAGAGAATTGAAAAAAGAAATATCAGTCCAAAAAGGTGTAAATTAGGAAACAAACCAGTATTTGCCACAAAGTGTTAACATTTTTCTTATCTGAAACAGTAAGAAAAATACCATATTAAGCCTAAATACAAATGACCTAAAAAGAGAATTCATGGTGATGGAAGATTATTAAACTTTGGATAGTGGAAACACAGACTACAGATCTTATAACATAGAAATCCACACCTGAAATCTATGTGATTCTATTAGCCAATGTCACCCCAATAAATTTAATAATAAGTATATATAAATAGATAGATAGATTAATGGATAGGGAGGAAATTCACAAAATAAAAACTCGAAAAAGTGACCTATCATAGGGAAATGTATAAGCCTACCAGTAGTTAAAAATGCAAATTGAAACAAGATATCCTCTTTCCCTATTAGATTAGCAAACATAAATAAATCAATAATCATTGCCATTCAGAATGTGAGCAAGGGTTCAGTGAAACAGCTCTTCTCAGCACTGCTCACCTATCACTCTGTAAACTGGAAAAAGCTCTCGGGAAACCCAGGAGGCAGTAAGTGAACATATGGCATAATATAGTTTCAATTTAATATGGGAAAAGCTATTAGTTCCAAGTTGAATATCAAAAATAGTAAATTTGAAGAAAACAATGTGTGACATAAGAGAACTGGACTATTAAAATTTTCATATAAAAAGGGCGAGGATAAGAACATAAAAAAAGTTCTAAAAGGTATAGTATGTAGAATATTGCAACCATTAAAATCATAAACTCTAAAACAATAGAGAAAAATATAAATAATGGCAGGATATAAAATTAAATGCAGACCATGATTACAACTTTAATTAAAATTTTTGAATAAATATGACTAGAGGATGTTTGCAAAAATTATAATAATTTAAGTGATGAATTTTTTGTTTTTTGGCCAAACTTTGTAAGAAATTATGATGTTATTTCACTTTGCAAGGAAGAAATTGAGAGGCAGGAAGTAAAATGTCCCTAATTACATACAGAAAGACCAAGAATAGAACTCAAGTCAAATTCATTTCACTCTCACCAAACTGCTATAGTATACCTTACTTGATAAATTTGGAGAAATAATTTTTCTCAAACAATTTGGTTGTATTCAGGCTCATTTAGAAGAATTACAATTTTTACTTTGGAATACTAGAAACTTGTACCCAAAAAAGAGGAAAACAGTAAAGGAGTACATTTTATAACGATATAATTACATTTATTTTTGGTGAATTACTTTCTCTTTTGAACTTCTAAAGAGAACCCATTTTTTCTGCAAGAAAACAAACTGGCATTTACTGCCATTTCACAGTCTGGATAGAAAGGGGAACCAGAGAATTGACCGCCTTTTCTGTTCTGGTGGCTCCACAAGGCTGCCTGCCAAAGGAGTCTGTCATCACCATGGCAACCTGGCACAGCATCCTCCAGGGAAGCTGGGAGAAGGGGCCTGCCTTCCTCATCAGGCTCACACTGGCCCTTCTGTTCATCCAGTTCCCTCACTTGAAATGCCTTTTTGCCTTCTAAAGTGGAAAACCCTCAGCGACCCCCTTCGCCCCAAATCCTTTGTCCTCCACAAGGTCTTCCCCGTAACTTGCACAAACAGCAGCGACCCTCTTCTTTGACCCACGTTTTATAACAATGGATTGTCAGCCGAGTTTTATCTCAAGCCCACTGTGGCAGTGGCAGTGGCAGTGGCAGTGCTGAAAATGATTCTGTGCCAGGTTAATCATCCTTTTTTAACAGGGCAGCTGTACCAATTATTAAACCTGTAAAGCACTTCTGTTCTTCTGTACTGCCCAAGCACCCAGCGCTTCCCCTTTAACCTCCCACCCCCGCGCTCACTGCCTGGGACACCGTGGCTTTTCCCCGTTGCCCCCTTTACCTCACACAAACCGGGCAACTAAGGGGTTGATGCCTGGAGCAGCAGGGGACCTCCAGCCTTCTGGCCAGTGTGGACTCTGATTGGCCCAAGAATACCAGATGTTAAATGTTTGGACTATAACCCCTTTCTTTGGAGGCACTGTGGTTCAGCAGGAAAAATACTCTCATGTTGATTAGCAATGTCTGCCAGGAGTCTAGGATGGGGAGAGGGCAGACCTGCTGAAAGATGCACAATCTATTGAACCAACTGCCAATTTTAACTAATCTCAGATCTTGACCTTTTTATTTCCTACTTGCAATGCCCCTAAAAGCACCGTCTCCTTGAATGCTCGGTGAAATAATAACTGTGTTAATAATAACAATAGCAAAAACAATACTTTTTATGGTATTCACCACGCAGTGGGCACTGTTCAGTGCACTTTACATGTGTTAGCTTACTTAACTGTCCAAAAACATGCTAAGGTTTGTTTTATGAAAAAATATTTTTAAATTACATATTTATTTTATATTTGTATTTTATTTAAATAGCATTTTACTGCCCTAACCAGTTTGGCTCAGTGGATAGAGTGTCCCAGGTTTAATTCCGGTCAAGGGCATGTACCTAGGTTGCAGGCACATCCCCAGTAGGGGGTATTGCAGGAGGCAGCTGATCGATGTTTCCCTATCATCAATGTTTCTAACTCTCTATCCCTCTCTCTTCCTCTCTGTAAAAAAAAAAAAAAATCAATAAAATATATTTTAAAAATAAATTAAAAATAACATTTTACAAAGGGGGAAACTGAGGTTCAGAGAGCTTTAGTAATTGGGCCTCGGTTATACAAGTCAAAAAGGGAGAGTCGGGATTTGAACCCGGGCAGCTGACTCCAGAGGCCGAATCCCTCCATGACACTATAATTCCTCCAGGGCATTATTTGCTGAAACAAATTGGTTGCATCTGCATATCAAACTTGGCATTTTCCTGAGTGAAGCAAAATGAGAACAGCTTCCTTACTAACTGCCGAGCTGCACCTTGCACGGCTCTCCTCAGACAGAACAGCTGCGCTCAATCCCTCAGAACCCGAGTCAGCAGTGCCCTGTGCTCCCAAACCTGGTCCTAAGCCAGACAGGTGGACAGAGCTGCCCAGTCATAGGAAAGACCATTCCCACTGGACCAGGAGATAAACAAAAGCTACCCCCGGAAGAGCAGGAAGGAAAGAAACAAGAGCAGGGAATGCTGAGTAGGGAAGACAGAATGAATCAGTGGAGAGTCACAGAATGAGGAAGGATCTATTCAAGCCCTGACTTACACAGACAAGGACAACAGTATTGTGAATTCCAGAGAAAAACGGGGTTGCGGGGAGGTAGAAGAAGGTAAAGGGCGAATAAATGGTGATGGAAGGAGACTGGACTTGGAGTGGTGAATATATAATACAATATACAGATGATATGTTATAGAATTGTATGCCTAAAACCTACATAATTTTTTTAACCAATGTTATCTCAAAGAACCTGAGACCCAGAGAGGGGATTGGGTTTGTCCAAGAGCACAATCAATGATAAAATTAATTAAATTCAAATTTCCCCATCTCTAGGCCAACACTCTCAATATCATGCTGCATGAGGACAGCTAAAAAAGTATGAACGGATGGCGTGACATAAAGTACTACCTGTTCCCACAAATCTGTTTTGCTCCTCTCCCCCAGCACACCAACAGACTACGTTTCTCAGGCTCCTTTGCAGGTGGGTGTGCTATTGTGACTGAGGGGTAGCCAATGGAAGGGAAGCTTGTCCATGCTCAGTCTCATTCTTGCTGAGCACAATGAAACCCCTGTGTGATGTTAGATAGGGTTGCAGAGCTATCTTTAACCTGGTCCCTGAATGACTAAGTACAGCAGATACCTTCGGAAGGGGGAAAAAACTAATCATCATCACCTAGAACTGATCTGAACTATCATTACTATATGGGTGAGAAATAAACTTTCCACAGACAACAGTATTGTGATTATCAGAGAGAAACTAGGGGGAGGAAGGGTAGAAGAGGATAACGGTGATAGAAAGAGACTTAACTTGGGGTGGTGAACAAACAATACAATATACAGAATATATATTGTAGAATTGTTCACTGGAAACCTATGTAATTTTTGTTAACCAATGTTATCCCAATAAATTCTATTTAAAAAAAAATAAACTTTTGAGAGACACCATTACATGTTTTTACACGTTTGGGTTCATTTGTTACTACAACTATCCCACCCTAATTAAGGAAAAGTTCCAGTTGATATTCTCTGACCTACCCCCTGAAAACACACACACACAAACACACACACACTTACCAATCATCTTAGTATATAAAAATCTCATGTCCGTAACGTCCAAAATGAGCAAAGGCTCAACCAACTGGAAATCAGCCTTACAGTCAGTGCTAAGTTGCTATGGTGACCAAGCACTGATTGCCACTGCTGTGGGTTTGGCAACCTAGCACCAACTGTCAAGGGGCTGTGAATCAGGCCTGGAGAGAGGCCCAGGGAGAGAGGGGCAGGGTCTGATCCGCAGCCTCTGTGGCAACTGTTGATTAGCCATTACATCTCTCCCTTCATAGATTTCACCAGCAGCCATGCCTTTGTTTTTCTCTGGGCCTCCACAGGGGCTGCTGATCAGCCCACCTCTCAATTCAGGCCTGGAAACACTGACTGACATAGAAACTGACCAACCAGAACCAAATCTGGGTGAAATGTGAGAAGCCAATGGCTGCCTAGAAGGCAGAGGTTTTTATGCTAAATGGCATAGAAACTGACCAATGAGAACAAAATCGGGTAAACTGTGAGGAGCCAATGGCTGCCTAGGAGGTGGAGCTTTTGATGCTGAGTGGCATAGAAACTGAATGATCAGAACCTAATCTGGGTGAACTGCAATAGCAGAACCTAAGGTGGGGCTAAGGAGAGATTTTAAGGGCAATAGCTGTTTCATATAAGGTGTAAGAAAGTGGTTCAATTTTTTAATGACCAGTTTGGTAGTATAGTGCATATGGCTGGCTATCAGTCTAGATACAGAGATTATATGTTTTTGTCTGTCAAGAGCATCTCCTCCTGCTGAAAAAGACTCTCCCCGCTCCATGCAATTCTATCCTATATAATCTATCTATACTAATAAAAGGGTAATATGCTAATTAGACTGGGTCAACCGGTCATCTTCCAGACATCCGACTTCCTTCCAGACAAAGCCATGGTGTTGGGAGCCAAAGCAGAAAAGGCATTTGGGGGGTGAGATCAGGCCAGCAAAGGAGGGCAGTTAGGGGTGATCAGGCAGGCAGGCAGGCAGGCAGGCAGAGGCAGATAGGGGCAATTAGGCAGGCAGGCAGAGAGGTTAGCAGCAATCAGGCAGTCAGGCAGAGGCAGTTAGGGAGAATCAGGCAGACAGGCAGAGGCAGTTATAGGCAATCAGGCAGGCAGGCTGGTGAGCAGTTAGAAGCCAGTGGTACCAGATTGTGAGAGGGTGCAGGCTGGGCTAAGGGAACCCCTCCCCCATGCATGAATTTCATGCACCAGGCCACTAGTCTATATATACATATAAAAGGCTAATACAGTGGTACCTCGAGATATGAGTTTAATTCGTTCTGTAACCTTGAGGCGTGGGAAACTATGAGACGCTCAAGTTGCGGTAAACTGGTGGGTCTTGTGCAGCCGGCCGATTCGTGCGATTACTCCTATCTCAAATGTTGCTTGTATTTCAAAGCAAAAATCGCTCTTGACGGCTCATATCTCAAAAATCTCGTATGTTAGGGCACTCATATCTTGAGGTACCACTGTATACAGTGTCCCCACAGGAGTTCGACCAGGAGTTCTATCACCTGTTATGACATGTGCTGACCACCAGGGAGTGGCACAGAATGATCAAAGGATCCAGCCAGTAGCCAGCAGCTGGGGAAGGGAGGCCCTGGCAGGCAACTGCCAGTCGAGGAAAGGAGGCCCCGGTCAGCAGCCAGAAGGAAGGCCCCAACTGGCAGCTGGAAGGCCCCAATTGGCCCTGATTGCCAGCCAGGCTTAGGGACCCTATCCATGCACAAATTTCATGCACCAGGCTTCTGGTTTAATTTATAAAATGTTAAAACAGTGGTACCTCGAGATACGAGTGCCCTAACATACGAGATTTTTGAGATACGAGCCATCGAGTGAGCGATTTTTGCTTTAAAATATGAGCAACATTTGAGATAGGAGTAATCACACGGATCGGCCGGCTGCACACGACCCACCAATTTACTGCGACTCGAGCGTCTCATAGTTTCCCATGCCTCAAGGTTACCAAACGAATTAAACTCGTATCTCGAAGTACCACTGTATAATGTTTACCCAACCTGATCCGTTTAAAATTATTGAATCAAGAATTTAAAGTTACAAAACATAACAAGCCTCCCTTTGTTTTATTTGACAATTAACTCATTAACCATTAGTTCATTTGATATTAAACATGCTTTACTCTTTACTCTTGGCCCATACTGGTGTGTTGGGGCCAGCTCCTATCTGTGTGCTGACTGTGAAATATTCGGGAATTTTTTGAGTTAGCTATTAAATACAGCCATTAGTAAAAGTTAAATTAAACTTACAATTAAATAAATCACATTAAAAACAAAGGTAATAAATACTCAAACCCTACCTCTTCCTAATTATTTTACCACATTTTATTATCATCCATGTTCTTGAAGTACTTTACCACTATGGTATTTCTATGATGGAATTTCTATGTACGGGCACACTAGTGTTCAAGGACATCACCTTGGTAGCTTAAACGCAATAGTAGTGGGAGTATTTACACCACAGAAATTGGTAAATGATACAAATCAGGGCTTTTTTCCTCTTTAAACTCAGTTGTTAAATATTTATCCTGCTCTTAAGAAATAAAATCATGTTTGAGCATCATCCTTTCAATTATTTTAAACAAACATTGAGGCATTTGGCCTTAGGTTAACACAGAAATATGTCCATTTTTAATTTGTACACTTAATTTCAAAAATGACTAAATTGCTTTAAGAAAATTATTTAATGTTCTTATTACTACAAAAATAATTAGGATTAATGCCACATAAGATATATTAGTAGAGATTTAAACTCATTATCTATTTTCTATTCAGAGGATACCTTTGCTAATCAGTATTTCTCTTCCTTAAATTATGAGCAAGTCTTTAAAACCCAAAAATTGACATAATGGGGAAGGGGTGATTGCAGTGATTTATAGGTCAATTCGCTCCAACTGATCTATAGATTCCAAACAATCCTAGTCACAATCCCAGCAGCCTTTCTTTAATAGATATTGGGAAAAAAACTAATTCTAAAATGTGTATGAAACTTTACAAAAGACTAAAAGAACCAATTGATTTGGGAGGGGGGGGGACAAAGTTAGAGGATTTACATTATTGATTTCAAAACTACAGAACAGTACAGATTACCTATAGTAATCAAGGCAATATAATATTGGCCTAAAGGGGGATAAATAGAACAATAAAACACAGAATGCAGAAATAGCCATAAACATCTGGTCCATTGATTTTTATCAAATGTGTCAAGGTACTTTAATAGAAAAATAATACTCTTTTCAACAAATGGTGCAGGGCAATCAGATGTCCATACGGAAGACATCTTCTCGGTGATGCCTCAGTTCTTTTCAATCTGCACATTTTGATACGCAATGTGCATGAGCAGAAAGGCAGAAAGAGAGGCTTTTAAAAATGTCTATCTTCCCATGTGATATGAATTTAATTTCCATTAGAATATGTAGGGATATTTTCTGTTCTAATTATTTCAACTCATTGGTCAAATGCAGGGTTTATTTATCTAATGGGACCTGCTAAACCAGTGGCCAAAGGCTAAAATAAAATAAAAATACTAATATGACAACCGATCCTCCACAGTGCAGTGTGTTGCCAGCATTTAGGGGATATTGTGTTCTGAGCATGTTTAAGGTAGACTAGGCGAAGCTTTGATGTTCAGTTGGTGGAGCTATAATGTTCAGTAGGCAAAGCTGGTGAGGTGTATTAAATGCATTCCCCATGTATGATATTTTCAGTTTATGATCAGTTCATCGGGATGTAGCCCCACAAGGAGCACAGTCATTTCTTTGAAACAAACTGTCGGAGACTATCTGATAGTATAGGTGAAGTAATCTAATTTAATACACTTCACAAATTAAGAAAATAAACACCAAAGCAATGAAGTCACTAATCCAAAGAAACTAAGCCACAAGGCCATATCTCCAGGCTTCAGCCCAAGGGTTTCTCCGAGTGTGTCTGTGACCACCTGGATCCACCGGCAGCACAGCCACCTGGGGAATCCCTGTGACATGGGGGTACCTGGGCCCATCCCTGCCTTCTGAAGGGCAATCACAAAGGATGCCAAATCCAAAAGGAAATGAATATGTTCTCCTGAGACATTTAAATTTTTCTTTTACTAAAAACTGGAAAATAATTTCAAATTCTGCATTTCGATGAAGAAAGCAAGTTGGTTTCCTCTTTGCTACTCAGCTCCCCCTGGTGGAATATTGATTTTTATGACACACCCAGAGAAATCTGACACCAGAGGCTTAGTAACTCTCCACACACCAAGATGAGGTCAGAGCTTCAGGACCAAAAAGAGAAAGAAACTAATCAGAAAAGTGAAAAAAAAATGCTTATTTTAAAATCTCACTTCTATCATATGTTAGATTTTTATTGTATTAAACATAGTGCATACATTATATTAAATGCTAACTCTAGTAAGTTACTAACTTGTTTTTAAATGAATGTTCTTAGTATGGGAAATAAATTTGACTCAATGGTGAAAAGTATCCAAGACATTTTGAGTAGTTTTCATAGAAATCACTAACATTTCCTTAAAGTCTGTTGACTCCAAACCCAAAATTATTTGCATATTTGCCTCAAGAACAGTTCACCTAAGAGGATGTCCTTCTTCTCTAACAAAGAGAAAGCTATTTCTACAGTTTTTGCAAGATTTTACAAAGTGCATCCATCCCTGTGCACATGTCCAGGTTGCAGAATGGATCCCTCTTTTCTCTGGGTCTCTGAGAAAGCAGAATTGCAGGAGGGAAAGTACCCTTTGGGAGCTAGTGACAGAGATGGACTTGAGCAGTTCCCAGTCCAATCTCAAGTGGAGAGCCCCTTCCCAGGCTGCTCTCTGGGTTCTGTTTTAGGTAACTCAACAAGAGGCAAATGAGAATGAAGACGGCACATTTTATCAGGATACATCCAGTCAGATGTATTAGTACAACTTTAGCCCAGGGGACTTCAAGGACCTTCTGTAGGTGACATCTCAGAGTAAGCCCTTGAGTTTCACACAGGATCATAAGGAAGCAAGGAGCGATGGAAGAAAGCCTGAACAAAGAGCAGTGTGCAGGTTAGCATGATCCATCAAAACACTCCAAGTGTCCAAGTGCCAGCAACCACAGTGCTTTTAGATTTAGCCATAAAGGAGTGAGGGGGGCAATTATATCAGACACCCTGGTGGGAAAGAGAGAATCAGTGGGGAACATAATGGATTTGTCTCAATTAGATGAAGAAAATGACAGGCATTTGGCATCCTACCTATTACTGGTCATTACTGTAGCATTTCCAAAAAGGAAAACTGTACTCAGAAGAGATTCACTTAATGGCAGAATCAAAGAGCTAGATGAAACATCAAAAGAAAAACGGAGCCCCACCCCCTGCAGTCAAGAACAGTTTGAAATTAAATCAGTGAGAAAGGCAGCAGGAAAGCTGAGTGAAGCGTGAGGTTTTGAACCAGAAAAACCTGGGTTCAGACTCCAGTCAGCCATGACTGGCTAGGTCAGCGGATCAGGCTTCTGAACCTCTCCGAGCCCTCCTCCTCTGGCTTTTCCTCTGTGAAATGGGTCAGACCACCACCATGCAGATTTATTCTGCAGAATAAGCAAGTGAAATAATGTGCAAAACCAACTAGGTGAAGTTCTCAATGTGAAACAGCGAGCACACCAGAAGCGGCCTGTACCAGGACCTCACAGAGGGACATGAACCATGGACCCCCTACACATCAATATACAGTCATCAATCTCTTCACTATTAGGTTCAAGAGGGATGTGGAAGAAAAGAAGAGCAGCAGTTGGTATAAAATGCCATCAGGTAAGCATGGACGAGGTGCCACGGATCTGCCCGCCTCCCGGTGACAGAAGAAGTATCAGGCAGGAAGCAGCATGTGAAAGAGTAGCTGTCCCGAGTTCTAAAGTGAGCACACACACACAAAAAGAAAGAAAAAAGTTTTTTTTGTTCAGCCTCGCATCTTGTGTGTTTTAGGCGTGAAAATACAGTAATCAACGTTGAGCTTTCAGCATGTCTAAAAATAGCTCTTCACCTGCTGCTGCTTTCTCCATGGGCTACAGAGGCTGTTGTTTGCTTCAGCGTTTGCAAAGGAACCTGTGAACGCCTCTCGGGTTGGGTAGAAGGGCGCCAGAGGATGTTAATGAGTGGGGTGGCCGTGGTTAGCGCAATTGCTCACACAGATCTTTCTTCTTCCGGAATCTGCCACAGCTCTGATCTGCCAGCGTGGGCACCCACGTGTTCATTTGGGCCTGCCTCTCAGTGGGCACAACAGTGAGCATTTCCAGTACACTGAGTTTCCATGAGCTCCCACCGTCTTTCCCACTGCCCTCTGAAAACCCTGTGTTTCTTTTCACGTGTAACATAGGACCTGAGACGCACACAGGTCCCAGGTCAGAGGTTTCGGAAAAAATTCATCTGCCGCCCTAACCAGCTTGGCTCAGTGGATAGAGCGTCGGCCTGCAGACTGAAAGGTCCCAGGTTCGATTCCGGTCAAGGGCATGTACCTTGGTTGTGGGCACATCCCCAGTAGGGGTTGCGCAGGAGGCAGCTGATTGAAGTTTCTCTCTCATTGATATTTCTAACTCTCTATCCTTCTCCCTTCCTCTCTGTAAAAAAAAAAAAAAATCAATAGGACATATTTTTAAAATATATCTACCATTTTCGGCTTTGGGAGGAAATGTCCCTGCTGCGGACAGGTGCCTCCCAGTCTTGCTGGGGCACCTTCCAGGGAGAGCGGTTGAAAGGGTCAGCTCCCTTGGGCTAACCCCATGGAAGCAGATTCAGGTTTTTGCTCCTGTGAAGTCAAGAATCGCTGTCCCCAAGCCAGCCAGGAGCTCACTGCTTCTCCTGAGCCATTCGCCATGAAACTAAAAAGTAAACACATCTTTTACTCTACAGTTATTCTTCTCTGTGGCTGGCTTCTGTCTTCAGCGCCATGTGTTCTTTTCATAGATACCACATCTACCAGGCAATTGTAACAATTGTGACTATCGCCAGCAGCTCCCTGCCCAACCCCGCTTCTTGCTCCTTTCCCACTACATATACCTGAGCAGTTCAAAGTGATGAGAAAAATAGTGAGGCTCGTTTTGCATTAAATTAGCGAGCAAACCGCCTGTCATGGAGGAGGAGACAATGGCGCTCGTGTTGAACTTCCATCAATCCACCTCCTGAGGCTGTGACTTGCTTCCCTTTTCATGCCAAGTCTTCACATTTATAATCACAGCTGTGCTTCATAACCTATACCCTCTGCTTATTCTACCCACACATGCCCCCCCCGGGGCGGGGAACCGGGGGCTTAAAACCGGCTACTGGTCAAAATCCTTGGTGTGCATAGCTATGATGCAAATTGGGGGAAAAAATCATACGGAAGCTTCACAAGCTTGTCTTTAATCCATACTGAGAGGGGGATTAGACAAAGAGTGTGTGAGGGGTGGGGGTTGGTTTTATTTCAGAATGTGTTTATGACAAAGCTAAAATAATGCCTATGGAGAAAAGCAGTAATGTTGGAAATCCCACCCAGAAGATATACTTTTGTCTGGTTGCCAGTGGTTGTGGCAGTTGAACCCTTTCCTGAGATGGTCCTAACTTCTGACTCTCTGGCCCTTGTGAACTGCTGAGCTCCCATGTCAGACAAGCCCCAGGTTTTAGATTAGAATAGGAGGTTCCAGTGTCTGCAACAAGACCAAGGAGTTGTTAGTTATGGAAACTACCATCAAGATTTCACATCTTTAAGGTCAAATCAAATGGCCTAGGGAGCCACCTGAAGCTCTTTCTGAACACATCACTGAGGCTGCATTAACCAAAACACTAACATGTTACTTTTCACAAGTGAAAAGTTGAATCTTGATTCAACTAGAAGGGATGACTCTATGATCTTACACTCTCATTGGGGGAAGCAGGGGAAACCTATATACAAAAGTACCAAATGCATCATTTAAAATAGCAGCAGGCAATTTGTAGAAAATCTTTCAGATATCAGTACTGAGATACCTGGTAAATCTAAAACAATGAACAATTTACTGACATAGTTTTTAAAACATTACCAAGTCCAAGAAATTTCCCCAGATTGCTGTGGTACTCACTGAAATATACAGTGGAGCCACGGTCACCATCAACAACAACCCTCCAAGCTGTACAATATCTTTACTCAAACATAATAAGGCCATGCCCAATCAAACATAATAAAAAGAATGGAATCAAACACATAAGTAACAAAAAGAATTTTAAAGTAAAAAACTAATAAATAAAAAATCACAAGAAATGAATTCAAGCCGAAACTGATTTGGCTCAGTGAATAGAGCTTCGGCCTGCGGACTGAAAGGTCCCAGGTTTGATTCCAGTCAAGGGCATGTATCTTGGTTGCGGGCACATCCCCAGTAAGGGGTGTGCAGAAGGCAGCTGATTGATGTCTCTCATTGATGTTTCTAACTCTCTTTCCCTCTCCCTTCCTCTAAAAAATCAATGAAATATATTTTTTAAGAAAGAAATGAAATCAAAAGAGTCTAGTAAAAATAAGAAATGAAATGTTAATAACTCGAGCCAGAAAAGCATCTTAAAAAAAATTCCTGGGAAGACGGAGAAAATAGCCACTGAAACACCATCAGATTCAGAAAAAGAAGAGAAATTTCAGAAGCCTGCAATCCAGGAATGCAGAGGCACAGAGGCAATTCAGAAGGTCCAAATTAATAAGATAAAGGACATATGATTCACAGCAAATAGCACATTTAGTGAGTATTTTTGTCCTTCAAAAAAAAATTACTTGGGTTTTTTTGGGGTGTGTAAAAAGAACTAAAAGGTGTAATGTAGTGGATTGCATGGTGGCACCTCAGAAATTATATACCCATGTCCCAAGCCCCAGAACTGATAAATTATGACCATATCTGGAAAAGGGCGTGTTTGCAAATGTAATTAAAGAACTGGAGATGAGATAATCCGGATTAAGGTGGGTCCTAAATCTAATAAGTCCTGAGAAGGGAAGGGGAGCAGAGGGGAGGGGAGTTAGACACACACATACAGGAAAGGCCAGGAGAAGACTCTTGTGATGATGAAGGCAGAGATTAAGAGACGCAGCCACAAGCCAAGGAACCCCAAGAACCACCACTTCCTGGAAAAGGCAAAAAAGAATCCTTCCCTAGAATGTTTGGAGGAAGCTGGCTCTGCCCACACCTAGATTCTGACTTCTGGCCTCCAGACCTGTAAGAGAATAAATTTCTATTGTTTTAAACCACCAAGTTTGTGGTAATTGGATACTACAGCCCTAGGAATTTATACAGACACCTTGGACAGTAACAAAGTCACTGTGAAAAGCCATGTCCCTGGGAAGCAGAAGCTTTCAGATAAAAGAGATCTAGGCTGATTATTATAAAAAATAAACCAGGTTCTGTCAATTGTACACTGTGTGACCTTGGATATGTTTCTTAACTTTTCTGTGCCTCAGTGTCAACTCCCTAAAGATGGGCAATAGAAACAAACCCTACCTCACAGTACGGCTGGGAATAAATGAGATCACCCCTATGAAAATGCCTGATACGGGGCAGGCAAATGATGAGATACGTTCTCTACAACCAAGCATGGGCTGAGCTCCAACTCACTGCCAACCTCAAAGAGGTTGGGGTTTCAAGAATGAATAAAAGGAAAGCTCACTGCTAACAGCATCTAGATCTTTGAACCTGTTCTTCTCAGTAAACCTCTTGCCAATAATTAAAAATAACTTCAGTGCCTTATATCCACACTTCTATTTATAATTCTTGAAATTATCTGCTCTGTTCTTTCTATCACACCTAAACACTTATCCATTAATTCTCGCAGGTGGAGTATAATTTCAGCAAATTTGTTTTTTAAATATCTTGATGTCCTGGAGGTATGAAATTACAATGCAATTCATTTACTTTCAGAAACACATGAAGGCAATGATTTTCAATTTCAATATTACATTAAGTAAGTAACAAAAGATGTCATTATGATATGAAATATATTTATCCCCATGATGTTCTGTGGCAGTTAACTAGTAATAGCTAACTAACAGCCATTCAAATTTTTGCTTAGTAGCTACTAGGTGACCAGATAACAGTATATAAGACCCAGATGACTCATTATTTTTTAAAAACATGACCTCCTTCAACATAGCTCTGTGTCCAGACGCTCAATGATTTCTCCAAGCCTGAGAGCTAAAATACCTGCTCGGTGTAGAAAAGCAGCCATACGCAGGTCACCAGCATCTCTCCTAAGTCAGAGTAGGGGAGAAATGCAAGAATGCAATGATGGCCTCAGGACTGCTACTCCCTAATTTTGAGGGCTGCCTGCTGTATTAGTCCGAGTTCTCCAGAGAATCAGAACCAATAGGATATAGAGAGTTACGTGCAAGAGGAGGTTGATTATAGGTGTTGGCTCATGTGATTATGGTGGTGGAGGGGTCCCACATCTGCCATCTGCAAGTTGGAGACTGAGGAAAGCCAGTGGAGTAATTCAGTCTGTGGATGGAGGCCTGGAAATCGGGAGGCCTGTTGTGTGAGCCTGCGTCCAAAGGGGAGATTACAGTGTAAGTTCTGGTCCAAGACTGAAGGCCCAAGAACCAGGAGCACGGACAGATGTCTGAGGATGGGGGAAGCTGGATGTCCCTGCTCAAGCGGAGAGCAAGCTCACCCTTCATCTTCCTGTTAGCTCTCCTCAGGCCCTCAGTGGGTGGGATGGTGCCCACCAACAGTGAGGAGGTCATCTTCTTTCTTTGGATATTGATTCAAGTGCTAATCTCTTCCAGAAATACCCTTACAGTCACCCAGAAATACTGCTTTGCCAGGTACATGGGCATCCCTTAGCCCAGTCAAGTCAACACATGAAATTAATGATCACACTGACAACATTACATAGGAACTTGGTGGAAATTGATGAAAACATGTTCTTCCTGATATAGGCCTCAGAAACATTTAAAATTTTCCCAAGCTAATCATTTGGAAAAACACAGAAACAGTGAATTAAACTTGAATTAAACACAATGCTTCTAAAATTAGACACAAGCGGCCCATTGGCTGCAGTTCTTGAAAGATCTGTATGGTTGGGAGGAACATTCGGGTTGCCTCAATGGTTTGGTAAACCTCCCCTTCGCAGCACATACTGTCGATGTGGATGTGTCTGACTTTACTCAGTTTCCCATACTCTGGTTTTCTCACTTGACTGCATGACTTTGACACACACAAATGTTACCCAGGTGTCTGCTCAAGCAGTTTTTAATTTGCCTGAAGATGGCAGAGAAGCCAGGACATCCAACTGGCATGGCTGGTCCCATTTACTCTGGTTCAGGATGCAAGCATCCCAGGTGTCTAGGATTTGGGCCTCAATGAACATGCCCTTCCTTCCTTGTGAAGAGTCTAGGGGACATGTTACAACAGAGGCATCTTTATATGGCTCTGCCCAACCCAGATAGGACCTCCCCCTGGTCACCTCCTGCCTGAATGGTCTTCCAATGACTCACTTAAAAATGAAGAGTTCGCTCTTCTGCCTCGGGCACCATCGAGGAGCTGCAGCCTTGGATCTGTGCTACCCCATGGCGATGGACCTCATCAAGGGTCATAAGTGACTGAGCATGAGCATGCCGAGGTGCAACTGCTGCCAGAGGCACCTCACCAAGCACTCCAAGTTCGTGGGGGATATGATCCAAGAGGTGTATGGCTTTGCCCCCTGCGAGTGGTGTACCACAGAGCTATGCAAAATCTCTAAGGACTAGAGGCCCTGATGTTAATCAAGGGTTCATGGAACACATCTGTAGCCAATAGGGAGAGGAGCTGAGCAATGTCTTTGCAGCCATGAGGAAGGCAGTGGGCAAGAAGGATGGAGCCATCCCCTCTGTGTGTAACAAAACCTGTTCAGAAAAAATAAATGCACTGCCATTCTTTCAGCATGAATTCATTCATTCATACAATGGGCCTGTTATTTAGGGGTATTTTGCAGTTTAATTTCTAACTGCTCATCCCAAAGACCCTGGGTAAATAGGTGTAATTTACTCCCTAATCTGAATGATACCAGTTCGAAGAATCAGTGCCCAGACTTCGAAACTCTATTTAGAAAATATCTTGCCTTGCTCCTCTCTTTTTCCAGATTTAGGAACCATGAGAAACATTCTGGATGATTTCTGAGGCCACCAAGATTGGGGGAAAAAAATGGACATAACTTTTCTAGTTCAAATTACAAGACATAAATTTTAAATTATAATGAAAGGTTTAAAAAATAGACCTAAAAAAAATAGAGGTTACAAAATTAGCCAGCTTTCTATTAAAAGAAATGTGACACTTTTTTTTTAACTTCCCACTTTTCTACATCTGCATTTTGTCCTGAAGGATGCAATGACCTACATACACGTGACACTGTCATTCTCAGAATTCTGCAGCAGCCAGACCTGGCAGTCATGGATGAAGAGGGCCACAGCTGCACAAGCACCTGCAGCTTCCGAACTAAACAAGAGGTGTCTTTGTCCTAAGACAAGGATGGGGTGTCCTTGCAAGGTCACTGAAATGAGACTTGAGGAAACATGGGCAATAAGGCCGCATAGAGGGATTGGTTTTTGAAGTCACTAATCTTTTTGTAAAATAAGTAGATTTACTCCTTCCAATACTTATCAAAGACCCACCTACAGATTACTAATAATTTCAGAAAGATTCTGACAGCTCTAACAACTTGCAAAAAGGATAGCTTCCCACCCCATTTGGTTGCCAGTCCCCCATGCCTCACATCCACAAGTATTTGATATTTATATAAGACAGAACATTTGAGCTAATTTAACCTCACCACAATATAAATATTTCAAATTAGTAGTTTGGACCTGGGCTGCCAAAGAGTGTATGACTTTTTGTTAAGTCAGTACTTCTCTGAGTCTCAATTTTTCTACCACTAAAGCTCTGATCTCAACGCACATTTTTTAAAGCAACCACTTTGTGAGTCTAATGTAAGTTATGGATTGTCTCCACACAAACACTGATGTGATCAATCTGATGATATTCAAAAGCAGGCACAGCTCTCAAGTTAAAAAACAATTGGTCCAAAGGATCTATGGCTGAAATGTTACTGTTGTTCAGTACTATATGTGACTGTCTGTTGCATATTATATATGTTACTGTATTATATTATACTAGAGGCCCAGTGCATGAAATGTGTGCATGAGAGGGGTCCCTAGGCCTGGCCAGTGATCAGAGCCAATCAGGTTCCCCACCACCATGTGGTTTCCTGCCTCCTTCTCCCTTCCCTTGCCACCTCCTCCCCCAGCTCCCAGATCCCCAGATGATTGGGACCTGCTAGCCATGTGGAAGGAACCTGGAGGTTGACCAGCAGGCTCCATCGGGGATTGGGGCATGAGGGCTGGGGGCAGTTCCTGCATTGAGCGTTCTTCCCCCTAATGGTCAGTGCATGTCATAGCAACCAGTCATAATGGTAACTTAGGCTTTTATATAGAGAGATACTATTGTTCTACTAATAGAATTACTATATTATGATTATTATATCAGGCCTGCATCTTACTGTATTTATTAAACCTGTGCTTGTACATTAAGAACAGAAATAGCCAGGGCCCAAATAAAGTAGCAGGGCTGTGCTCTGACCCATCTTTTAGTATAGCTGACATTTTTTAATGCCTTATTTAATGGACTATAAATGTGCTCTTTAAATGACTGAGAATTTGACCTCACATTTACATGAGCCTTTCTCAAGCGTGGTGGGAAAGTAGTCCATTACAGACATGGGTGGGCAGAAAGGGAAGTTAATGAACACAATATAATCAAGTCACCTGAACCTGTGATGCAACTGGTACATGTGATGCTAATGAATTTTTTTTTACTATATTTTATTGAGTTTTTACAGAGAGAAAGGGAGAGGGATAGAGAGTTAGAAACATCGATGAGAGAGAGACATCGATGATCCGCCTCCTGTACAACCCCTACTGGGGATATGCCCACAACCAAGATACATGCCCTTGACCGGAATCGAACCTGGGACCTTTCAGTCCACAGGCCGACGCTCTACCCACTGAGCCAAACCCGTTTCAGCGATGCTAATGAATTTATGTACATATAGTGGTTTATAAACTGGCCCCTCAACAAGGAGAAACCCAAGAAAGACAGACGCAGACCACTCCAGATGGGTAGATGGCAGGCACAATAAATATGGGAATTTCCATACAAGGCTTGTCTTGGACAGATGTAAGATGAACAAATCTCCACATCATTCCACCAGAATCTGAAAAGTTTATATAGAGGCCTAAATGGAGTTCAGTCATGCATTCAGTCCAGATGGTCTCAACAACACCTTATCACTCAAAGCTATATCCTTGAAATGGCTCTGGCTATGGGGACAGTGGGGCGTGATGTACACTCCGGACAACACACAAGGACAGAGGAGGGATAAGGAGCCTCCGCTCATTTGGCTCCAGCTCTTGAGTCAACCAACGGTCATATCCTCTCATTGACCTCCACCAAAAATATCTCTGAAACTATGCCTAGAATGATTAGCTAACAGTTAAAATGTTCTATCCTCTAATTAGTTGAGGATAGAGAGAAGGTGGTACATCGGGAAACTCTACACCTATGTTAAGCAATTTCCAGAAACTCAGTCCCAAAGAGGAAAATGTGTCTTAAAGCTGTGTGTGAAGTTTGTTAAAGATTGCAGGCTGTCAGAAGAAACACCACTATATTAAGTAAAAATAAATTAAGAGGAAATTAATTACAAGCTAGCATGGGGATGCTGCTGGAAACCCTAATTATTTTACTTACTGTTTTTCTCCAACCCAGAACCTCTTCATCATTCCATCTCCACCCAGCTCAAATAGAAGTTCCATAAGGGAAGGGACTTTTATGGGCTGTGATTATTGATGAACCCTAAGCATGGAGAATATTGCCATGCACAGTGAATATTCTTGAAAGAATGAGGCAACGTTCTTAATTCATGCTAAAGACATAGTGGCTATGACAGTGGTTTTGAGTAGCAGCTCATAATTATATATATCCATAGTTACCTAGGTTTTGTAACCAGGTACAAAATGGAAACTGTCTTGCCAAATATTCAGTCTAGGAAAAAAAAAAGTCACTCAGTACAGGGTTCATTGCAGTAGAAGAGGACATACTGAGCCTTTATGTAGAACCCAAGAACCATTACAAAATGAACCCTAAAGTTCCAAGATCATAAACTGTGACAAGCAGAAAATGAGATTCAATTTTAGTTAGCTGCTCAGAATTAAACTTTATGGACTGCCCAAAGAAAGATGACTAGGATCGTGGTCTGCAGTCAAACATGAAATATCAAAGAGGCTGAAGAGATTTTATAGGAAAGACAACTGTGAAAAGGAACCACGTGTTAAGAAAACAAATATTTGGCCGAAACCGGTTTGGCTCAGTGGATAGAGCCTTGGCCTGCAGACTGAAGGGTCCCAGGTTCAACTGCGGTCAAGGGCATGTACTTGGTTGCGGCACATCCCCAATAGGAGGCGTGGAGGAAGCAGCTGATCAATGTTTCTCTCTCATCGATGTTTCTAACTCTCTATCCCTCTCCCTTTCTCTCTGTAAAAAATTAATAAAATATATTTTTTTAAAAAGAAAAGTTTTTATTTATACTGCTGAATGAAGTCAAACCAAAAGTAACCTTAAAATCACAGCAACTAACCTAAGATAGCAGGAGTGTAAATGTGCTTTTTAATTCTATGTTTACATGGGACCTTCAGATGCCATCATTCCACAGTGACCCCTTTGAGAAAGTCAACATGCCTTCCCCCCAGCTCCCCACATGATTTATTAGAATTAGGAATTTGATGAAAATCAATAGAGAAATGACACTCCGTGACTGTGTCCTCACAATGCCAACACCAAAAGCTAGAAATGGAAAAACTCTGGCTTTTCTTGTCCATGACATCAACTTAATTTGTTTGATGTTTAAATTCAATTAATACTTGATTTAGTATCATGGAGTTATAGCCAAATTCTTGTAGTAACCTATAGCGCTAAATTGGTTATATTTATGTCAATTTTACAAGAGCATACTACCCCCAAAGATGCTGGCTGGAGAACAGCACAATGTCATTCGAGGACCAGGGACAGAACCTTCAGAGTCAGCACAGCAAAGATGGCCAAGCCACGTTGCCCTGTGAAGATGCAGGCTGTCCTTGGTTCACTGACACTGCAGCCAGGAGGGAACGCTTTATCACAGACACAGGCAGGCCCAAGGAGATGGATAAGTTACCCTAGGGAATACTCATTACCTATCCAACACTGTTCTAAGGATTTCATAGGTCATCCTATCTAATAAAAGAGTAATATGCAAATTGACCATACCTCTGATACACCAACAAGCCACGCCCACCAGCCACACCCAATGACCAATCAGAGCGAGTATGCAAATTAACCCAACCAAGATGGCTACCACCGCAGAGAGAGCAGGAGGGAGGCTTGAGTTGACCCTGGCGATGGAGGAAGCCAAGCTTTCCACACACCCTGGCTGGCAGGCCTCCACTTAAGGCAACAAAGTTTCAATGGCTATGAGCAGAAGGCTTGGCTCCACTCCAGCTGCAAAGTTTCAATTGTAGAAGATAAATAAATCCCAGATACCGGGGCCTCCACTTGGGTCGCAGGGGGGGCATACCCAGCCTGCAAACCACCACAAGATCCTCTCCCAGGCCACCCCACACCCCAAGGGAACACCCACCCTGATCCAGGATACCCTTCAGGGCAAACCAGCTGGCCCTCCACCCATGCACCAGGCCTGTAGCATATCTAATAAAAGAGTAATATGCAGATTGACCATCATTCCAACACACAAGATGACTGCCTCCATGTGGTCAAAAGATCCTGCCCCCATGTGGACACAAGATGACCACCACAAGATGGCCAGCAGGGGAGGGCAGTTGGCAGGGACAAGGCCTGCAAGGGAGGGCAGTTGGGGGTGAATAAGACTTCAGGGAAGGGCAGTTAAGGGTGACCAGGCCAGCAGAGGAGGGAAGTTGGGGGTGACTGGACCTGCAGGGGAGGGCAGTTAGGGGCAAACAGGTTGGCAGGGGACCAGTTAGGCATCAATCAGGCTGGCAGGGAAGTGCTTAGGGGGTGATCAAGCTGGCAGGCAGAAGTGGTTTAGGTCAATCAGGAAGGCAGGCAGGTGAGCAGTTGGGAACCAGCAGTCCTGGATTGTGAGCAGTCCTGGATGTCCAACTGCCCGTTTAGATCTGATCCAAGTAGGGTCCCAGATTGGAGAGGGAGCAGGCTGAGCTGAAGGACACCCTCGCCCCATGCATGAATTTCGTGCACCGGGCCTCCAGTTACTAATAATGCTGTTCCCATTTTACAGATGAAGAAACAGATAAAGAAGCAAAATAACCTGCTCAAGGTCACCCAACTTGGAAGTGGCAGAGCCAAGACATGGATGCAGGGGCCTGGGTCCAAAGGCCATGTTCCCACATGCAAGGACTCTAAGGAAGGGAGCAAACAGCAATTTTGTCTTCTCTTCCACCTCAGAATCTAGAACCATCCCAGCCTTTTGACAAACCAAGAATAATACAGAACTCTCTGGCCTCTGCTGACCAGAACAGACACACCAGGTTCATCAGACCTACAGAGTTAAACTAAACTAGTTTTTGGGCAATCAAGCTTCAAAACCTGCCAAGCAGGATGCAAAAGTGAACTAACCTATGAAATCAGGTAGATATGTCAGAAGTAGGAGAACAATAACAAGACCAATGTACTGTCCAGCTGGCGTAGCTCCATGATTGAGCTTTGACCTATGAGCTAGGAGGTCATGGTTCAATTCCTGGTCAGGGTACATGCCCAGGCTTGATTCCCAGTGTGGGGCATGTAGGACACAGCCAATCAATGATTCTCCTTCATCTTTGATGTTTCTATCTCTCTGTCCCTCTCCCTTTCTCTCTGAAATCAATAAAAATATATTTTAAAGAAAACCAATGTACTGAGAGTGGACTGAAGTAAATAAGAAAGCTGGCTGTCTCTGAGGTTGACCTTCCCTGTAACCACGAACAGGTCTGTTGTGCCTATTCATGTTCTTAGTTTATTATCTTGTTTCATGAAAGGGCCACACCAGAAAATTGCTAAAATCCCCTCCAGTTCTAAGACTCTGAGCTGCTAACACTCTTCTGAGAAAAACTACTCTAGGCCTTGCCCCAAGTAGATGCTCAATTAACCGATCTGGATGGAAAGTGACCTTCAAGTTTTCTTTTCCCTATCAAAATATTTCATTTCGCCAAAACCGGTTTGGCTCAATGGATAGAGCGTTGGCCTGCGGACTGAAAGGTCCCAGGTTCAATTCTGGTCAAGGGCATGTACCTTGTTTGCAGGCACATCCCCAATAGGGGATGTGTATGAGGCAGTGTATCAATGTTTCTAAGTCTCTATCCCTTTCTCTTCCTCTCTGTAAAAAAAATCAATAAAAATATATTTTTAAAAAATATATTTCATTTTGATTAGGAAAAATACAAAAGGAAAAATCCACAACAGTTGTAATCTTAGCTTTTTTTTTTTGATCCATCAAAAAAGGAAGTGTTGTGGAGAACTTAAAATTTTGGGATTTTGTTAGCACAAACTTCCTCCCAATCAAAGCACCATTTTATGCTGCAAGTTAATCAAAGAAGAGTTTTCAAACAATGTTTAAGGCAAATACACTCAAATCATGTCAAAGTGAATTTTTTTCTACCTCTTGATTCAATCCCAGGGCCTGTCCTGACATTCACCCCTGAGCACATGACCAAACCCATCATCATTTATCTAAACAGCACAGATTGCTGGGGGGAATTATAATTTGATATACTTGAACCCTAAAGAGACAATCAAAATGAGTACAAAATCAAGCATCCATTTCTCCAAGAGAGATTTCAGTCTCCAATCTCATTTGCATATAAAATTTTAACAAGTTATTCCAATAAGATGAAATGTCATTTACATTGCACAGAGCAGAAGTGCCCTCTGTTTACAACTTACATTGTTATCTACCATATCCAGCAGATAACTGGTAATGTGTATTGATTCATTCTTTTTATCTTATTTTTAATTTATTTTTAATTTAAAGTATTACAGATGTCCCTTCCCACCCCACCCCCCAATGACTCCATCCACCCACTCCAATCTTCTCCCCCACCAGCCTTCACCGCACTATTGTCTGTGTTCATGAGTTATGCATATATGCATATAACTTCTCTGGCTAATCTCTTCCTACTCCCTCCTCTTCCCTCTAAAATATATCAGTTTGTTGCATGTTTCAATGTCTCTGGATCTATTTTGTTCATCAGTTTATTTTGTTCACTAGATTCCACACATGTGAGATCATGTAATGTTTGTCTTTCTCTGACTGGCTTACTTCACTTAGCATAATAATCTCCAAGTCCCTCCATGCTGTCTCAAAGGGTAAGAGATCCTTTTTTTTACACTAGTACTGCATTGTGTAAATGTACCACAGCTTCTTTATCCACTTACCTACTGTTGGGTACTGAGGCTGTTTTCAGAATTTAGCTATTGTAAATAACACTGCTATGAACATAGAGACATAGGGGTGCATATATTCTTTCTGATTGGAGATTCAGACTTCTTAGGATATATACCAAGAAGTGGGATCACTGGGTCAAATTACAGTTTCTTTCTTTTCTTTTTCTTGAGGAAACGTCACACTTTTTTCTATAGAAGTTGTACCAATCTGCATTCTCTCCAGCAGTGTACTAAGATTCCTTTTTCCCCACATCCTTGCCAGCACTTGTTTGTTGATTTATTGGTGGTAGACATTCTGGCAGGTGTGAGGTGGTACCTCATTGTTTTACTTTGCATCCCCCGATAATTAGTGAGGTTAAGCATTTTTTCTTACGTCTCTTGGCCATTTGTATATCCTCTTTGGAGAAGTATCTATTCAGAGCATCTCCCTTTTTTTTAATTTTCTGCTTTTTGTTGAGTTGTATGTACTTTATCAATTTTGGAAATTAACCCCTTATCAGATGTATCATAGGCAAATGTTATTCCATGCAGTGGGTTCCCTACTCATTTTTATGCTGGTTTATTTTGCTGTGCAGAAGATTTTTAGCTTGATGTAGTCCCATTTATTTTTTTTCCCTTTCTCTTGTCCTAGGTGACGTTTCTGTGAAAATTCTGCTACCTGAGATGTCTGAGATTTTGCTGCCTATGTATTTCTTTCTAGAATTTTTATGGTTTATGACTTACCTTTAAGTTTTTTATCCATTTTGAGTTCATTCTTGCGTATGGTGTAAGTTGGTGGTCTGGTTTCTTTTTTTTTTTTTTTTGCTTGTACCTGTCCAGTTTTCCCAACACCATTTACTGAAGAGACTGTCTTGACTCCATTTTATGCTCTTGCCTCCTCTGTAAAATATTAATTGAGTGTAATGGCTTGGGCTTTCTGGGTTCTTTATTCTGTCCCATTAGTCTATATGCCTGTTCTTATGCCAGTCCCAGGCTATTTTGATTACAGTGGCTTTGTAGTATAGCTTGATATCGTGCTTCCTCCAACTTTGTTATTCTTTCTCAAAATTGCTCAGGCTATTCGAGATTTTTTTTTTGGTTCCATATGAATTTTTGGAATATTTTTGCTAGATCTGTGAAATAGGCTCTTGGTATTTTAATAAGGATTACATTGAATCTATAAATTGCTTTGGGCAGTATGGATATTTTAATTATGTTAATTCTACCAATCCTTAAACACAGTATATTCTTCTTCTTGTTTATATCTTTTTCTATCTCTTTTTTTCTATGTCCTGTAGTTTTCTGAGAACAGGTATTTTAGCTCCTTGGTTAAGTTTATTCCTAAGTATCTTAAATATTTTGTTGCAATGGTAAATGGGATTGTTTTTTCAGTTTCTCCTTCTGAGAGTTCATCATTGGTGTATAAAGGAATCAATCAATTTAGAGAGGAGTTAAGCTTTAAGAAGAGTGTTGGCACACCGACAAATACAATTGGGTTTTTTATTTTTTTTCCTGGAATTACAGGAAATAAAAGGATAGGTGTCCATTGTTTCTTTGGCAACACACAATGGTAAGCTTCCACACACTGCTACCTGAACTCTACAGTAGTTCCGTCTTGTATTCTACATGCAGCATAGACTGGTCATCAGTGCCTATTTGAAATACAACCCATAAGGTGGTCTCAAATAATAAATTACCAAGAGATTTCACCAGAGTTGGAGACAGATAAAAATATCTCTATTTTCCCTCTATATTCAAAAGGAATCTGACTTGTAAAAAAAAGTCCTTGAAGTTAACTGGCATTGTACCAGTAATTGCTTCATTGCCCCTGCTCACATTTCAACTCCTGACTTGCATTGATTTTGAGGGCATTCATAAAATCTTGGCATTTGTCCTTTTTTAACTGCAAAGATTTCTATATGATACTGATTCCAAACTGAATAGGAATTTCCTTACAGACTATACTTAAAGTATACTTTGAATAAGTAATTTTCCTAACTTCATAAAATCTTGGGCATTTGTCCTTTTTTAAATGCAAAAATTTCTATTTGATGCTGATTCCAAACTGAAAAGGCATTTCCTTACAATCTATAGTTAAAGTATACTTTGAATAAGTTCCTAACTTCATAAAATCTTGGGCATTTGTCCTTTTTTAACTGCAAACATTTCTATTTGATACTGATTCCAAACTGAATAGGAATTTCCTTACACTTTATACTTAAAATATACTTTGAATAAGTAATTTTCCTAACTTCAACAGTCAAAGAAAAATTGCTAAAATAAATACAGTTTTCACCGAGGGTCATTTTGCATACCTTGGTAGGATGCAAGCACCATTCAGGACCTCAAGAATGGTGAGACCAAGTACTGAGCCCAGCAGATGAGTCCCCTGAGAAGGGCCCCACTCTAGAAGCAATATGAAAAACTGACCAAAAGACCAATTAGTTATGCTCATCACTGACCTCTAGGTGAGTAAATAGAAGAACAGAAAAGCTCAATAACTTGACTTTAAGCTGGTAGGTAAAGGAGCTAGGTTTCGATCCTAAAGTCCTTGATAAGTCTATGTCAAAATGTCTTCCTTCCAAACACTCTGCCTCCAAAGTGAAAATGAGGCATTCTGCACACTTCTGTATGCCTTTATCAGATCAGAAGAAAAGGCATTCTTGAAGCATGCAAGCCTGAGCCCATAGTGGATGCAACAACAAGGCACTGGTCCTGAGCCAGGTGCCTGCTTTCTCTCTCACACCAGCTGCCTGATACCAAGTCATTCTTCCTCAGTATAATAATATATTAAATTATTTAGCTTTAATTTCTCTTTAGCTCTAGACTATACAGAAGTGAAAAGGAAAATTAAATTGGACCCTGTGCAAAAACATACATGTATTGATTCCACTGAGCCAACTTTAGTGTTCTTTATCACGAAAAGTAGTAGAACGACCCCCGTTAGTCACAAGCAGCTTCAGGCCAGGCCCCTTTAACTTGTGCAGAAGCCCTAAGAACTACTTGGCCCAACCACATATTCTCGTGCAATGTGAGCCTCATGAAGGCTAACTGCCTCTTGCAGGAAACATAAGAGCCGCGGCTCGTGCCCAACAGATCTGACTGAAAGCCTGTGAAAACTTAGAAAGAAACCATCACAAGATGACCAATGTGAAGATGCTAAGAAAAGTCATCAAAGTAAGAGAATAAATTCAAGACAGAAAATCTTGCCAAATGTAAGGCATCAATTAAAGAAGGATCAATTAAAGAGAAAGTCATAGCATCAGGGGATTATAAGAAGGCCAGTCATTGTTCCAAAGGTGGATCACCAACTCCACTAATGTTCAATCCAAATGGAAGACAGAGATGGCTATACTCATAGGTCTACAAAGGGCTAAGGAAATGAGGAAGCAACCAAAAACAGAGATTTAAAATGCCCAGTAACACTAACATTTTTAAGTGATGAATATTAGAAAATATAGTGTTGGGAAGATACGTAATCAGCAGCGTAATTAAAAATATATTTAAGTATATATTAAATGTTAGCCTCGAATAGTTAGAATGCAGTATTAAAGCAATAACAAAGAATGCCAAATTGTCAGTGTTTAATATTTTCACCATCCTTGCCATTAAATATAGTCTATCAAAGCAATGCCTAGCTGGATGCAAGGTGAAACCAAAATAGTCATATAAATTTCTGACACTGTTAGTTGTGTGATCATCTTTGACACAGGGTTGACTGAAAGTCAAAAAATGCTCTGGGTTTTTCTTCTCTTTAACATCATAGCTCAGAGTTCTTTACTTCTCCATCTCAGTAAATCTAGCCTACAGCAGGAGTACCTGAATTTCTGCAATCTTCTATCAGCTCATCTTTACATTCTAATCTTGATTCAGTTCCAGTCATTATGCATGTCAGGTAAATATTCTCCATCACACTTTCATCTTATCCCACCTCTACTCAAAAACCTAAATTTTTCAGAAGTCACTTAACCTAGTTCTAAATTGATTTGGTCTCCAAACCCAGACTCCCAGACCTACCCTGTGTCCTCTTAACAAACGTTTCCTATCGTTTTTCTCATTACTCCTCATGGGAACCAAACTGCTCACCTTATGACTCCCAAAGTCCCATCTTTCACCTTGCGTCTTAATGCCCTTTAATTATATTCTCTTCCCTTCCTCCTTTGAAACCCCTCCTCCTTTACCTGACATTCTCTTCCTAACTACTGGTGATCACAGTCATGATAACTGGGGAAATTCTAAAACAAATCATTGGTCTCTCTCCCATCCCCATTTTCCAAATGCAATCTGGTATAGGCCATCATAAAAAGTGCAACCGCCCTCCCCCTCCAGATTATTGTATTAGTAACCCAAAGACAGGAAACAAAGAACATATGTAAAGTGGGAATCACATTTTTAAAAACTGAGCTTAGAAAAGTTTCTACAACTGAGCACAAAAATTATCTCTAAGCTTCGTAACAACCAAGGCAAAAGATGAAACATGATATCTAAGTTGTCTTCATCTGACTTTAATTATATGAATTAATCAGTAGAGATACAATTTCCCTAGAAAAAAAAGGAAATTTCCATGTGTGTCATTATTTTAAAGGCATTTAACATAATAGATAATACCTTCAACAGATGTTTTACAGAAAGTACAAACCCATCAAGCCATTTCTTACCATAACCCTCAACAAAAACTGAGTGTAATATTAGCCTGTCTATCAATACAATCCTGTTGGGAGCTAGAAGAACATAGTCCAGGTATAGAGCTTTGTGGCCTGCCAGCTGGCGCAGAAACAACTGCCTCTAATATTGGTGGTTCTAAATGAAGTTAGATATCAAATGATTCCACATGGAAGCCACCTGAAAGCACGTGAAAGGAACTGACTGGATGCTATTCCTCCAAGGCTAAAGCCAGAAAAGGTCTTGTTTGGGAAGGAAAATATGAGTTGTCCTGACAGAGGGCCACTGGATATCTTGGGACAGACACACCATAAGAGATGTCTAATGGTTAAACTGAGAGTATCTCTAAAATAGCTCTGTATTGTGTCAAATGCTATAATAAGTAGTTAACTGCCCATGATTTCTTTTCTGCATCAAAGACGAGGAAGAGATTCACTGGGCAGGATGATCCACACATCCACTCTGTCATAAACAGCCTGGATAATGACACCTGTCCAATATTTCTTTTCCTCAGGACTAAACATCCAGAGGTTCACTGGCAACAAAATGCCCATCTGGGTGACTAAAGAGTTGAAAGCATTGTACAGAACTGCACATCAAGATGCAGAAATGCATCTGCCTAAAATAGCATTTTGGTTTGACCACTCTGTGAAGTAACACACAGAAAAAGGAGGGAGGGAAGCAGGGAGGGAGAGAGAGAAGGAGGGGGGTAACACTTTACAGAATTGAGAGAACTTTGAGGTCACATTCTCATGACTGAATTCACCAGCCTTTGGACACAAAGCTCTCATGACCAGAAGGAGCCACTGAAGGTCTCTGCTCCTGTCCTCCAGCATAGTGGGGTTGGTGCCTATTTGAAATACAATTTGTTCTTGGTCTCTGGGTTCCAAGAACACTTCTCTGTCCTCTTGCCTCTGTTTCAGGTCTAGAGCAATAAAGGCACTGTTGTTAGCCCTAGGACTGCAACATCTCTTCTGGGTTTTTCTATGCCCTACCCAGTCCTGAGTAAATAGTTCCTTTGTTAAACTCTTCTTCTGAAATTACACAACAAAGTTGACCATGTCATCTGTTTTCTGAATGCAAGCCTGACTGGTCCAGAACTCTTGCTCTTATGAACTAAAAATGGGACAGCACAGATTCCTCTACCACCTTTGAGCTTTGCTCTCCAGGGAATTGTTCACTAGGGCTGTGCCTTCATCTGGTCTTTATTCACTCACTTATATCCAAATAACCATGAGCTCTAATAGTGACAGCACTAGCTCTATTTGGTAGTAAGGGTAACCACCAGGGTCCTACTTTCATGGACCTTACAATTCATTTGCAACATTGGATTTTATTTGGCCAACATTTGTCAAGAAGCCAGAAGGAGTATCTATTTCCAAACCACTGTGACCTAATGCAGAATGCAAAGGTGACTTCTGTCTTCACTCATCTCCTGATGAAAACAGGGTGCTGGAAGGTGCCCTCCTGAAGGGAAGTCAGTTAGGAAATGGAAGGCATTCATTTCAGCATTAGTCATCTACCAACAAAGGTCATCTTTTATATAAAAGTCACCTTGTTCCAGAGGGTTTAAATCCTGCTACATTGTTCAAAACACAGGCAGCAAATGCATCTGGGAGTTGTTGACACAGAGGCTGGCACATGTGAGCATGCTCATATTGAAGGAAAAGGAGCCAGGGATACCTGCTAATAAGTCTAACTTTGAAAGTAGTCCACTGAAGAGTAAGGCACATGCCACATTCCACAACATAAGCCACCAAAACCAAGTCCTCCCATGAGGACAAGTCAAAAAGCCTGTAAAGGAGCCATATTAGTTTCACAGGACCAGTCTGAAGTGCTGTAGCTGAGGTCAGCATGAGCTGACATGGACCCAACTCCATTCCTTGACTCCTTTTCAGGAATTCCCACTCTCTGCCACCCTCCATGCCCATGACTGCCAGGCACTGTCAGCTTTGACCGTGGGCCCGCATCCTTTGGTTCAATTCAGAGAGGCTGTGAACAGGGAGCTTCTCTAAGCTGTCAAGTTTACAGCTCATTACTGTCCAGAAGATGGCTGGCCCTAAAGGCTGCACAATGCACAAAGGATGGCCAAAAGTGGATTATGGGGGAGGGGCAGAGAGCATGCAGCCACAGGCTTTCCTAATTTCTCATCACTCGGCTGTCCTTCTAAGTCAGTGGTCGGCAAACTTCAGCTCACGAGCCACAGTTTGCCACTCTGTTGACTAATGAGTTTGCCAATCACTGGGATAGGGGCTTAATCACAAGGAACAACAACAGCCTGTAATTATTGGAATTGAGAGTCTAGGACTAATCGTTGGGAAACAACCTTATTATCTTACCAAAGGGATGGCACTCAAGTCTTACCTCCAATGTCTCAGCTCCCACTTCAAAAAGCGAATGACCAACAGGCTACTATTATGGCCACCACAATGCTATATCTCCTCTTTACTCTTTTATAGCCTCAGTTGGGATGGGAGTGACATGGCCAAATACGGTTCTCAGGGCCTTTGACCAGCCTAAACATGGCCAGGGAGGTCTAGGTGTGTTGGTGAGCTGTGAACTCCATCTCCCAGGAGGGGCCAGCAATACTTTCCAGGAAGCACAGCTGGAGTTGCAGGGATGTCTCAGGAGACACCAAATGAAGGAAGCCTTAGTTCTCTGCTGGCAGTGCTGCTGCTGCTGTGAAATGCCCATGTCCCATGCCCACTGGGACCATACAGAGATGGCCTCAGAACCAGGCCCTTGTCTCTCTGGGAAAGTGGGCTGGACTGGTAACATGGGAGATCTCTGGACCTGTACTCAGAAGGTCCAGGCTGCAGCCCCATCACTTACTGTGAGACCCCAGGCCAGTGACTCACCTTTCTGAGTCACTGGGTATATCGATGGGTATATTTCCCTGCTTCAAAAACTTGTTATGAAGATTAAATGCTTCTGAAAATATATCTGACACTTTTCAGACTAATGATTCTTTGATAAGGTTATATGAGCATGAAAAAAGCCATGTAATAATACATGCTGAATGGTTTGACACCAATTCTTTAGATCCTACATGAACATGCTGCTGTGATTTTTGAGTGGCTCATGTTTGCTCCAATAAAAGGCAGTTCTTTTAGGTCACCTTCCCTTCTCTGTTTGCAGCAACTTAAAAGTCCTCTTCCCTAAGCAGACTAAATTGCATGAGATATTTTTGGACAGGATCTACAGCCATTTATCCCCCAAAGGCACTCCTGAGATGCTTCTGATTTCCAAGTCACTTGTGTGCATGATTATGAAGAACTGGAGGGAGTCTGCTGATGGTGTCCCTGGAGCTGGGGTAGGAAATGGCACTGGGTCTATTTCTTTTGCAGACATCACTGCCAATGGACTTAAAATTCTCCTGCAAAAATGTTGCTGTTCCATTTCATGAATGATCATAGAGCTGTGTAAAATGGAAAGGACACGTTGCACATTCCCCTCCCCTGAATGTAATGTGGGCTGCCCTGTTTATAATAACTTACAACCTACAGGTACACCTGCTCTCTGACCCAGGTGGGTATACAGGGATGAGTCTGACTTCTGATTCTTGAGTATGATCTCCTGTAAAACCTCAATGTTGCCCACTTAGTATGTAGTGGTACCTACAGAATTCTTGTTCTTCCCTAGTCCAGTTCCTCCATGCCTCAATGCACTGGGGTTTCCTTATCTTCCTCTTGAAACCTATCATTATCATCTTCTCTCCAGAATCACCATCCTCTCCATCTAATCTTATCTTTGAAATGTTAGCCTCTATTTTTGTTGCAAAAGCTAGACCAGTGTTCTTCAACCATGAGAAGTCAAACTTTCTTAACACCTCCCTGCAGGATCTCATGTAGAGTTGACCCTCAGTAGCACACAGCTGACTCCTTTTCCTCTGGAATTTAGAGCCTTGAAAGAAAAGTACATGACGTACTTCAGCACCTACAGGCAGTACGGCATCCATGTGTGCTCTGTTTTTGACATTGGGTGGGGAAGTTACAACAAAAGCAGGGAAAGATTGACAAAAGATACCAACAGATGAGAAGGACATAAAATATGTTTCATGGCAAATGATTTGGAAATGCATCTCCATGTCTTCCAAGATGGACTCACAGAGCAGGAGACCAGACTGCATGTTTTTAAGTGAAAGTGAGGGCTTTCCAGGTTCCAGAAGGCCCCCTGCAAGAGCCTCTAGGGATCTGGGCCTGACACCAAATCCTTTCTCATGCATGGCATGAGAAACATTTACCAGATGTGAGACCTCTCCTCTTTATACTCGCCTGCCCACACTCCTCGCAGAAGTCAATTAGACTGGTTATGTCATTGTCTGCACAACAATTGCAAAGAACCTGCCTGAAGTTCATTTCTGAATAAGAATATTAGAGGAGAATAATAGAGAAAAAATTATTGTGATACATAAGGATCCAAATCACCTTTAACCATAATTTATCTCTAATATAGTCCAAGAATTAATCTTCACTTTTTGCCCAAACACTAAGGTACATAAGGAAAGAAGAAGGAGAAATCAGTAGTCATAACATGTACTAAATAATATTTTAAACACATATTTAAATATGAAAATCCTATATATAATAAAAGGCTAATATGCAAATAGACTGAACAAAGGAACAACCAGATGCTATGACATGCGCTGACTACCAGGGGGCACGCACAGAACTTGGTAAGCATGGGCAGCAGGGGAGCATGGAACATGGCAGGTGTTGGCCAGAGGGGGATAGTGGAGTGGGGATGCCAGACCAAGGCGGGGCACCAGTCACTATCATTGGGGTGAGCTTCTGGTGGTTACTAAAAATTTCTGCTCCCACATGCCATGGTCCTGCCCAGTGCTCACACCTCCTGTCAGCACTGTTTCTGCTAGCACCCACTGCCAGTGTCGGCCTCAATTACTTTGTATGATCAGCAGATGCAAGAGGGGCTGGCACAATCAGCACATGAGAGCAGCAGTGGAGGGGGTGGGGCTGCCAGCAGACAGGGGACCAGGGCCATGGTAGGAGGGGCTAGGCAGGGGCACAAGGATGTATCAAAACCCATCCCTGTGCTCACCACAGCCTCACAGCCCACAGTTCCTTTCAAGGTGCAAAAATTTGTGCACTGGGCCCCTAGTCTACACTAATAAAAGAGAAACATGCAGATTGACCATACCTCTGCTATGCCCACAAACCACGCCCACAAACCAATCAGGAGCAAGTATGCAAATTAACCCAACCAAGATGGTTGTGGTCACAGAGAGACCAGGAGGCTTGAGTTTCCCCAGCAATGGAAGAAGCCAAGCTTCCTGGCATGCCTTGGCCTTGACTCAAGGCTACAAAGTTTCAATTATAGAAGATAAAGAAATCCCAACAAAATAATGGTGGCCATGAAAGATAAATGAATCCCAGATACCAGGGCATCCACTTGGATCCCCGGGGGGCATGGCCAGCCTGCAAACCACCACAGGCCCTTCGCCCAGGCCACCCCACATCCCAAGGGAACCTCCACCCTGATCTGGGACACCCTTCAGGGCAAACCAGCTGGCCCTCACCCATGCACCAAGCCTCTATCCTATCTAATAAAAGAGTAATATGCAAATTGACCATCACTCCAACACAGTATGGCTACCCCCATGTGAACACAAGATGGCTTCCACAAGATGGCCAGCAGGAGAGGGCAGTTCGGAGGAACCAGGCCTGCAAGGGAGGACAGCAGAGGGTGATCAAGCCTGCAGGGGAGGGCAGATAGAGGTGACCATGCTGGCAGAGGAGGGAAGTTGGGGGCGACCGGGCCTTCAGGGAAGGGCAGTTGGGGGGGACCCAGGCCTTCAGAGGAGAGCAGTTAGGGAGGACCAGGCCTGCAGGGGAGGGCAGTTGCGGGGAACCAGGCTTGCAGGGAATCAGTTAGGCATCAATCAGCAGAAGTGGTTAGGGACAATCAGGAAGGCAGGCAGGTGAGCAGTTGGGAGCCAGCAGTCCTGGATTGGGAGAGGGATGTCCAACTGCCCATTTAGGCCCAATCCTACTGGGAGAGAGTGCAGGCTGGTCTGAGGGACACACACCCCCATGCACAAATTTCATGCACCGGACTTCTAGTATTATTATAAAATAACTGCATAGATTTGCAGCTTCACTTATGCAAACTTTCTCTTTGGGACATCTCTCTCTCTAGTATCCTATCCCACTCCTTTTTTTTAGATAGAAAATAGAATTACAATCATTTGCCATAGCTTTAAGCATTGTCTGACAGCTCAAAACAGTCATCTTAAGAGACATAATGGCACTTCATCAACAGCACCTTATCGTCCACGTGTTCATCTAAGCAGAAATGTCAAGCTCTGTGAAACCCACAATGCCTTGTTGTACATGTCTAACAGTCCACTTGGTATTTAATAACATTTTGCAACTCTGTCTTCACATTTACTTTTGACTTTTCTGTGTTTGCTTTCTGTCATTCACTCCAAGCTGAGTTTCATTATATGGCAAGTAAATATGTTGACCGTTTGTCCATCCCAACATCTTTCACATCAAACTTGAAACCAACTCCATCATTCTTTGGGAGCACAGTCCCAAGCCCTCTCACATAAAAATTGGGGTGATTCACTCACTCCATAATTATATGCAGTGAAAGCTACTTGACTCACTTGTAAAAAAGCTATTAAAGATAGGTATCCCCCAACTGCAAAGAATCAAAAAGCATCTGATTCAAACTGACATAAACATAAAGTAATGATTCTGGATTCATTCACGACACCCTAAAATGCTAGAATAAGGAGAAGTCTTCAACAACTCAAAATATACAACAAATTAAAGAAAGTCAAATGTTCATAAGAGTAATAATGGTATAGAACTCATTTGTCTCTCATTTGTCTCTCATTTGTCTCAAGATATGGCTCCAGGTCTGAAGAGGAAAGATTATAGAAAGAGTCTTGATACATTACTGAGTCATGGATGGCTTCTCAGAAAGATTTAGTCTGTAAATCTGCATCAGGGAAGAAAGCTTCCTCCCCACGGTACATCTTTTGGGGCCCCCGCTAGCCCACTCCTATGTTAAATAGACTCTAGGTCTTACTCTTGTGATTCTTGTGTTCCTGCAAATCATACTGCATGCACCTGGTAATTAGTAATTAGGAACCAGAGAAGAACCAGTGACCCCAAATGTCCATGTAGTTATTAATTCTGTCCTTCCTCAGAAATGCAGGTATCACTCAGTGAAGAATTTGATGGGCTGGCAACTTGGTCCCAACATTAAAAAGCCCCATGTCAGGCTAGAGCCTGAATTGTCCAACCAAAGGAAACAAGCAAGCTCAAAAGCCCTTTTGAGCAATACCACGTATTAGTGGCTGCAAAATTAAAGAATCAAAGGACCCCTTTATTTTTTAAACTGCTGGACAAAACTAACATTTGACTTTTCATATAGCTTATCTTTCTCAACAATATCATTACTTTTGAAAGCAATGGTCACATAAATTCCACCATCAACAAGTATCCCATTTGGAGAATGTGCAGAGAACAGGTGACAGGTCAAAAGGCATGTACACTAGGTGTACCAGTTAATGAGGCAGATTTTTTTTAATACACGGAGTTACACATATGTTCATATGTATGCAATTTGATATATATGCTATTTTGTTGTATTGACAGCAAATTTCAAAACTTCATATGTCAAATTTTGTGGAGGTGTTAACATCATAGATATTTTTACGCTTAAAAATGTTGAATTTCGTGCCAAAAAAAGATCATTTGTAGGAAGTTTTAATTCATTACTTTATTTTGAAGAAAAGGTTATCATATACTTTGGGAAGTTTATGGTGAACATGCTCCATCTCAAGATACTTGTGAATGCTGGTTTAAAGGCTTTAAAAGTAATGATTTCTATGTGGAAGACAAAGAACATCCCCAGGTCAACCATAAAAGTTTGAAGACCAACCATTACAAGCATTATTGGATGAAGATGCGTGTCAAACTCAAAAACAACTTGCAGAAAGGTTAAATGTTACTCAGCAAACAACTTGCAATCACTTACAAGCAATGGGAAAGATTTTAAAGGAAGGAAAATGAGTCCCACATCAATTGAATGAAAGACAAATGGAATACCGAAGTCATCAATAAAATGTTGCTTCAGCAGCATGAAAGAAAGTCTTTTTTGCATCAAATTGTGACTGGCAATGAAAAGTGGATTTATTTTGAGAATTCCAAATGCACAAAATCATGGATTAATCCAGGTCAACCATCAACATCTACTGCAAGGCCAAATTGCTTCAGAAAGAAGACAGAGCTCTGCGTCTGGTGGGATCAGGAAGGTGTGCTATATTATGAGCTTCTAAAACCAAGTGAAACTGTTAACAACAAATAATCAGTTTGAACCACGCTTTGATCATAGAATGACCAGAATGTGCCTGAAGACACGGCAAAGTAATTTAGCTTCATGATGATGATGATGCACCATCACATACTTCAAAACCAGTTAAAGTATATCAAAAGATCTTGCCTGGGAAGTATTAACCCACCCACTATATTCATCAGACCTTACTCCTTCAGATTACCACTTGTTCCAATCAATGGTACACACACTTTCTGAGCAGCACTTCAAAACGTACAAAGAAGTGGAAAACTGAGCCTCTGAATGGTCTGCCTCAAAACAAGAAAAGTTCTATTGGGACAGTATTCACAAATTACCTGAAAGATGGGGAAAATGTCCATAGTGATGGTCATTACTTTAAACAAAGCACTTTTGATGTTTCTCTTGAACTTGTCATGTTTTCTTTGATTACAAAATCTGCCATTTTAACTGGTATACCTAGAATATTCAACCAATGAATATTCACTTAACCCCTACTATACACTAGGGCACTGTGTTAGTAGCTAAAGATACATTGATAGAGATTACTATCACAATCCCCCTCTTATGAGTAGGCTAGCTTTATGGAGGGTGCAAGTGAGGAGATCAAACAGTTATCAAAGAATTGAATAAAATACTAATCCACAATATGATAAGGTCTCAAAAAGAGAGGTATATGTAGTGGTGTGCTGATAAAAGCTTAACAACTAGCTCTATGAAGAAGAGGGAACTTTGATTTATAGCTTCTGCTAATTCCCATAGTGCAAACACCCCCACCATGGCTGATTTCACATTACCAACATGACATCAAGTGACTTGCAAAATTCTAGAAAATTAGCAATAAACTCTCAAGGACTGGTACAAGCCAGCTGCAGAAAATCACTGATAAAACTCTAAAAGGAAAATGACTTAGATAAGGATATAGACTGATTGAAAGACAATAGACCCTCCCCCAAGTTTTAACCCTAAGTCATGGATCCCAAACATCCCATCTCTGGCACAATAAAAGCATAATAGTAGACTGGATGTACCTGGTAATTAATAATAGAGAAGAACCATTGACTCCCAGATTGTCACTGTCAGAGGTAAAGTGATAGGACAGGGTCACTCTTTATCAATCCTGTGTTACTCCCGTAAGTCATTTATGTTCTAGAAGAAGGAAAGCACAAAATCAGGTATTCTGTAGAATGTATGATTTATAGTTTCCATGACATAGTAAATCCTTTCCTAATAAGACCAAAAACCACCATCAAAATTTTCGGTTATTTTTTAAGAAAATTCTACATCCTTTACTAAGTTACCCAGCCCACTCCTGAGTACTACAGAAGCCATGTAACTCCACCCAAGTAGAATGAGAAAGACTTAGCAAGAGTCTTCTAGGAAACACTATTCTTTCAAATGTTTGAATCCTTACCCCAAATCCTCATTCAAATTCAGGGGAGTTCTTTAAGTAGATTATGGAATATTATACCTCCACCAAAAATCATGCATCATATAATCTTACCTAATAATAGACAAACACGTAAATTGACCGAACCTCTGCTATGCCCACAGCCAATCAGACTGAGTAGGCCAAATTAGAAGGCCAAAGATGGTGGCCACAGAGTGGCCGGGTGGGGCAGGATACCTGCTATGAGAGGGAGGGTGGGGGGCAAAGGGATCTACAGGAGCAGAGTGCCGCAGTGAAGACAAGACTGCAGATCCGGAGTCTGCATGAAGACAAGATGGCAGATTCTGGCCAGAGTCTTCAGCAAAGACAAAGAAGGCAGACTCTGGCTGGAGCGAAGGCCTGGGTTCCAGGTGCAGGAGGAAAACTGGTGCTGGAAGCCAAGGAAAGGAAGACCTATTGCATGAATCTCTTTGTGCAACGGGCCTCTAGTACATTTATAATTACCTATTTCTTAACTTAGTAAATGTTGTCTCAAGAAACTGGAAACAGGCACAACAGATTGCCAGATGCTATCCACATATTCTAGAGAAAACTATATTTAAGGGAATAGAAATCATTCAAAATGTGAAGAAGACAAGTGGTGGGGAGATGGCACATGAGAAGGGAAGAGAGAGTGCCAACAATTTCTAACTGAATGGCCACAGATGAAAGCTACATTGCATTTAGGATCATAATGACATCTGAACAGGTGAGAACATATTTCAAGACTAGTTTACAGATTGATCCCACACCCTTCCTCCCAAACCCAGTATAAAATTCAGCAGACTATAGACTGATATTTGCTAAGAAACCTTATACATGGGGGTGTCCGACTGACGGTGGAGGGCCACCACTGCTGCACTCACCAGCCATTTGCCCTGGCTTGGGGCTGAGCATCGCTCCCCCTGTGGGAGTGCATTGACCACCAGGAGACAGTTCCTATGTTGAGCGTCTGTCCCCTAGCGGTCAGTGCACGTCATAGTGACCAGTCCTTCCACAGGTTGGTCGATTTGTATAGTATCCTTTTATTATATAGGATTACTCTAACTAAAGACTACTTTCATTTGTCTGATAAATTTTCTTATCTAACTGTAGTGAAAAATTTCACTGAGGTTATTAAAATACCCATGAAGTTTCTACTAATCTTATTTCTTAATTCTTCTTACTGATATAATCAGCTAAGCAAGTGATATTGTAAAAGTTACACCTGTCAGTTTATCTCAAAGCCAGAAAGCAAGAGAGAGAAGAGAATGAAAGAAATAGAGGGTGATGAAAACAAAGATCAACCTCAATGAAAGGTCAAGACCATGGCTAGCAAGCAGGATGGAAGACGGGTTGTAAATGTTATTGCCTTCCCTAACAATGAACTACAAAACTGAAAAGGTGGGCTACAATTTCCAGGCAGACTGGGGAAATACATTTATTTGGTGAGGTAGGTAATTATCTAACATCTTAACTGTTTGGCATGAAGTTTTACTCTTATCATAGGTAAACAAATACAAAAGTAAATATATAAATAAGCCAGACTGACAACAATCAAATTACAGATTCATGAGCAAATAAAGTGGTTATTGGCTTAAGCTTGAAGGTAGTTTGTGTCTCAACAATAGATAACCAAAACAATAGCCAAGGAGCGCCAGGACCTAACTCATCCTCCATTCATCAGTGAAATGGAGAGGAGGGGAGAAAAACTCCCTGGTGTCCTGAGGATAAAATAAAAATTTGACCACAATATTCAAAACTTACAGTATCTGGCCATACTCTACCTCTTTTCTAATTTTATCTATTACAGGAACTTCTCCTACAGAGAGAGATGCTGGTCTTGCTCTATTTCACAGAGGAGAAAACTGAGGCTGGGTGACTTTAAGTTGCCCAGAGAGTTACAAAGTTGCACTGGGACCTAACTCCAAGCGTACTGCCCCCGACCCAATTTCTCTGGGCCACAAGCTGCAGCTCCTATCAAATCTGATCATCCCGATTATGACCTACTTTCAGCCCACAGTTCACCACAAATCAAAGCCATGTGGGCTATTTTTCAATGGAAACTAATTTAAAATAATTTATTTTTTGAAGAATTCTAATGAGAATTCACAGTTATGGATAATTTAGATGAAAGCTGTTCTCCTGACCTAGTAAAGATAAAGAGACTGAGCATATGGTTTGGAATAAATATGATTTTCTAGAATGCAATCTGGATAATCACTGAATTATTATAATCATTCTAGGACTTGTTTTTATCTTTGTTGATTTGTTCCTATCCACCGGGACCACGGTTGTATAATAACAACATAACAAGTTTAGCGTACTCTGGTCTTCAGTTGCTTAGCAACCCAGTGTTCTGAAGAGAATGAGGGATAAAGGATCCATTGGCAAAATAATGCCGACTGCAATTCAACAGTTATTTAAAAGTTTTAAATTATTAAAACTATTCCACCTAAATAAAGTATGCAAATGAATACTTCACAGGATCAGTCGTTATTTTTATTTCTAGCATACCCTGAATTTGAAATTGGAGCCTATCGCTGAGTGAATGGCACAAATGTACAAACTCGAACCACGTATGATGAGACCAGTATTTAACCTGGCTATTTCAGAGGGTCATTGTTCTACAGCAAAACTCTTCATGTTGTTAGAAAAATTAAATGAAAAAAACACATGTATATTCCAAAGGACATGTCCCTCTGGCCATGCCTGTCCAATCAATGTCTGTTGTCACTGTCTTCAGCATCATCACCATCACCAAAGGGAATGGACCAACTGGCTGTGCAGAGAACTTAACTGATAACATACATTCCACAAAGAGCACTGCCCATTCATTTCAGTGACTGTACATGTAAAAGTCCAGGTTACATGCTCTTCATTTATTCATATATTCAACAAATGGTCACTGGACAACTCCAGATGCCAGGCACTGTACCAGGCTCCCAGCAAACACTCCTAGTAGACATGGCGACCAAGTAAACAATCGTGCAATTACAAGTCATAACAAGAACTGAGGAGGAAGCCGGCAGAAGTCTAAGATCGGTATGAGGTGGTCAGAGGACTCATTTGGGAGCTGATAGTTAATGGATGTATGAAGGGTGCAGTGGGGCCGGCCATAGCTGAGCCAAGGAAAGAGAAGCTTCAGGGGAACTTCATGGGCAAAGGGCCTGAGGCAGAAAAGAGCTTCTATGTTCGTGTTGTGAGTCTCTTCCAGGATGGGAGGGGGGTACATGGTAAGCTGGGGAAAGAGGGAGGTTGGAGAGAAAAATGGACCTGTGTCCTTACAAAATTACTAATTATCCCAAAAATGCTGGAGCCTCCAGAAGCCACATTTTATCAGGAAAATACACCCACATTTTCCCTCCCCACAAAGTAGAGTAATTTCCTCTTATGGGGAAACGACTGCCTTGTCCATCATTCCCACCCCACCATCACCCTCCCCCCAGGTGCTGAGCCAGCTTTCATCAGCGGCACCACACCCGCCACCTGGGTGCAGAGAGGGGGAGTCCTGGGACGCTGCAGCACAGAGGCCTCGGGAATGATCCATGGGAGACTTCCGTCTGGGCCAGCCTGGCCCGGCCTGGGCCCAGTGCAGGTAGAAATTCAAATAAACCAACAGATGCAAACCCCAGAGACATTCCTCTCTGGCATCTCATGCTGACCCTCACTTGGGCCAATCTTGTTTGTTCAGGGACCAGCAGACCCTCCTAGCCACCAACCAAGAAACCTTGCTGACCCCTCCTCCCACTCAGCCAGAGAACAAATCTCTGTATGGAGAGTGATGACTGTTGATGGTTTAATTCCATGTTCTCACCTGACAGTCCAGGTATGGACCTTCTGAACATCTTACTACCTGAATCCCAACAAGCAGCTTTACTGCGGAAAACCCAGTCACACCAACATGTTAGAGAGGAGCATCCTTCATGGACTTTATCATCAACTCCCTTTGAATATCATTGAAATGTGTACAAACTACAAATTAAACCAAAATTTTTAAATAATTTAAAGGCACAGGGTCCGACTGTTTTCAATGTCACTCTGTCATGGGATAAAGTGTATTTCCTTCCAGCTTTATTCTGCGCATTTCCCCCTAATTGTGATTATAACACTGGCTCACATTAGCCTTTTTTCTTTTCGTTTAACATCATAAGCACTAAGTTGTCTTTTAAAATGGCTTTTACCATGGTCATGTAAAATTGTACCAGAACTAGACTTATTGTGGGGATCACTGCACAGTGTGTATGAATATTAAATCATTGTATTGTGCATCTGAAACTAATATAACACTGTATTCTGATTATATCTCAATTTAAAAATCTATCATTGAATCATGCAATTATTTAGACTGTCTCCTAAAAATGTAATATTTAAATGCTTCCCAATTTTGGACTATTATAAATAATGTTATGGTGACCATCTTTGTTCATGAAATTTTGTTCAAACACCTAACTACCTTCTATGGAAAAACTCCTAAAAAGAATATTAAAGAGTTAAAAATGTTAATGTTGTTCTTCCCAATTATCTAATTGCTTTCCAGAAAAATAAAGCAGTTTTCATACCTAGCATCACTTTAAATATCCATATTTTACTTTATGGGGTATGTTTTTAATGGGATTTAAATTTTACAGTCTCAATATTTTAATATCAGTCATTGCCAAATTCAGTCATAAGGCTGATAGAATGATCTCATATAATACTTATGAATCTGGCACAGCTTTGGGCCATAATGATCTCCAGATGGATTCTCAGTCAACTTTATCTTAACTGTTATCATTTCTTACGACAGTTTTCCAGTCCTGTTAATATGGCTGGTATATAAAACTGACCAGCAAGATGTAAAATTTGGTTAATTTCAGCTGTGATGTAAAATCCATGCAATCCTCTACCTGGTGAATTCACATCAGCAAACACATGGGCTGGAAACCTTTCATCTCTCATTAGCACACGTAAATAGTAGTTGTCCTTAACAATTTCACCGGAATAGTACAATCTGGATGTTGAAAGGACCTCCAATGTCAGGGTACACAAATGGGCCTTCCTGGAGAATCCTGGTCCTGTCCATACAAGCACAGCCATGGAAAGTCACCTTGAAACCCAAACTTCTCTCCAATGATTATGGATGTTCACACTGGCACTTAATCCCGCCCATCCTGGATGTCTCTACAACCATCAGATGGGCCCATGGCATTCGTGCAAAATTGAATTTTTGTAGCCGTGGCAGCATTGAACAGGCCACTGTCCTGTTTAATTATGGAAATGTGTAGAGAGGAAGACAAGTTTCTCCAGCATCCACTTGAAAATGGAGATGCAGCAAAATATGGGTTGTTGCTTCAGTCAGTCACATCCTGTAGGGACCAGCCGGGGGCTTTTGGGATCCTATGTCTGTAGTTTGTGGCAGGTGCCACTAGATGGTAGACTTGATTCTCCTTAAGATCTTGACCTTCCAGGCAGCAAAGGGAATCCTTAATGAAATATCGTATTTCTAGGACTATGACCTTTAATAACACATGAGAGAATTTAATCTAAAAGGCTGGCTCTTAGGAGATATTAGATAGTGTGTGTCACCTGAGCACATATTTAAAATAGATTCAAGAATCTGGGTTCAGCAAATATATTTGTAACCTGTGGTACCTCTAGTCCCATGAATCCTCCCTGCCTTGCCCCTTCCCTGCTGAGCCCTGGATTAATGATGTCCTTTCCCACCACCTACCTTGCTTCTACTAAAGCCACAGAACGGGTGACTTTGGCAAAGCCATGACTTTCCAACAGTAAAAAGTTTAGAGCTATTTCTCCTGGTAAAAGCCCTTTAAATATGTGCAATGTTTAAAATATTTTTATTTGATAAATCTTTATTATTCGGATTATTAAAATTGATCCTCTTCCCACTCCCCACCCATAGCTCCCCTCCACCTGGCTCCCACCCCACCCTCTACCCTTACCTCCCCCCTATTGTCCTGATCTATAGGTGTATGATTTTTGTCCAGTCTTTCCCTGCACCTCCCTCAGCCCTTTCCCCCTGATAAATGTCAGTCCATTCCCTTTCTGTGCCCCTGATTTTATTATATTCACCAGTTTATTCTGTTCATCAGATTTTTTATTCACTTGGTTTTTAGATTAACTTGTTGATAGTTATGTATTTGTTTTTCATATTTTTTATCTTTACCTTTTCTTCTTCTTCCTCTTCTTAAAGAGTACCTTTCAGCATTTCATATAATACTGGTTTGGAGTTGATGAACTCCTTTAATTTTTTCTTGTCTGTGAAGCTCTTTATCTGACCTTCAATCCTGAATGATAGCTCTGCTGAGTAGAGTAAGCTTGGTTGTAGGTTCTTGCTATTCATCACTTTGAATATTTCTTGCCACTCCCATCTGGTCTGCATAGTTTCTGTTGAGAAATCAGCTGAACGTCATATGGGTACTCCCTTGTAAGTAACTGTCTTTCTCTTGTTGCTTTTAATGTTCTCTCTTTGTCTTTTGCTCTTGGTGTTTTAATTATGATTTGTCTTGGTGTGATCCTCTTTGGATTCCGTTTCTTTGGGGTTCTGGGCACTTCCTGGACTTGTAAGTCTATTTCTTTCACCAGGTGGGGGAAGTTTTCAGTCATTATTTCTTCAAATAGGTTTTCAGTATCTTGCTCTCTTTTTCTGGCACCCCCATAATTCTGATGTTGGTATGCTTGAAGTTGTCGCAGAGGCTCCTTACACTATCTTCACATTTTTAGATTCTTCTTTCTTTTTGCTTTTCTAGTTGAATGTTTTCTGCTTCTTTATATTTCAAATTTTTGACTTGATTCTTGTGTTCCTCTAGTCTGCTTTTAGATCTCTGTATAATATTTTTTATTTCAGTCAGTGTATGTTTAAGTTCTAGTTGGTCCTTTTTCATCTCTGGTTGGTCCTTGTTTCATTTCCTCTTGAGTCTCGCTAAATTTATCTATCTTTTCTAGGAAATTCTTGAAAAACCTTATAACCATTGTTTTGAACTCTCTATCCAGTCCTTTGTTTTCCTCCATTTTTTTCACTTGTGATCTGTTCCTTTGTCTCCACAGTTTTGCTGCTTCCCTGAGTTGGTAGAGTAGCTTTGTGTGCTAGGTGTCCTATATGGCCCAGTAGCTCGGCCTCCCCAGTTACCTGAGGTAGATTCTGTTGATGCACCCCTTTGTGGACTCTGTGTATAGCCTTGTTGTAATTAAGTCTTGATTGGTGTTGGTATCATTTGGGGGAACTGACCTCCAAGCCAATTGGTTGTGAGGATCAGCTGTATCTACGCCGGGAGAACTTCTGCTTGCTGGAGTCAGCCTTTATGATAAAAGCCTTGCAAAATTGCAAAAGCCTCTGTGCTAGGCTTGGATGGGGCAGAGTCTCAGGGCTGAGCAGACAGCCTTGGCTTCCCATCAGTCCTGCCCTACATGGCCTGGGTCTCAGTGACCCTTGGTAATTGCTGCAGCCTTCTCTGTGCATACTCATGCGCCTCCAGACCTCTGCCTTTCTGGCTCCCCTGAGTTTCCATGAACTCTGGGGACGCATATGAGTCTGGGTCCCCAGGGTCTCACCCGAAACTGGGGTTCAGTGAATTCAGAACTGGATTTCAGCGCAGTTAGGAGGTTCTGTCTTACTCCTGCTAGAGAAAGCCAGTGGCAGAATCAGCAGTCAGCCCTCTGTGTGCACACTCATGCTCATGCACTTCCAGACCTCTGCCTTTCATGGCTACCCTGTGTTTCTGTGCACTCCTCCTTTTTCACGACAGTCCAGATTCCCCCCATATGAGTCGCGCCTGGAATTGGGGTTCAGTGCAGTCAGGAGTTTCAGTCTCCCTCCCACCAGAGGAAGCCAGCCAGGCACTCTGCTGCCCATCCTCTCTATGCATGTGTCTCAGTACCTCAGCTTTTTGCAGCTCCTCTGAGTCTCCATGAGCCCCTCTCTTTCCTTCTAGTTGTAGAATTTCCACTAAGCCAGCTTTCTGCGGTTCTGGATGATGTCCATTATGTCTTTTAGCTGAAGTTTTGAAATTGTGCAAGGCAGCAATTTAGGTGTTCACCTATGCTGCCATCTTGGTTTCTCCTGTTTAAAATATTTTAAAGTGTGCTTCCTTCACAATTTAGCTTAATCTTAAAGTATACTGATAGAAAAGAAACCAGATGACAGTATTCATAACAACATACTAGAAGCAATGCAGATGCAACCTGGAAGAATACAGAAAAAAAAAAGGTTGAACCCACTGAACTCAAATTGGATGAAGAGGAAATGCCATCACCTACTAGTAGGAAAATCCCTTAGCACCTCCTGCATCCTAAAAGCATATACACATACATGCACATTACCTTTTTTTTAAAAAAAACACATTTTTATTGATAGCAGAGAGGAAGAGAGAGATAGAAATATCAATGATGAAAGAGAATCACTGATAAGACTGCCTCCTGCACACCCCACACTGGGGATCAAGCTCACAACCTGGGCATGTGCCCTGACAGAGAATCTAACTGTGACCTCTTGGTTCAAAGGTCAATGCTCAACCACTGAGTCACATCAGCTGGGCCATGCATACTCCGTTTTAACTGGGGCAGTGGATAGGGACACACCAAAAGCCTCTTGTTGAACAAATTTAAGAGCTCCTCCTATTGAAATGATCACAGTTTCAAAGGGATCTTGGAGAACCTGAAAGCAAATCTATCGCTAAGATGATGTTAAATAAATCCCAAAAAGATTAGATAACATGCCCAAGGTTCTATGGTGAGCTAATGACACAGTCTGTCCTCCTAATTTCCCATCTAGAACTTTTTCCAGCATGCCATCCTGGCACCAAGACTTAGTTTGTTCTTCCATTCAGAGGCAGGATTCCTGAAGGCAACAGGCTTTGGCAAGTGTAATTGGGGTAATTATATGAGAAGACTGTGGTTATTTCCCTTCTGTGGATCATTGTAGTCTCAGAATGTTTACAAGTAAATCTTCCAAATGATCAATCTCTATGTTAAAGTTTCTTTTCCACACTCAGTTATCAACCAAGTAGTCAACCATGCAGCCAACTCACTCCAGTAATTTCCCCAAGGAAATATATGCAAGTCAAGAATGTGTCATGTTTATTAATCATTTGTCAAGTTCTATAGAAAATAACGCAAAGAGGGAATTACCAGTGAAAACCCAACTGATCTGACTCAGGCAACATAAGAAATACCTTGCCTTTTCTCTAGGAAAAAAAAAAACTAAAACTTGGAACACAATAAAGCAATAGATCCAATCTCCAGTCTTGAGGGAGATCATTACAAGTTATGCAGGCCCTAGCAAAATGCTTTATTTATACTTTAGTACTGGTCTTATGACACATCTTAATTCACCAATTAGAGGCCAGAACTGCACTCATCAATGAGAATAGTGAACTACAAATCATACATTCAGGATTTAGTCTGAAGACAACTGACCTTTCACTATAATGATTCTCATTTACATTCAACACAAGGGGGCCAGAGACAAAACAAGAGTCATCTTCACTAATTTATTCCTCTGCAGAGAAAAATGAGGAAAAATAAACTGCTTATCCAGTTGCTTTTAGAAGGCCAGAGTAAAAGAATCAGGAAAGGTACATCCTTAGATGCCTTGTAGGAAATACATCAGTTGATTGTACAAATATTTGAGTCCATTTCCTACAGACTTGAAAGCAAAATCCACAGGGAAATTCATTTTCTTGTAAATGGGGAAAGTTCCTTCCTAAAGAGACAAAAACGTGCTGGTGAACAGAAAGGAGATGGCAGACAACTGGTCAGACTGTGCCTGGATGGCTGTGGCCTTCATAGCAACCACAAGAGATTCACTATATTAGGTCTAATTCAGAGATGAGGGAAATGAGGCTCAGAGATGTTAAGTAACTTACTCAAGGCCACAGAACCAAGATCCAAATCCCTGGGTCCAGTGAGTGAGGGGACTGGATAAGTGATGTAGAATCCCACAGACCAGAGAAATATGAGGACAGAACTGTAACAAACCAGCAGTTTAAATTTGATCATTACTGACCATTACCATTCACACTGCACAGGTAAGGCTTATCTTTTCTTGAACAGTCCAACATTAATGGAAAAAATCAAAGCAAGTTCTTCAACCAAGAAAGCAGAGGGGTCCTAGCTGATTTGGCTCAGTGGATAGACCTGCAGATGGAAGGGTTCTTGGGGTCGATTCTGATCAAGGGCACATGCTGGGTTGCAGGCTTGATCCCCAGTAGGAGGTGTGCAGGAGACAGTTAATTAATGATTCCCTCTCATCACTAATGTTTCTCTCTCTCTCTCCCTCTCCCTTCCTCTCTGAAATCAATAAAGATATTTTTGTAAAAAAATAGAAAGAAAGCAGAGGAAAGTTAATATTCCAAAAGGGAAAAGAGGGTCTCATTTCTCATGGAAATGAAAAAATAACACACAAATGGGTTGTGTGACCTACAAAATTAACCTGGGCCAGTGGCCTGGGCCATGGCTGCCCATTAGGTCACCTGGCAGGGCCGGGGGAAGGAAGGTGCCTTTGTTAACATGCTGTTCAGGTATCACCCCCAGAGAGTCTGCTGTAATAGGTATGGAGTAAGGCCCGGACATCTGCATCTTTAAGGCTCACAAGGAGCTCACCTAATACATTGCTAGGGTGAGAACCACTAATAGGGGGTGGGGGAGATGGGATGTTTTCTGCCCTTTTCCTACAGAGCAAAGCATGTCTTGCAGAGGTCTACTTCACAGCCTGGAGAATGGCAGGACCACTGCTCTTCTACAATCTGAGTAGCTTTGGACAAGACATTCATCCTCCCGGAGTCTTCTCTCCCATCTCCCCAATAACAACAGGACTAGGAGAACACACCTAATTCATCTGGGTTTGCTTATTGCCAGGGCCTGGATGGAACAGTGTTGGGTAAAACCTTTATGGCTGAATTGAGCATTACATATTCATCCAGTCAACAAACACTGATACTATCAACTATGGGCATGCCCTGTCCCAAGCACTTGGATTATACCAAGAAAACACAAAAATTCCTGCCCTTGGGGGACAGACTATAAACAAGCAACCCAATGGAAATCTCTATCATGCAGTAGGTAGAAGGGACAAGCATCATGGAACAATAAGTAAAGTAACAGGGTTCTTCCCACAGACGCATATTTGTGTGTGTGCCTATTCCTACAGCTTGGAATTACTATTTTATTTCTGACTGCAAGTTGTATCACATTAGCTAAGCCTCATAAAATGGCGAAGCTTCCTTTTATCAATGTTCGTTTATTAAGAATAAAGGCATTACACTTGATTTTGCATCAGTCGAGTTTCGTGTCTTGTTTTTTTAACATCAATTTTAGACTTTTGTTTCCTCTCATTAGAATTCAGGGCCTGCTAAAGATGGGAGCCTGATGGTCACCCATATTTGGAGTTAGGACCCTCTTAATGGTAAGGTGTAACCCTTTGGAACTGTATGTTGTAATGTGCGTTATTCTATCTTTTTTAAGGTAAAATAATATTCCATTGGGTGTATGTATATGCCACATTTTGTTCATACATCAGTGGGCACTTCAGTTGTTTCTACCTTTCGGCTATTGTAAATACTGCAGCTATAAGTATGGATGTGCCAATATCTGCCCAAGTTTCTTGCCTTCACATCTTTTGGGCTTATACTGAGAAGTGGAATTACTGGGTCATATGATAATTCTGTTTAATTTCTTGAGAAATTGCCATATTTTCCACAGCAGATACACCATTTTGCACTTCCCACCAGCAATGCACAAAGGTTCCAGGTTCTCTACGTCCTCACAAATATTTGCTATTTTATTGTTTTAATAATGGAAATTCAGTAGTTTTGATTTGCATTTCTCTAATGACGAGTGATGTTGAGTATCTTTTCATATGCTTATTGTCCATTCATATCTCCTTTAGAGAAATGTCTATTCAAAGTCCTTTGCCCCTTTTTGAATTGGGTTGTCTTTGTCTCATCGAGTTTTAGGAGTTCTTTATATACGTATTCTTGATATCAATCTCTTATCTGATATATAATTTGCAGATATTTCTCCCATTCTAAGGTTACCTTTTCATTCTGTTGATACTCTCCTATTATACAAAAGGTTTTAATTTTGATGAAGTCCAATGATTTTTTTTCTTTCCTTGCCTTTGCTTTTGATGTCATATCTAAAATCATAGCTAATTCAAATACCATGAAGGTTTCCCCCTATGTTTTCTTCTAGGAGTTTTATAGTTTTAGCTCTTACATTTATGTCTTTGGTTCATTTTCAGTTAATTTTTCTGTATGGTGTGAGGTAAGGATCCAACTTTTTTTTTTTTTTTTTTGCTTATAGATGTTCATTTTTCCTAGCACCATTTTGTTGAACCACTTTCCTTTTGATCCAGTTCCTAATATCAATCTGCCCTGGGCTCAAAACATGATATATTAAAGATTCGCGCTGTAGTGGGAGTCCCAGCGGCAGGTCTTCGAAGAATTCAAGCATGCCTGGTCAGTCTGAAAGGACTCCCCCTCTGCTAAATCTCACGAGATGACCAGGATCTGGGTAGTGGTGATCCTGCAAGTCTCCTGGCTACACCAAGGCAAATCAGAGAAGGACTACAGCATGGTGGTGAGCAGTTCAGCTCCCATTTACTGTGTGACTTTGGTCAAATTACTTAACCTTTATGTTCTCCATTTTCACTTTCTACAAATTATGCAAGGCCATCCAGTTTATAACTAGTGGCACAGAGCTTGAGAAAGTTCTTTTGCATCTGGTAAGATGGCCTTCAGATACCCTTTAAAGACCCCTTTTCTTAGGCTCTGGCATCCAACAAGCACATTCAATCTATCATAAGGAAAAACGAAGGCTCCCCAGTAATCACTGCGGGCTGCAATACCACCTGACTCGTTTGTTAAGGAACCAGCTCGTGTGGGTTTATGTAGGGCGCTTATATTGCTAGTTTTTAATGGGCTCAGTACAAATGAGAAATTCTAGCTGGCTGGGGAGTGGGAACCCTGCACAGAAGGATAAGCCAAAGCAGGGCTGAGGCCTGGAGATCATTGTTGCTTTGCAACCATCATGAGGTCACTGTACTTGGCAACTACAACTGGGCCTCATTAATGTCCTTGGGGATTGGGTTTTGGGCAGTGTTGTTTAGAAAGCAGTGGGAACTGGGTGTTTTGTAGGCTTAGTATGGTCCCTAATGCACAAGTCACCACCTCCCCTCCCCCAAATGAACAAACAAACAAGAACAAGCCACCTTCAGGGTGCTGACAGTTCTGGAAACTGGATAATTTATGGTCCAGAGAAGCTCAAAAAAAATGAATTTTCAGGTCAAGAGTTCATCAATATGAACCTCTGCTTACCACCTACCCCTCAATTTTCATCCTGTGCAGTCTCCCAGGCCTGCTTGAAAGCAAAGCTCTTCTAGGCATTTAAAACATGAACAGTGTTCACTGAAGGTGAGGAAGCAAAGGGAACTTCACATAAAATCCAACTGGAATTTGTGACAAGGTGTCAGCATCATTTTGAACATCATATTTTACCACTATTCAAGTTGAACATAATCATCACAATTTATCTCCTTAAAAAGGAAAAAGTGACTTCCCTTTCCATCAGTATAGCCCCCTCCCTAACCCCCATCTGACCCTTTTTGTAAAAGAAAAACCTAATAACATTAAATTTACTTCTCTCAAGCTGAGAGTTTAAGCCACATATAAATGTTAGTATCAGTTCTCATTTCTCTCTCTCATTATTTCTCTCACTATAAGGCTTTTATTTTATTTTTTAATGTTTTTTTTAATTGATTTCAGAGAGAGTAAAGGAAGGGGAGAGAGAAATAGAAACATCAATGATGAGAATCATTGATCAGCTACTTCCTGCATGTCCCACACTGGGGATCGACCCGGGCAGGTACCATGACCTCTTGGTTCATAGGTTGATGCTCAACCACTGAATCATGCTGGCCAGATGACATTGGCCAATTTTAAAGGTGAAATGAAAATAGAGGGCCATAAAATCTCTGGTCAGAAGAAATGAGGTTGCTCCCAAGAGGAAAACACCTAAAAATACAATATGGAGATTAAAGCAAAAGGGAAATTTGCATTTTGCTGACTATTAAGATGAGCCTTTTTCTGCCCAAGCCTGGCTGAATAACACTTTTTAAAATCACACCACTAACCATCAAGAACTTCCAAGAAATACTTCATTATCCAATAATGCCATTAAAATTAACTTGGTGATTCTAAAAAAATATATGAAAGAACCCATGCCAATTACTAAAGAAAAAACCATGCTGAGGTCTTTTACAAAAATAAAGAAGAATCTTATTAAATGGTTATAGTGTTCCAGACTCAGAAAAAGTCAAGATAAATTACAAGCATTTAAATATGATTTAGAAAATCTATGCCAATCCTTCTTAAAATAGGCATACAGTGGGGCTATATTTAATTGTACATTCTAAAGAGCAAATAGAATCAGTGCTATCAATACAAATCTTGGCCAAAACAGAATTCTTCAAAAGCAATTTCCTGGCTCAAATCAGGTAATTCTTAAAACACTGTAAAGCAGAGCACTGGCATCCAACATTAGAGCTTGAATTAAAATTTATCAACCATTTCATTGATGAGCTTGACTAAATAAGAATAAAAAATTACAAACTTCTAAAGGGCAAAACAATGAGTATAAGCAGAGTCAAAAGAAAAATCAGGAAAAACCGTTTACAATATTAAGAACAAAGGGATGACTATCTTCATTAACAAATGAGCAGCCAAAAGAAGATTAGGTAACAGTAAAAACACATAATTCCAAAGAAATATTCTCCCCCTTTCATAATTTCAAAAATGCAAAGAGAACCAACTATATACCATGTTTTTACTACCAACACACAAAACTAAAATATGGAATACTAGAATTGACAAAAATGTGGGTGAACAAGCATTATCTAATGCTGTTAGTAAATGTGCCAAAATACTCAGTCTTTTTAAATGGCAATTAAGCAAAATTTATTAGAATGATTAATGTATGTAACTTTCAATATGCATATATACACACATATATATCATTGTACATATATGTGTGAGACGTGTATATATATATCTCAGTGGTCATTGCAACATGGAGAAAACAATGTGCTTCGGTAGGACTGACAACATAAATACATAATGGAATACTATCCATCCAACAAAAAGAATGAGTTTATTCTGTTTTAAGACATGGTAATATATTCAAGTAGATTAAGAAAAAAGTTGCAGCCCTAGTTGGTTTGGCTCAGTGGATAGAGGCTCAGCCTGTGGACTAAAGGATCCCAGTTCAATTCCGGCTAAAGACACATGCCCCAGTTGCGGGCTCAATCCCCCCCAGTAAAGGGGCATGCAAGAGGCAGCAAATCAATGATTCTCTCTTATCATTGATGTTTCTGTCTTTCTCTCTCCTTCCCTCTGAAATCAATGTGTGTGTGTGTGTGTGTGTGTGTGTGTGTGTGTATTACATATATATATGTAATACACACACACACATACATATATTTTTTAAAGAAAGAAAACAAGTGGAAAAGTGGCAGAATAGAATGCATAGAATGATCTGATTTTTATATAAAATACTTACATGAATATATGAGTATTTAGATATGTTTCATATATGTTTATATGTACAGAGAGAAAACTGTAAAGCTACACACCAAAATGTAAACAATAAATAATGCATGAGATTAGCAGATGAGGTAGAGAGAAGATAATGTAAGTTTACGAATGAACTGCTTTCACTATATTTTCACATATTTTGAATGCCTTATAATAGTTTGACAGTTGTCCTTAGAAAGGCCCATAAAGCCTTAGCCGATCTGGCTTAGTGGACAGAGGGTTAGCCCATGGACGGAAAGGTCCCGGGTTTGATTCCAATCAAGGGCATGTACCTACTTCAATTGCAGGCTCGATCCCCAACCCTGGTTGGGGTGTGTGTGGGAGGCAACCAATCGATGTGTCTCTCTCTCACATCGATGTTTCTCACTCTCTGTCTCTCCCCCTCCCTTCCACTCTCTTTAAAAATCAATGGAAAAATATCCTCAGGTGAGGATTTTTTAAAAAGAAAGAAAGGTAAAAAAAAAATTGTAAAGACCCATGTGGGGATATTTAAGGCACCTTTTTCATAATCACTAAGAGCTAGAAACCCATATGGCATTAACTGGAGAAAGGATAAACAAATTGTGGTATATTCATACAATGGAATACTACTTAGCAATGAAAAGAAATTTTGACCACATGGGTCAGTCTTAAAGGTGTTATACTAAGTAGATGAAGCTCTGATGTTGTGTGATTTTATTTATATGACATTCCTGGAAAAGTCAAAATCAGAAATGAGACCAGTAGCAGCCAGAGGCTGGGGCAAGGATTTACTATAAAAGGGGCACAAGGAAATTTGTGAAAGTGATGAGCTGTTCTGTATCTTAGTTGTGACAGCTACACAACTGTATGACAAACTCACAGAACAGAATGCTTTTAAGAGTAAATTTCACTATACATAAATTCAACTTCATTTTTTTAAGAGCCTAAAAGTCCTTTGTCTTTTAGGCTGTAGGGAAGGTCATTTTGAAGTTAGAGAGCTTGGTTTTCTTTTCACAGTTCCTATATAATGTCACTCCTCTCTAACATAATATATTGAAGAGATATTGAACAGTTTTCCTATTCTAATGCATTCTATTTTTTTTAAAAAAGGTGAATGATGGGCATTTGCTCTACATAATATACTTCAGAACTCGGGATGCTCTGAGAAAGCGGCAAGCTTCCTCATGGGGTGGGTGTCCTGCAGTCATGGTGCTGAGTTCCCCTGGATTCCAGGGCTACAGCCTTTTCCTGCTGGGATCACTACCCCACGGAATGCCTTTCATAGACAAGTTTCAACCTGCCTCTGCAACCCGGTAGTAGTTACAAACACTCTTTGAAATGAACCAAAAGTAGCAGGCAAGTGTGAGCTTTGAAATTCTAAGGCAGCACTGTTGGCAGAAGATAGCTGACATGTTCTCTTTCAGGCTCCTTGCTTTTAAGTTTGCTTATTTCATTGCTCCAATCCTCACTCTGTTTCAAAAGCCCGTGCCTTTTCTCTCTGTTTAAGGAAGAATACCTCAGTCACACACACCTGAAACATCCCTACAGCCACTAAAATCGCCAGAACTGGGGCCGCCACCCCTCCTTCCTCCGCTGCTTCCCAGGGCTCACCCAGGAGTCAGAACCAGGGAGCATTCAGAGCTAAGTGCTGCGCAGTGAACAGCAAACACTCAGCACTCAGAGCCACACCCGCCGGGGCCCAGACCCCAACCCTGTCACCAAGCTGCAGGACCCCAGCTGAGGTTCCTTAGCTATAAAGTGGAGAACCACATCCACCTTTATAAAACCGCAGTCGGTGCGTGCAGAGGGCCAACTCTGCGCCAGAGCCTTTACTAGCCCCTCATTTTGGTCCTCCCCACGACTTGATTTATGGGTGAGAAATTGGGGTTAAGATCACTGACAAGCTTGCAACACCTGAGCGGGAATTTTAAGTCTCTAAACTCACACCCAAACATGCACCTTGGCTGAAGCTCCCAGATGATTCTAATCAGCCTCCAGGTGGGGCACCAGTGCAGGGGGTGGGGGCAGAGTGGAAATATAACGAAATTCCATTCACAAAACTTGGCTGTGCTGCTGGGTTTTCTGTTTGGCAGGCAAGATCCTGTAGCCCCTGCCTCGGGGTTAAGCACTGTGACCACAGCTGCCACTCAATGGGTGAGAGGCTCTAAAAATACAACTCGGACATTCTGCTTCCTGAGTCCAATACCCTTCACTTCAGACTGGTTCTCCTTCCTGCTTGATGCTTGTGACATGAGGGCATAAACCAACCATTTTGGTGGCACCGTGTCCCATGATAATCTTAAGCAAAGAAGCTAAAGGCGGAAAGGCACTTTTGCCAGGTGGCCACGCTGAGAAATGTGATGGTTCCTCAGAATGCACCACATCCACAAAACAGGAAAATCACCTCCTTTTAATAACACCATGGAAAGCAATGGTTTCCATCTTTTAGTAAAACTGTTCTGAGGATTTGGACCAGGCTTTTTCCATTCATTTCAAAGGAAAACTTGAAGTCACTGAGAATTTTCAGAGAAATTACTTGTTGATGTCACAATTGAGAGAACTACGCATTTATCAAAATTTTAATACAATGATCTTTTCATTTTTAAAACTTAGATTGCAGCATACACATCCTAGTAGGGAGAGAAAGCTGAGTCCGTTCATTAAAGAAAAACAGTCAGACACTGAATAACTGCTATCATCGTATTTCATACAGGAAGCATACCCTTTTCTTAGTATACCCTGTATTTATGCAGCATCTGACTTTTTCTCCCCAAAAAATACTTTAAAATTCATTCTGCCATACTTCGTTATACTTATGAAAAAAATTTACTCTGTCCCATTTGTGAAGTGCATTTTTCTATAGAGAATAAGACAATCAGTATTAGTTCATCTTAGAGATATGAACAGTGAGGTTCAGGATGTTCAGTTACTTCCCCAAGGTCACAAAGAGATGATATGCCAGAGGAAGAAGCAGTGTCTCTTGATATCTTAGCTCATATGGGACATTTTGCACATATTATAATATGAATTTGTGGGTGTGGGGTTGTGTGAGTGTGTGTTTTCAAAAAGCCCAGTAAAGACTGATGCTGTACAAACAATTACAATTATTTGTTGTTGTTTGTTAGCAAACTTCAACCTAAAATGGATTCATCTGAGAAGTGGTGGGGGTTGAGTGGACGTAGGCAAAAAAAGGGAGGAAATTTGGGGCATCTATAAAAGTGTTAGCAATAAAAAAGCATATTAATAAAATAAAATATAAAATGGGTGCACTCAAGTGGAACCATTGTTTTAAATTACCATGTTAAATCAGAAGAAAGAATTATAGAAACAGCTTACTGAGTAAAATGAACTTGCATAAAAAGCAGTTACACTTGCCCCTTTTTTTTTCCAAGTGCATAAGTTGACACATTTTCATTATAATCCCAAAGGTTAAGACTCACAGGGAACATGAAGTGTAAAAAAACAAACAGGTGTCCGAGTAGCTGGCAAAGAATTATTTCATTAAAATAAAAAAAGTGCCGAAACCGGTTTGGCTCAGTGGATAGAGCGTCAGCCTGCGGACTAAAAGGTCCCAGGTTCGATTCCGGTCAAGGGCACGTACCTTGGCTGCAGACACATCCCCAGTAGGGGTTGTGCAGGAGGTAGCTGATTGATGTTTCTCTCTCATCAATGTTTCTAACTCTCTCTCTCCCTTCTTCTCTGTAAAAAAATCAATAAAATATAAAACAAAATTTAAAAAATAAAATAAAAAAAGCTTTCCAAGCAAAATAATACAAATGAAAGAATCCCTACTTTGGATGGATGGCCCAATAGAAGTGAAGCATTCCTGTGCCACTCGCCAGAAAAGAAAAATTGGCCTAGCACCTCTGGTACCTGTCTGTTTCCCCAAATGAGCTGGAAAGGCAAGTAGGGCAGCCTCAATATTTGAAAAGTTGTCGTTTCCTCAACCCCATCATATATATCTGCAATCCTTTTCTTTATTGTCCATGTATATATTATCGTGCAACCAGGACCCAGAATTCTAACTCGGAGATGAAGGTCCTGCTTGGTAAGTGGCATCAGGAGGATTTGCTGTGTCTTTATCAATCCTGTGGCATTTTACTCCTGTGGCCAGACAAGCGCAGTGTTTTCTAGCAAAATCAGACTCAGGAATCACTCCCTGCCTTTTCCTGATAAAACACAAAGAGATGCTGGCTCTCACTTAAGGTCACAAAGGTACAAATGACAGGGCTGGGGCTGGCCTTCGTCTCGGCCCACTTTATTCCACAGCTCTCCATCAAGCCAGTTACCTGGTTCAAATCCCAGCTCTCCCACTTACTAGCAGTGTGACCTTGGACCAGTCATTCAACTTTTCTGTACTTCATCTATAAAATGGGATGGTTACAGCACCCAGCTCACAGGGCATTGTGAGAATTGGTGAGTTACATCTATGTGAGCAAGGAACCTTTCCATACTCTGCTGGTGTTTGTATGGCACATTCATTCTTGACATCCAAACTGAAATTTAAGTGGGTGCCTATCACTGAACACCTGTGTGGTGCATCCCATTGTAAGTGCTTGAAAAAAGTTAGCAACCACCACCGCCATCATCATCATCTCTATAGCTTAGCTTTCCATATAGAATCTATTGAACCGTCATGATTTACTATGTTTAAATGTGTTAGAGAGCAATTTTCAACCAGTGTGGGCAAGAGTTTTTAAAACATACAATATCTATTTAGCCAGGAACACGGACCTCTTTTCCCTTAGATTGTCAAATAAAAAAGTGACAACAGTCAACACAACAATATCCATCCAGTGTGAGTGAATCAAAATTATACCTGTTTTTTGTCCGATTGGCAAAAAAAATTTTTTTGGTGTGCTGCAGCAGTTTAGTAATTACATTCTATGTACCATGAGATGAAAATGGTTAAAAATCACTGTGTTAGAGTACTTGGAATAGATATATTTTTAATGTTGTATGATTTTTAGGATAGTATCAAGCCATGATATCTTGAATTAGCCACTCAGTCAAAATGAGCTTCAATTTCTCCATGTGACACAAGAGCAGGATGATCCTTGCTCCACCTACCTTACACAGTTAAGTGATGAGCAAAGTTAAAGAGAAAGAAAAGAGGTGACTGGGAGGGAAGGTAGGGGAGGGTGGGTATAAGAGGGAGAGATCAACCAAAGGACTTGTATGCATACATATGGGCCTAACCAATGGACACAGACAACAAGGGGGTGTGTGCATGAGTGGGGGGTGGGGACTAAGGGGGGAATAAGGACACGTATGTCACCCCTTAATCAATAAAGAAATTTAAAAAAAATAAAGAGGTGACATAGATGGATGCACCACACAGGTGTTCAACATAGACACCAGCAGGGTATGGAAGGGTTCCTTGCTCACATATGAGATTTTCTGAGGAGAGCAGGCAGCTCCCAAAAAGGAGAGAGCAGAGAATGAGACTGTGTGGGGAGGGGGGGATGCGGGGAGGAGACGGAACAGCCTGGCCTGGGGCTTATGTAGCATGACCCTCTCATCAGCAAGCACCAAAGGAAGGAGTTCCTAGGCTTTGTATCAGCAGAAGGGAAAGAGGGAGGGGCGAGGCTTAAACGCTGTCACAGCCAAGCATCAAAAAAACACACACACACAAAAAAAAAAAACCAGCCCTAACCGGTCTGGCTCAATGGATAGAGGGTTGGCCTGTGGACTGAAGGGTCCCAGGCTCATTTCTGGTCAAGGGCATGTACCTTGGTTGTGGGCACGTCCCCAGTGAGAGGTGTGCAGGAGGCAGCTGATGGATGTTTCTCTCTCATCCGTTGTTTCTAACTCTCTATCCCTCTCCCTTCCTCTCTGTAAAAATCAATATAACATATTTTAAAAAAACATATTAAAAAAAAACAACACAGGATCAGACTCTCTCGTTATTACAAACTCTGGGAGATAAATCCCATCTTGGAGATGAGGAAACAGGACTCAGTCTGTGTGGATCACCTGTCACAGCAGGTTTAACTCTAGCCCTTCAGCTTCAAACCTAAGCATCCTTCTTTCACCCCATTTCCAAGATCCTGTGAGTTCCTGTCAACCAGGTGATAGGAGAAGCACTGCCTGGCCCCAGCTGCTTGCCCAGCATCCATCAGCCAACCTGAAAAGCTGAAGACAGCTGTGATTCATTTTAAGCCCAATTAGTGGTTTATGATCACCTTAACTTTCTTCACAGAAAAAACAAAGAAAGATAGGGGGTGGGAGGAAAGAAAGGAGGGAGGGAGGGAGAAAGGGAGGGGGAAGGGAAGAAAAGGAAGGGAAGGGAGGAGGGAGGAAGAAGGAAGGAAGGAAGGGAGGGAGATTTCAGAGTTTGGTTCTAATGTTTCCGTTGCTAGCATTATTGTCCTTGAAGCTGGGGGAAAGGTGACAGTGTTTAAAGGATTCTCCTCACATACAGGTAAAATTCCATTTCCAGTTTATCCAGTGAACATTAGGTTCTACTGCAGCAGTCACACTCTTAGCAATGGCTAGCATCCGTTTCTCTTATCTGTAATTGAGTTCCTGTAGGATTTTTTTTTCCCCGCTTAATGTCTCTATTGAGATTGCCCCTCATTCCCCCCATAAAAAATCTAAGTCTCGAGCATTACCGCAAAATCATGAAAGATTAAATTAAAATGAGCAGGAATCAATTTTTCATGGATTATAAGGCTCTGAATCACCTCAGTTGAAGTTCTTCTGGGTAACCAAGCCGGATCAGGTTCCAAAATTGCTAAGCTTTCCTGTTAGAATTACAGTTACTTCAGCTCTCTCTTCAACTCAGAACACCCCGTTCTGCTTCTCCTCAGGTGGGCAGCATTCACCAGCTACCACGGCCTTAAATGGGAGCTACACAGGCAACCGGATCTGTTTTGAACCTGCTGGTTCTGCAATATTTATGGATTAGTTCATGACTGTTTTCTGAATGAATTGCATTACATATCAAACTATTACTTAGGACAGAAAATATTTGTGCTTCTCTTTTAGCCATATTTAGGAAGCACTAAAGAGGCCTTTGCCTTTCTTGAAGATTTCTTAGATCTTTTTTTAGAGCCACTGGAACAAGTCTCAGTTGAGGGAAATTCCCTATGGCCAGTCTTTCTTCCCACTTACTAGAGCTGCTGTGTACTCTAACCTTCCTCCTGTCTACCCTACTACACTCTGAATCCTCTTTCAAGGATAGAATTCAGACATGAAAATATAACATTTGAGAGAAGCATTTAAGGCAACTTATTTCTTCAGGAAATGTAATATAAGTCATTGATCACCATGGGAAATTGGTAAGGAAGATTTTGCCCTAATGATTAGAAAGGCTCCAACAGGCATTTCCCCAAAGGGTCATCATCCCCCCCCCCCCATCTACTGCAGATGGTCATAGCACACCCTTTGTTCATGACCATTATCATCATCATCATCATCATCATCACCACCATCATCCTCCCTTTTGAGGAAATTATAGCGTATTGGAGCCAGTTAACAAAGAAGAGCACAATACTGGCTGAGGGGTGGAGGGGGAGATAAATTCAGGTGTATAATTTGCTACTAACAAAAAGAAACAGCAAAAATTCGGGCTGTCAAGGTCATGTTTTTCAATCCCATTTACCCCTCTATTTTAAAAAGTAAAGCCTATCATGTCACATCTTATCATAGCACATGCGGACTTTCTTCCCCACAGAAACGGAGTGCATTTCAGCATTCTCAAAGTAACTCTTGGAGCACTGGATCAAATTTATATGAAACAAACTCCTCCATTCCAGATGGAAGGAGGGAAGCATTTGATTCCACACACAGTCCATATTCACTTGGCTTGATGTAATCATTTTAGATAGATGGGTTATTAGCCCTGACCTAGAAGAGATTTGGGGATATTCTACACACAGTACTACCAACACTGAAAAATGTTGATGTTAATAGGTTAATTGGTTCCACCGAGCGTTAGCGTGCTTGTAATCCAGTCTCATCTATTATTTTCTTGCCAAATTCTCTTGAAAGTCCAAATCCCCAGGCAGCAGCTGGCCATCCCTCTCCCAGCCCCCCGCTTCCTAGAAGCTTTCCAGTGCCCTGCTCACACGCCCTGGCTGCCAGCCCCTCCAGGAGCGTCAGCCCAGCCCGGAGGGCGGGCGGCACACCACGCGCAAAGTCCCCTCGAAAGCCCCAGAGGGCTCCGGCTCCAACAGCCCGTCCTAAGCTCAGGAAGGGCTGGTCGCAGGCCGCGGGGAGGCGGCTGTCCTCTGTGCGCCCTGGCTGTGCACGTCCGGACCTTCAAGGGTGGAGGAGAAAGTGCTGACCACCGGGCACGCAGCCCGCCATCACCTGCCTCCCAAACCCCTCGCCCTAGACACACGCGGGGTCTAGCGGGACAGAGGTCACCCGGGGTCACCTGGACCTTGGACTCTCCGCCGGGGGCCACCGGAGCTGGGTCCCCTGAGCGGCCACCGCCGGCACCCAGACCCACGCTAGTGGAGAGCGGCTCAGCCCGGGCCCGGAGGGGCGCGCCAGTTGGTGACCAGTGGCCGTAGCAGGAGCACCGGGGCGCGGGTGGCGGCCCGGGCGCTGGAGCGGCGCGCCCCGAGCGCCCCGGGATGGCACGGCCAGAGAACCCGGTGGGCAGGGAAGCGGCACTTGCAAGGTCAACCAGGGGTCCGCGTCTCTGCAGACCGAGAGGCCGATGCATGCCCTTCCCCAAGCGGGAAAAACTAGTGGCCGGCATGCGGAAGCCCAGCGCGGGGCCCCGCTCGCGGCCGGCGAGGAGCGGCTGCGGGTCCCGGCCGGCGCCCCGCCCCGCCCCGCCCCGCTCCCGCCACGTTCACTCACCTGGCAGTTGGTTCCCGAGACCCCGGCGGGACAGGTGCACACATAGCCGGTCTCGCCGGCGGGAGCCGGGGACTGAGGGCCGGGCGCGGGGCGCGGAGTGCAGACGCCCCCGTTCTGGCAGGGCTGCGCGGCGCACGGCCCCGGAACGGGCAGGGGCACGGCGGGCACCGGGCTGGCCAGGCAGTCGCCGCGGGGCCCCGCGCCGAGCAGCAGCAGCAGCAGCAGCAGGAGCACCAGGGCCGGCGCGGGCAGCGGCTGCGCACGGGGCGCCGGGGCGCGGCGGGGCGGCATGGCTGGCCGAGTGGGCGCGGAGCGGAGCCGGAGCCGGGGCCGGGGCTGGGGCGCGGCGGCGGCGGCGGCGGCGGCGGCGGGAGCGGTGGCGGCACCGAGGGCTGCTCCGCCGGGCCTGGCGCCTCCTGCAGCTGCGGGAGCCGAGGTTCCCGGGCGACGACGGGCGGGGCTTGTGGGGCGGGGCAAGGGGGGCGGGGCAACCGGAGGCGGGGCGCGGGGCGCGGGGCGCGGGGCGGTGAGGAAGGAAAGGGGCGTGGGAACCCTTCCGACGCTAGGAGTTGGGGCGGCGGAGCTTAAGGCCACCCCGGGCCCCTCGCTGTGAGGGTGCGGTCAGAGTCGGGGGTGTGTCCGGCCGCGGCGGTGGCGCTGGCCTGGCCCGCGCCGGGCGGTACTCGGGAGGGAAAGGGGCTGAAGGGGTCAAGGCCGGCCGCGGGAAGGACTCTGCGGGTCTCCAGCTGCTGAGCGCCCCCCATGGGCCGGGCAGGGGCAGGAAGGTCGCGCAGCGAAGGGAAGGGCGGCCCAGGCGGGCTCGCCACCGCCACCCGCTGCCTCTTGGCGCAGAATCTGGGAGACCGCGGCAGGGACCGGCCTCCCCGCCTTCGCGGGGCTACTCCCCTCCCACAATTCTCCCCCGCAGACACACCCTCGCCGCACCCCGCCAAGCCCCAGAGCCCCCCACCCGCTCCTCAGCTCCTCAGCAGCGGGGCTCTTGGAAAGTGACCTTGTGTCCGCTCCGCCGGCCTGGAGCCCTTGTCCTTGGTGCTGACCGCGGCGTCTCCCTTCTCGCGAGCCCGGCCTGGCTCGCCACTCAGCAATGCCTTGCCGGTGGCTGGTGGACGCTGAAAAAAGGCCTCGGAGTCGGTGTCACATCCTGTCGTTGCACACGGGAGGAAACTGAGGCCCAGACGGGCTGGCCTGAAACCCAGTGGGTCACCTGGCTCCCGGCCCAGAACTCTGCGAGTCTCCAAAGAGAGTTGCTCAAAAGTGCAGGCGTGCAAAGCCCTGCCAGGATGTACGACCGGGCTCTGTAGAAGAGAAACATTCACCTTGACCCACTTGGGGCGGGGCGGCGGGTGGGGGGCCTCTTCTAAAAGCCCGGGTTAGCCTGATTCTTGCTTTGACAACCACGGAGGTCAAGCTCTGCTGAGTAAACGCAGCTCGAGTTGCCTCTGCCACCCGACCTTCCCCAGCCTCTTCTAGGCATCGGCTCTCAGATACTTGTTTTTTGAAGATGCCCACGTGAGAAAGCCAAATGTCTCGTGGCTTGACAAATTTTTTAGGGCACACCAAAATTGTTTTGTAAAACCTGGGCATATGAGCAAGCAGAGATGCCTCGTGACCCCATGCATGCACAATCTCCAGTGGAAACAGGAAACGCACTGTCCAGTCCCTCTCCCAGGCCTGCTCAGACACAGAAGCCGATGTCAGGGGGTTGTGCTTTAGGAGACACCTGACATTCCTGTGGCCATTGCAAGAGGTCGCTGAAACCCAGACGGGTCTGCATGCATCAGGGGGAACTCATCCCTCCAAGTGGATCCAAGCGGTTTTTGCGTTTTCCCTCCCACCTGCTGCCTTTTATCTCAGACTTCCTCTTTTTTCAAAAATCCTAATTTTGTGCCACGCCAGCACCCTCTGCTGGTACTAGCCTCATCATTCAGGTGTTCTTCCACTTTCTGTGCCCCTGGAGTATGCATTCTTTCTTGGCACTAGTTTCTCTTACCTTAAATCCTGGAATAATGGACGAGTACTCACTCCCTCACACCAATACACACCTCTGGAGCAAAGTGAAGTGTAAGAAACGTTGTGAGCTCACTAAAATCACAATTAAGTTTTTATTTTTGCCCAGGAATTCCCTTATGTATGGGTTTCATATCATTTCAAAATATGGAAGAACAGAAGTTTTCTTTTCTGAAAGGCCAATTTCTGAATTTTGAAGATGATATTCAGCTTTTTTTTTTTAAGTATCCTCTCTTTAATCTTGAAAAGGCATAGTATGAAAGAGACACTACAAGACCATTTCATTGTTCTCCAAGCTGGAAAGAAAGGCTACATCTCTTGCCCCTTCCTTGTAGGTGGAGCTATGCAATCAGTTCTGGAGAGCAGAACATGGCATTGTGTGCCCTGGCCCAAACAGCCAAACACCCCACACTAAATACCAGGTGACCACTCTGATGGTTGCTGTGATCCCTCTCAGAGAAGTGGGTCCTTCTGTGGTTCTGAAGGCTGATTTGGTATCTAGCAGACAGACCCCAAATATCCATCTAAAGCCTCCAACTAATATATGATGTTGACTTTTTAACAGAATTATTAAAATAATGTTGGCTCTATGTTTAAATAAAACCTAAAAATTCAGTTGTCCAGGCCTTTGGTTCATGCTGTTCCAAATTTACAGAACATCAAATTGCACCCTAAACCATCTCATTTCTTTTTTTTTTTCTTATATAGAGACTCTATATTAATAAGGGGAAAATATCCAAATAATGAGTCTTGATTTCAGCAAAAAATGTGATAGAGTTTCTCACAGTCACCTTCTGGGCAAAGTGGACTTGAAGCCCTTTAATAAGTGTAGTCTGAACATGCTAGTCAGGGGACCACTACTAGGTTACATGAAGTCTTTAGAAAAATGCCAGAGTCTCAAAATTTGACAGCTAAAACAATTCATAACAGAATTAAAATGTAACATTATCTCAACAAGTAAACATGCTGAACTAAAGTAAAGCATAATATGAAGTGAATGATAGTGCTTTTGGCCTTATTGCTATTTACCGATATTGCTACCTCACTTTCTTCCAGAAACTTCTCTGTAGAATTTCCTTTTGAAGTGAGGTGGGGTCAGATGACTTACCTTGTCCAATGAAATGTGAGGAAAATAGCACACATCACCTCCAGGTGGACTCCTTTAAAATACAGTGCATGATCATAGTAACCAGCAAGAATCCAAGTGGTGGAGGCTCCTTCAACCTTGCTCTGAGGGAGGACAACCTGGAGACGCAATGGGAACCTGCAATGGACATATGGCATGAATGAGACATAAACTGTTGTAGTTTTAGGCCACTGAGTCCCAGCAATATGAAATAACTGCAGGTCACACACTAGTATGTGGCCAGGCAGATCTGATTGTTCCCTATGAACAACGCAGCGTGACCGACCAGCTAGCTCAGGTGTGCTAGTCCTGGAGGATAGATGGCCTGATGCAATTAAGAATTCCAAGGTCTTTGGATGGAATGGAACAGAAAGTTTTCAAGAAACAGTGTGACTCATCTCTCTTCATGGATCTACTCCACAGTTATAACTCAACTAAGTTATACTGTAAGATGTTATAGAAATGTTACAAACCAATGCAATATAATTGTCTTTACGTTTTTGTGTTTTGCCACAACAGAAGACATCTTCCCAGTTCAGCACAGGTTCATAGACACTAGGCATTCAGGAACCACTAGTCTCAATGAGCAGTGCTCCTCTTACCAGTGAGTTCTCATACTCTGTGACATTCAGAGCATCCTGTAGAAGTGCTGACCTGGATGCATCATGGGTGATCCGTAGACTTAGAATATCATATTTAGAACAGAATGCAAAGGATACCTGGTATGATCTCCTGGGCTTTGAAATAAACCCAAACTGGAACATTTACATGGGGCATACATGGGTCATCTTCAGCTTACCACAGCCATAATACATGCATCTAGCAATAATTTAGCACTCATCTCCCCCAAAGCATATGTCTCTCTCTGCACCCAGAGTTGTCTGTAGATAGTGACCAGTATTACTGCTGTCTCTTTCTACATTCGGTTACCCTTTAAGGATCTAAGGGAACATTCATGCCCCCTGAAGAAGATGGGCCTGGATGCAGGATTGAGCTGGAGTCAATTTAAAAGGAAAAGTTAGCCACACAATCCAGAGGGAAGGGACACAATGCTGGTGACAATTTTCTGCCATGGAAAAAAGCACCAAACAGCCTTCTCTGACCAGAACAGTCATATCAGAACCCATAATGGTGTTAAACAAATTACTCAGTGTCCTTAACCTTGAAATGTCACATATTATGGAGATAGAAATCCCTGTATTGGAGATCACCGAGAAGTTGACCCATGAGCTGGATCTAGGCAATCGAAAGCCCCTAACCCCTGTCCTTTAATTGGAATATGTTCATCCAGAACACTGTTCCCACAGCCACAGCTGTTCCAAGGACATCGCCTGGAGAAACTAAGGCATTAGTGAGACCAGCTAGACTGAATATTGAAGGAACCCCATTCAGGCCTCGATGCAAACTTTTAAGATTCTGATGGGATGATGTAGCAATCTACTCATCTTGTCATCCACGACAAGCCTTGTACATAGGTTTCAGTGTTGATTACACCTCTTACCCACTCACCTGAGCATCTGCCTCTTTCTCTGGTCTCTCCTTGCCTTCCATGTATGGGGGCCAGTTTCAGATTTCACCAGGGAAGCTCCAGAATGCTCATTGTGAACCAGAACCTTGCTTTTATAGAGCTCTTGAGAGAAGCAAGTGGGATGATAGTGGTGATACATAGCCTACATACAATGTACCTGGCACTAATGTAAGTATATTTTACATATTATATCACTTAATCCTAATGCCAGAGATAGTAACTATGACTTCTAATTTTAAAAAAAAAGACAAACTTAAGGTACAGAGAGGTTAAATAAAAAAAACCTAGTCACTCAGCTTCCAAGTAGAGTGGCCAGGCTTCAACCATAGAGGGGAGACTGGCTAAATAGCTGTGCTTTGAACCTCAATTTTGTATCTACTCTATGCATTTCCTATAATGCAGAGTCTGATACTTAGTAGATATAGTAGGTAGGTAGGTAGAGATAGATAGGTAGATACAAATATATGTAACATACAGATATATGTATATATGTGTGTTTTGTATTTGTCAGTAGTCAGCAAACTGCGGCTCGCAAGCCACATGTGGCTCGTGAGCTGAGGTTTGCCTCTCTGTTGACTAATGTGTTTGCTGACCACTGGTATATGTGATATTTATCATATATGTGTGGTGTTTCTTTCTTTTTTTAAAAAATATATTTTATTGATTTTTTTTTACAGAGAGGAAGGGAGAGGGACAGAGAGTTAGAAACATGGATGAGAGAGAAACATTGAACAGCTGCCTCCTGCACACCACCTACTGGGGATGTGCCCACAACCAAGGTACATGCCCTTGACTGGAATCAAACCTGGGACCCTTCAGTCTGCAGGCCAATGCTCTATCCACTGAGCCAAACCGGTATTGGCTATGTGGTGTTTCTTATGTGGGTATATATGTATGGTTTGTGTGGATAGTGTGTGTATCATATAGTATATGTATGAATGAGTTAATGACATGAAGCACAGTTCCTTCTGGATTTGGGTTTATTGTCCAGAGGCAACGGAAGGTTTTAATTTCTTGGCTCACTTGCTTTCTTTGTAAAGTGCTCTACTACTCCTGAGTTGCAGAATTACAGGATGTGAACATGGGGTGGGACTTGGACGATTTTTCCTGAGGAAGAAGATGAGGCATTGAGGAAATTCACCTTTCCTCCAGACTGGGTGTCCCAGAATCAGAGCAAGACGCAGACCTCCAAATTCCATAGTGTATGCTCTTTCCACTCCTTACCATGCCTTGTCTCTACTCCCTATATTCCTACATAAAAGGCAATAATATCAGAAGGCAATGTAAACATATCACCACTAAGTACATGGGCATTTTAAGTGTCTTTGAAGAGTCTTCATTAAGAATAAATATGATTTGTATACATTCTAGCCACAAGCACCAGAACTATTATCTTATTCCTTTCATGAGTAGCATCCTTTTAAAATTAGTCATTTAAGTGTTCCAACATTATATCCCTGTTACTCTGAATTATCGTGCACAATTCCCAACTGCTGTGTTTAAGATTGGTTCCCATTTACTTTCTTCCCCCTAGGCTTGCTCTGATTTGAATCAAACCACTGTTCTAGCAGTTGTTTAAGACTGTTTTAATTTCTTAGACATTATCACTCTGGTATTTGATCTAGGGCAGGTTTAAATGAGAAGTCGTGAATACAGAGACAGCAAGGATGCACTGCACATCTTCCCAGTATAAATAGTTCATGAAGTGCAGAACTACCACAGATCAAAATCAGATATTTTTACCAAGACGCCTGAGAACATGAGAATTGTGTTAAACTCAGTACTTGTTCTCAGTGCCAACTTCTTGTTACCCTGAGAAACATACCACAATGGAATACAGAAGTGCTTTCAACCAGGAATCTTTATCAGGGGCTTTAAAGTAGAGTGGTTCCATCCAAGGCCTCTCATTTGCTCCTGAATTCATTCTCCAAGGGGACAAAGTTTTAGTTATGTCAGATGAGCAGGTCCTGGAGGGCTGCTGTGCAGCCTGGAGTCTACAGTTAACAGCGCTGTGTTGAGTTTTCTTTTCACACACAAAAGTAATTTAAAAAGAGAGCGAGGAAAGAACTTGTGGAAGTGTTGGATATGTTTATGTACAGATTTTGGTGATGACTTCAGGGATGTATCTCCAAACTTATCAAAGTTGTAGACATTAAAATGTATGTCTATCAGACCTCAATAAAATGGTTAGATAGACATTTGACAGGTTAATAGATAGATGATAGATACATAGATGATAGATAGTTGATGATAGATAGATAGATAGATAGATAGATAGATAGATAGATAGATGATAGGTAGATAAGAGACTGACCCAACCCTCAGATCCAGGAGCGATCATTCCTGAGCATTCCTCTGGTGATGGAGATCAGTTCAGCTATGGTCATATGACTCCAGTCACATTCTTGTTTTTATAAAGTATATAAACCACTGATAGCTCAAGAAAGCTAGCCCCCCCCACCCACACACACGCACATGCACATGCGCACGCACACACGGATACAAATATTTTTAAAAATTCACAAAATTATCCAGAAAATGATTAAACATTAATATATAATAACCCTGTGGGGTTTACTCCAAAAATAAAAGTATGATTTAATGTCAGAATATCTATTCACCTATATTAATAGATTTTGGAAGAAAAATCCTATGTTCTTTATAAATGCTGAAAAGGCATTTGATAAAATTCAATATGCATTCTTGGCAAAATTCTCAATAAAATGAGAAAAGATAGTATTTCCTTATTATAATATAATATAATGCCCAAAAGTCAGCATCATACTTAAGGAAGGATTACTAGAAGCAATCTCATTAGAATTAAAAATAATACAGTGCACACCATTTTCATTAATGTTGTTCTTGAGGTATTAGTCCAAACAAGTATTCAAAAGGAAATTTATAAATATAAAATTGGAAAGGACCTAAAGTTTAGATATGCAGATAATATGATTCCATACCTAGAGAACACAACTAGAATTATATTGCAAACAATAAAAGCATTCCATATATCTGGGTATGAAATAAATACACTGAATAAAAAAACTTCATATCTATAAACAGCAAGCAGGTAATATATACGGACATAAGGAATTCTTATTTGTATTAGAAACAAAAAGAGAAAGCCTAGTAACAAATAATGTGAAATAGCTACTGAAGAAAACATTAAAATATTACTGACAAACACAAAATAAACTTGAAGAAATAGAAAGGCATAACATGAGTTTGGAGAGGAAGACTTAACATCATAAAATAGAAATGTCCTTACACTAATCCATAAATTTAACATAATAAATAAATTTACCAATAAGATTTCAGACAATGAGATTAGACAATTTGATTCTAAACTTCACAAAGAAAACTAAACCTAGGAGAACCAGGGAATTTTGCAACAAGAAAGCAATGAGGTGGGACTAACACTATGAGGTATTAAAACCTAAGACAAAACTACAACAATTGCAATATTAAATGGACAGACAAATCTATGGAACAGACTAGGGAGTCTAGAGAAAGAACTAAATATCTGTGAAAATTTAGTATATGTTGAGAGCTGGATGAATTGCTCAATACATTAAAACAACTGAGTCACCACCATATGAAAAAAAAAATAGTGTAGAATTCATCTCTCACAACTTACACCTAAATAAACTCCAAATGGACCAAATGCAACCCAAAAAAAGAAGCCATAAAAGCACAGCAAGAAACCAATGCAGAATATTTTTATAATCTTAGAGTGTGGCACATGTTCATAAGCCACTGAAAAAAGATCAAAACATTTGTCAGCATAACATTCCAAAATTTCACATGGCAAAAATCACCATATGCAAAGTGAAAACACTGAGATAAACATTTGCAACTTTCATCAAAATCAAGGGACTAATTTCTATGTTTAAAGCAGCACTTCCCCAGAAAGCATTCTACAGGACACTGGATCCTTTGGATATTAGCAGACTGGCTGGATAAATATAAGTGATCATTTTTATTCTTCACAGTAGGTATATGCATTTATATATATATATATTTAAATATATAGTATTACTAGGCCCAGTACCTGAAATTCATGCATGGCAGGTGTCGCTCAGCTCAGCTTGCACCCTCTCCAATCTGGGACTCGAGGGATGTCCAACTGCCTGTTTAGGCCCGAGCCTACTGGGATTGAGCCTAAATGGAAGTCAGACATCCCTCTCACAATCCAGGACTGCTGGTTCCCAACTGCTCACCTGCCAGCCTTCCTGATTGCCCCTATTCACTCCCCTACCAGCCTGATTGATGCCTAACTGCTTCCCTGCCAGCCCTATTGCCTCCAATTGCCCTCCCCTGCAGCCCTGGTCACCACTAATTGCCATCCACTACAGGCCTGGGTACCCCCCCAACTGCCTTTCCCTGCAGGCCTAGTCACCCCCAACTTCCCTTCTCTGCCAGCCTGGTCACCCCTCACTGCCCTCCCCTATAGGCCTGGTCCCTCCCAACTGCCCCTCTGCTGCTGGCCTGATCACCCACAACTACACTCCCTTGCAGGCCTGGTCCCTCCCCTGCTGGTCATCTTGTGGTGGCCATCTTGTGTCCACATGGGGGCAGCCATCTTGTATGATGCAGTGATGGTCAATTTGCATATTACTTTTTTATTAGATTAGGATAGAGGCCTGGTACATAAGTGGAGGCCACCTGGTTTGCCCTGAAGGGTGTCCTGGATCAGGGTGGGGGTTCTCAGGGGCCTATGATTGTTTCCAGGCTGGCCACATGCCCTGGCAACCCAAGGGGAGGCCCTGGTGTCTGGGATTTATTTACCTTCTATAATTGAAACTTTGTAGCCTTGAGCAGAGGCTAGGCAGGCCAGGGCAGGCAGAAAGCTTGGCTTCCTCCATTGCTGGGGAAACTGAAGCCTCCTGCTCACTCAGTGGCCACAGCCATTTTTATTGGGATTTATTTATCTTCTATAATTGAAACTTTGTAGCCTTGAATGGAGTCCACAGCCAGCCAGGGTGTCCAGGAAGCTTGGCTTCCTCCATTGCCAGGGAAACCCAAGCCTCTTGCTCACTCCATGGTCACAGCCATTTTGATTGGGTTAATTTGCATACACACTCCTAATTGGCTGGTGGGCATGGCTTGTGGGTATAGCAGAGGTACAGTCAATTTGTATATTACTCTTTTATTAGATAGGATTGTTTTCAGATAGGAAGAGAAAGGGAGAGAGAGATAGAAACATCAATAATTAAAGAGAATCAATGATTGGCTGCCTCCTGCATGCCCCACACTGGGGATGGAGCCCACAACCTGGGCATGTGCCCTGTCAATTGAACCGTGACTTCCTGATTCATCGGTCAATGCTCAACCATTGAGCCACACCAGCCTAGCTGTACATTTATAATTTTAATAACTATTGTGAGATTGACCTTTTTAGAGATTCTACCAATTCACATTCCCACCAGGAATGTCCAGGACTCCCCATTTTCCTTCCCATCATAAGGTTTTATTAAACTTTTCATCTTTGAAAATCTAATAGGTGGAAAAGATAGCTCAATGTAGTTCTTTCTTCTTTCTTCCTTCTTTTCTTCCTTTCTTTTTCTCTTTCTTTTTTTCTTTCTTTTTCAATGGACACAATGATGTTCTACTCAATCCTCAGTGTAGTTTTCAAGTATATTTCTCATCCAGAGTAAAAGTGAGAAGCTTTTCATGTACTTTGGAGACATTGGTATTTTCTTCATTTATTTTGTTAATCCTCCCCTCCCCTGAGGATATTTTTTTCATTGCTTTTCAGAGGGAGTAGAAGGATGAGAAGGAGGGAGAGAAATATGATTGGTTGCTGCTACTCACTCACCCAGACTATGGACGAGGGGCTAACTCGAAAACAAGGTATGTGCCCTTGGTTGGAAATCGAGCCCATGACCCTCCAGTGCATAGGCCAGTGCTCGAACCACTTAGCAACACTGGCCAGGGCTGTATTTTCTCTTTGTGTACTCACTGTTCCAAGAACCAAAACCATCCACTTCATACATGGCTCAGAGATGAGATGGAAACTACCCCACATCTATGCACACAGCCCACTGTCTATAGCCTAGGCTCCACATTAATAAGACTTTACTATTCCTCTGTCTTCCCTTGCACCGCAGGCCGCTTTTACCCAGGTAAATATTCATTATTATTCATTATTCATTACAGAAACTTCCTAAAGGACCCATCAACTCTTTAATAAAAACCACTAAGAGTTTACGCCCTATAACCCTTTGCCTCAAAATAATGACCTTGCTGCTCCCACCAATCCGAATCCTGGTAGACCACAATTCTTACCCAAACCTCATCATGCCCCTGCATTCGAAGGTCTACCTTCAACTAAACAGATTCCCAGCAGACTCCAACTTTGCCTTTCCCTTCTGAGATCTTCTAGGCTCTGGGAGCAATAAACTCAGTTTTAGAGGAGCCACTGCCTGGGTTTCTATTGTTAATAGTTTCTTTATTATTGATTTGCATATGCACTCCTAATTGGCTGTTTCGTGCAACTGAGATAAAACTGACCAGCTGCGGGAACATGAGCAAGAAGGAGCTAGAAAGAAGCAGGCTGGAAGTCCATGAAAGGGAGCTTAGATATTATTTCCCCAGTGGGGAAGCAAGGGAATGATTCAGTTGAATTCACAGTATGAGATGATCACTGTGGCTCACTGTGGATGCATGGGCTTCAGAGGACAGAGGAAGAAAGTGATGATAGGCGGTTTGATCTACCTATGGTGGGGCTGGAAGTAGAAAGAAAGGGGTAAAATTTGGGATGTATCGGGAAGGGGGGCGGGTAAGAGCAACAACAGATACACTGGCCCTGGGGTTTGATGGAGAGGAGTTAAAGAGGACCCCTAGATTTGGGTCCTGAACAAATGGATAAATGGAGTTGCCATCCCCTGCAATGCTAAGGAAGGGAGGGTGAGAGAGGTAGGGGAAAGGGCATGGGTGTGGTGGAGGGAGAGTAGTGGTTACTTAAGTGGGGGGAGAGGGGTGAGCAAAATTAGGGACCAGAGTGATTCAATAGAGTCGGGAGTGCTGCTACAGAGTAACTTATATTTTAAACTCTGTTTATAAAATAAAGTGGTTTGTTAGCTACTTCCAATTATTTTATCAATACAAATAAAGTTGACACCCAAATTGTTATTTTCAACCCACAAAAGCCTTTTTGTTATGTGGTACATGTCGTACATTCCTATCATACATTTCCAAAAATAGTGCCACTGAAGAAATCCAGGAAATATTAGGCTTAACTGCTCTCCAAATAAAATCAGCAACTCAGAAAACAGTTTGTCACCAATCAGAAAGGATTTATGCACCCCTATGTTCATAGCAGCACAATTTACAATAGCTACAATTTGGAAACAGCCTAGGTGCCCGTCAGCAGATGAGTGGATCAGAAAACTGTAGTACATCTACACAATGGAATTCTATGCTGCCATTAAAAAGAAGGAATTCTTACCATTTGCAGCAACCTGGATGGAACTGGAGGGCCTTATGCTTAGTGAAATAAGCCAGTCAATGAAGGAGAAGCATCACATGATCGCACTCATTTGTGGATAATAAAGAACATTATAAACTGATGAACAAAAGGATAGATACAGAGACAGTAAAGCTTCAAACAGACTGTGAAATTATAGCAGGAAGATTAAAGTTAGGTGAGGTAGATAAGAGATCAATCAAAGGACTTGTATGCATGCATATAAGCATAACC